>FJUW01000034.1:2020-474795 GCA_900074885.1 Rhynchosporium graminicola | reverse complement strand
TATATTCGCGCTTTCCTTAAGATAAAGTATAATAATACTCCTGTTTTAGAACTCTTATACTCGTTTAATAAGCTTAACTCTAAGCTTTATAAGTATTATTCGGCGTTAAAGAGCAGTTGCGAGCCTATAGGTTACTTGAACCTGAACGTAGTATATATACTAACGCGTTATAATTACCCGATTATATTAATACGGAGTACGCTATTTTATCCGGGTTACTTCCTAGCGGCGAAGCTAAGGACGTAGAGCTGAATCGGGGCGGTATTATAGCTACTTATAAGGCGATTAATCAGATCTATTATCTTGCGAAATCTGCTGCTCCTACTACTATATTAGAGATTACTACTATATAATTAGCAGAGACTTAAGCTTTAAAGCGTACTATAGAGAAGGTATTTAAGGAGTTAGAGTTTATTAAGATAATAAGTTAAGATCTTAAATCCTTAGATACTAGTATAATACTAACGTAATATAGGATCTAGATCTTTTAATAGTAGATTCGGCGAAATCTAGGTTAATAGTATAAACGGCGTTAAAGCAGACGAAGGAGTTAAATAGTATTATACGGGAATTTGCGAAGAAAGCTATATTTAAGGCTACGATATCTAATACTAAGAGAAAGAGGAATTTGCTTTCTAGTTTAGAGATAACGTCAGATCTAGATACTCCTAGACCTTCTCTAAAGAAGAAACCTCATGGGATTAGCTATTATACTCGGTCTACTACTAGGGCTACGTTAGTAGATTTAAGTAAGGAGTTAAATATAGTAGTTCCGGTTCTAGATATTCCAGAATTACTAGAAGCTCTAGAGAACTTAGAGGAGAAAGCTAGTAAAGTAGAAGTAGTTAAAGAAGTAGAGTTTTAGACGCGGCGTTATTATAGAGTATAATCGGGGGATTATCCTTAGTAATAAATTCTGATATTAGTAACTATAATAGCTTATTATCCTCTAAGTGACTATAGTTATCTATTCCGTCTTCCTAGGCCTTAATCTACTATTCTAGTTTACGCAGAGGTCTAGGTTTACTTAAGTTAGTAGCGTAAAAGTCTCTAAGCTTATACGGAGTACCTATTAGGTCGGAAGTATTATACTAAGTTAGGTCCGGGTCGTAGCTTAGCTAGCTAACTTAATACTTCAGATTACCTCTTAGGAGCTATATAATAAGTATATCTTATAACTCCTATATAATAAGTATATCTTATAACTCCTACTCCTCTTAAGTAGCGATAACCTCCGGGGGTAGGTTTAGTAACTCCTAGCCTAGTAATAGGTCGTCCGGGTCCTTAAAGAGTAATTCGGGAGTAAATATATTATATATAGAGGATCCCGGGGGCAAATCTAGCTTATAGGAGTATCCGATCTTAGCTAGGACCTAGTATAGTCCTGCCTAGAGGCTAGATAGCTTCTTACTTAGCTAGTGATTCTTAAGGTTCCTTATAAAGAGAAATACCTTATCTCTAACTTCTTAGTCGATACTACGCTGTTTCAGGTCAGTTACGGCGCTTATCCTATACTAAGTAGCTAGTATATTAGCTTTTATAACCTCGATAGCGGATTTAGCACGTTTAGCTAAGGATTTAATATTAGTATAGTTAAGCTTCTCTTACGGTATCGATACTATAAGTTACTTCTAATCCTAGCTATTCCGCGGTAGTATACTATATTTAAGGGTATATAGCGCTATACTAATAGAATCGTAAGGCAGAGTTACTTAAGCGCGGTCTATTATCAGTAGTAGTTCGCCCTAGTTACTCTAGTAGTAATTAACGAAAGATCTAAGGCATTAGTTAATATACTAGTTTATAATCTCTATTTATCTATCGGTTTACTAGTAGAAGGAGGTAGAGAGCTTAACCTTAACTCTAATTATATAGTAAAACTCTTACTAGAAGGATAAGACTAGCTAAGCTCCTCAGTCGGATATAATTAACTTAAGAGTATATCCGAAACGATATATTTATTAGATAAATAATATCGCTATCCTACGGGTATCGATATTATAGTAGCACGGTATCGATATAGAGTCTTTCCCTAAGCGGTCGATAAATATTAATATCTTATTAAATCCTTAGTTATCAGGCGAGAAGTCCTTAAAATCTATAGCTAAGTACTATATAGGGTAGCTAAGTACTAGTAATAAGTAGAGGAATCCTTACTATTTCGTCTGTTTCAGATGAGAGTACTAGTAAGGGCAGTAATTATAAGTATACTGTTTTACGTCCGATACGAGTCCTTTCTAGTAGTAATAAGTAGAAATTATTTTAGTAGTCTTACGAGCGTTTAGATAAGCGGAGGAAACTTAATCGTAGACTTCACTAATTAAACAGGTATATAGCAAGGTATAGCGTTATACGTATAGATAACTATTATAAAATAGTAAACTATTATTAATAGTATAGCTATCTCCTAATATATTTCGTTCCTTAGAGAACGATTCTCAGTTGAATTAGTATAGTTTCTCGATTAAATCAAAGGAGTTATATATAGGTTCCGGTAGTATATTAGTCCCTAGTAATATTAGGTATATATAACTAATTTGATTAATATAATACTTAGCTAGTTCCGTATTAATCCTAAGGTCTAAGCGGTCTAGAAGTAGTAAAACCCGAGATCTATTATCTTATTTCTATTATTCCTATATCCTTAGATCTTATTCCTTATAGCTAAGGATATTAGCTTTAGTATTATCTTTACTAGGCGTATATATAATTTGAAAATTAAATTCGGAAAGGAATTCTATCTATCTAGCTTACTTACTAGTTAGGACCTTAGTAGTTATAAAGTATTCTAAGGATNTAGCGATAACCTCCGGGGGTAAGTTTAATAACTCCTAGCTTAATAATAGGTCGTCCGAGTCCTTAAAGAGTAATTCGGAAGCGAATATATCGTATATAGAAGATCCCGGGAGTAAATCTAGCTTATAGGAGTATCTGATCTTAGCTAGGACCTAGTATAGTTCTGCCTAGAGGCTAGATAGCTTCTTACTTAGCTAGTAATTCTTAAGGTTCCTTATAGAGAGAAATACCTTATCTCTAACTTCCTAATTAATACTACGCCGTTTCAGGTCAGTTATAGTACTTATCCTCTATTAAGTAGCTAGTATATTAGCTTTTATAACCTTAATAGCAGATTTAGTATATTTAGCTAAGGATTTAGTATTAGTATAATTAAGCTTCTCTTATAATATCGATACTATAGGTTACTTCTAATCCTAGCTATTCCGCAGTAGTATATTATATTTAAGGGTATATAGCGCTATACTAATAGAATCGTAAGGCAGGGTTACTTAAGCGCAGTCTATTATTAGTAGTAGTTCGCCTTAGTTACTCTAGTAGTAATTAACGAAAAGTCTAAGGTATTAGTTAATATACTAGTTTATAATCTCTATTTATCTATTAGTTTACTAGTAGAAGGAGATAAAGAGCTTAACTTTAACTCTAATTATATAGTAAAACTCTTACTAGAAAGATAAGACTAGCTAAGCTCCTTAGTCAGATATAATTAACTTAGGGGTATATCCGAAATAATATATCTATTAGATAAATAATATCGCTATCCTATAGGTATCGATATTATAGTAGTATAGTATTAATACGAAGTCTTTCCCTAGGCGGTTAATAAATACTAATATCTTATTAAATCCTTAGTTATCAGGCGAGAAGTCCTTAAAATCTATAGCTAAGTACTACATAAGGTAGCTAAGTACTAGTAATAAGTAGAGGAATCCTTACTATTTCGTCTGTTTCGGATAAGAGTACTAGTAAGAGTAGTAATTATAAGTGTACTATTTCACGTCTAATATAAGTCCTTTCTAGTAGTAATAAGTAGAAATCATTTTAGTAGTCTTATAAGCGTTTAGATAAGCGAAGGAAACTTAATCGTAGACTTCGCTAATTAAACAGGTATATAGCGAGGTATAGCGTTATACGTATAGATAACTATTATAAAGTAGTAAACTATTATTAATAGTATAGCTATCTCCTAATATATTTCGTTCCTTAGAGAACGATTCTCAGTTGAATTAGTATAGTTTCTCGATTAAATCAAAGGAGTTATATATAGGTTCCGGTAGTATATTAGTCCCTAGTAATATTAGGTATATATAACTAATTTGATTAATATAATACTTAGCTAATTCCGCGTTAATCCTAAGGTCTAAGCGGTCTAGAGGTAGTAAAACCCGAGATCTACTATCCTATTTCTATTATTCTTATATCCTTAGATCTTATTCCCTATAGCTAAGGATATTAGCTTTAGCGTTATTTTTACTAAGCGTATATATAATTTAAAAGTTAAATTCGGAAAGGAATTCTATCTATCTAGCTTACTTACTAGTTAGGACCTTAGTAGTTATAAAGTATTCTAAGGATCGATAGTCCGTATATACGCTAGTATAGCGTTATAGAGATATGAGTTCCGGTCTCTATTTCCGGAAAGACTTAATAATAGCGTATAGCTCCTTATTATAGATCTCTTAGTTTAGTTTATATCTATTAAGAACGTAGGAATAGAATCTAATTAGATAATACTAGTTATCTTTATATAATTAAGAGATAACTCTAGCTATTATACTATCGGAGGTATTAGTTTCTAGTTTGGTTTATAATTCAGGGTCGAAATAGTATAATTTCTATACTAATAGTAGCTATTAATATAAATCGTTAAAGGACTTCTTATAATCGTTAATGAAATTCTATAGTACTATAGGCCGAGTGAGTATTAAGAGAGGTTTAGCGATAAGGCCGAAATTCCGAATAAATTAATAGTAGAACTTATAGAATCCTAAGAAGGATTTTATAGCTATTACCGTTTCGGGGTACTTCTAGTCTACTAATAGTATTACTTTCTCGGGATCTGGCTCGATTCCGTTAGTAGTAATAATATATCCGAGGTATTTAGTCTGAGTAATATGGAATTCGCTTTTCTTAATATCTACTTAGAGTCCGGTATCTATTAAGCGTCGTAATACTAATTTGATATATTCCTTATATTCTTAGAGCGTTTCCGAGTATATAAGAATATTATCTAGGTAAGCTATATAGAAGTTATCTAAGTAGTCTAGTAGTATATTATTTATATATCGCTAGTATGTACTAAGTCCGTTATAGAGCCTAAAAAGTAATACTTTATATTTATAGGATCCGAAGCGGGTTCGGAAGGTAATATACTCCTCGGATTTAAGGTCTATATAAATATAATTAAATACTACCCGGATATCTAGTTTAGTAAAGATTACTACTTTAGATATACGAGTTAAGAGCTTATTAATTTTAAGTATTAGGTAGGAATCCTTTCGAGTGATCGTATTAAGCTTACGATAGTCGATATAGAAGCGTAATCCTCTATCGGCTTTCTTAATAAATAGTATAGGTAATATAAAAGGACTTTAGCTAGATTCGATGAATCCCTTATCTAAGTTCTCTATAAGGTACTCTTTAGTTACTTATAGTTCGTCTGTAGATTACTAATATAAGTGCGAATATATATTAGGTAATAGTTCTTCTAAGATAATTCTATAATCGTATAAGCGATAAGGCGGAAGAATATTAGAATCCCGCTTAGAAAAGGCTTCCTTAAGAGTATAGTACTATTCCGGTAGCTTTTTAGCTACGAGTTGTTTAGTATTAGGATCCTTAGGAGAGTTACTATTTAGATAGTCTTATAAGAGGCGGTCTATCTTATAGATACTAATAAAGAATAATTCGGAACCTTTACGTTTTATATTAAAGTGAAAAGCTATAGTACTAATTTAGTAAATCGGAACCGGTTTCTAGATCCTTAGAGGTTAAGAGGAGCACTTATAATAAAGTTTCGGCGCAAGTACCTTTCTCGATGAAATTAGAGCGGAAAAGGGTTCGGATTCCTTAGTGATAAGCGGAAATAAGTTAAAAAGTAAGAATAATATATTAATATACTATATCGCTACTATTTAGTATAATTAGCGTTAGTCTAGCTAGTTTATAGCTAAGTCCCGCGTATTAGTATTAATTTAGTAAGATCGATTAATACTAGGTTTATAAAGCGATAGAGTTATAATTATCTCCTTATTATATCGGAAGGTAGCTAGATAGCGTCCCGGCTATAGTAGCTTATAGTAGAGCGTATCTAGCTTAACTTGAAATCGTTATATCTATTTAATACTAATAATTATATCTTATTATCCCAAATCGAGGAGAATAAAAGGGTAATTATAAATACGCTTACTATTAATAGAAAGGTTTAAATATATGAAATAAGTAATATAGGTTCTAATAGACTATTAGAACTTACGTATTAGAATAGAATAGAGTAGTAGCTCGATTTTGATATTAAGGGCCCCTAATAGTTGTCTAGTAAGAGTGCGATTAATAAACAGATAACCGTTCGCTCCGGTATCGATTAAGCTATTTATAGAGACTCCTAGCCTGTTTATATTAACTATAATCGGGTATATAAATTACTTACCTCTTATCAGGGAGTTAAGGTCTAGATTAGAGAGATTATACCTGCGTAGACCTAGGAAGGAGTTTTTACTTAAGCCTTATTATTTCCCTCTAGTATTAGTCCAGATTCGAAGGGTATATCTTCTACTGCTTCCTTAGTTACTTAATCCTCTTCCGGAAATTCGTCGATTAATTGAACCTTAGGCGGGTTAGGGTAGTCTAGCTTAATATAACTAAGCTATCTATAACTATAATACCTAGGGGGTTCTCCGGTTAAGGTAGTAGGGCGTTTTAGCGCGGAGGGAGTACTAGACCGTACCGGGGTAAAGGTATGTACGTATAGTACGGGAGTGGTTTATCGAGGGGCTAAGCTTAGGGACTAGTAAGGAGTAGAACTAGTAGAGGTCGTAGTAGTAATAGTAAGCTTACGGTACTATACCGGGGTAGTAGCTTTCTCGGGATAAGTATATTCTGAGTTATAGCGACGCTTAGTATTAAAAGAAAGTAAGGATCTAACTATAGAAGCGTAATCCTTATTCTACGTTAGTTTAATAATAAAGGTTAAAGCGCGTAAGGATAGTATAATCTTATCTTATATATAGAAGAACTACTTTTTCTTTTTAACTTTACCTTAGATAGTAGCGCTTTAAAATCGACTACGAAACTCAGCGAAAGTCTCGTGTATATAGCTAGGTTATTATATTTCTAAGCGGTAGAAAGCGTTATAGTAGTCGTCTTCCTCTAAACTAGTAAGAAAGTTCTCCTCTAATAAGAAGATTATTTTATTACTAGTTTTAAACTTATTAGTAAGGTACTAAGGCGTAAGATACTCCTTAGCTAATCTAGTAACTAGCTCCTATACGAGAACGCGCTAGGAGAAGTCTATAGGATAGTAGTCAGCGTTTATAGCTAGCTAGTCTCGTATCGATACTCTCTATTAGAGGAAGGTAGGGTCCGATCTATTATCTAGGGGCAGGATCTTCTTAGTAAGATAAGACTTCCTAAGGCGTGACTCTACTGATTCGGCGCCGGAAGAAGGAGATAGTTTATTAGGAATAGTATCTTCTCTCTTAGTACTACGTATCGGAATAGAGTTTATTAGCTTATTAAACTTTAGAATACGCGGAGATTATAGTATTAGTTCTAGTAGGAGAGTCGAAGACAAGCGAGAGACCCCTATAAGGAACCTATATTATGCGGAGATTAGTCTATCTATAGTATCTTCTAGAGAGTTATTCTTTTCCTCTTAGTCTACTAATTATTATAAGAGGGAATAGATCAGGTTCGAGTCACCTGCGGTAGTAGGAGTACTTAGCGATTATACTCCTAGTGAATTTCGCTTTTATTTTCCTTTCCCTCTTAGTTAGTACTTCCTTAATAAGGTATTAACGTTCTCTAGGGCAAGAGACGTTTAGGGTAAGGAAGAGTATAATAGATTAGGTTCGGAGGTAGAGCGAGAGGGGTCGCGTCAGGTCCCCTTAGAACTAGAGAGGTCTCTAGTTTATTAGTTAAGAGCTATAATAATAGCTTAAAAAAGAGTATATCAGGGCTGTTTCGGCGGTAATACGTAGAGGTTAAAGTTCCGGGGTATTTATTATATTTTCTTCAAAATCTGTTTATAATTCCTTTATACTAAGGGAGTTATTAAAGGAGTGTTAGCGAAGACCTCCTCTATTATACTATTTATAATAAGCTAAATCAAACCTTAATTTATAGTTATCCGAGAGATCTCTAGTATCTTAGCTATATGCGAGTAGTTATCGAATAACTAACTTAGTAGTAAGATATTATAGTAAGCTATCTCCGGCTATTTTTATCTTTTTATTTAATATAATAATATAAGACTTAAGGTAGTATATAAGTAAGAATAAACGAGTAGAGAGGCTAAGAGCGATCTTATATAGTCTATTACGAAGGAAATAAAAAGATAAGGAAAGAAGAGGAAGAGAGATAGAGTGCAAGGCACCTTATATATATATACTAGTACTAGTCCGATACTATACCGGGTCGGATACTAGTTCTGCCGGGATACCTATGAACTTAGGCCCTGTTATCTATCCTTCTTCTCATATGATATTCAGGTGAGCTGTCGTTATATTAACTTCAATAGAGGTTATATTACCTTAGAAACTAACGGCTCTATTCGACTGTCTTAATAATCGTACGATAAGATACTAAGAATAATTAAGAAAGAACTAGTTAATCTTACTAACTCTTATAAAGGTATATAATAAGGTCTTATCCAAATCGAGCAATTTGCTACCTAGAGAGCTAGAGGTTTATACCTAGTAACTATTTCTTAGCTAGAAGTATCGTTTAACGTCTCTTTTACTATATAAACTATAAATCCGATAGAGAAAGACTTTAAGCTCTTAAATAAAAGAATCTTATAGTAAAAGCTTAGCTATAGTAAAGGTCTCTGATATATTAAATTAGATAAGAAGTCTCTGAAACTTATTGTATTTACTAACAGTTCATTTACTAATTTGAAAGACTTCTATTCTTAAATTAGCTATATCTACGTACTTATAGATAAGTATAATAAGGTAAATGTTATTCACTAGTCTTCGGTCTACTATAAGAGAGTTACTAGATCTATACTAGCCTCTAAACTATACGCTACATTAGAAGGTTTTAATATAGCTAATACTATTAAGACTACTATCGAATAGATCATGATCCTAGAGATTATAGTACTACCTTTAGTTATAATTACTAATTCTAAGTCTTTATACGACTACGTAGTACGACTTAATACTATAAGAGAGAAGAGATTAATAATTAACTTTATATATCTACGTTAAGCGTACGAAAGAAAAGAGATATCGGAAGTGATTTAGGTAGTAGGGCTAGATAACCTTACGGATACGATAACTAAGATAAATTGCAATAGAGCTCTAAAGGAGCTATTATGTATAAATCGATTGATTATTAAGCCTATAGAATAGGTAGATAGAGGGAATTTAGATAACTTAAAGCCGGAAGAGAGCTTATAAAGCGTTTAGTTCAGTTATCTTTCAAGTAGAATCTTTAGACCTAATCACGTGGAAACTTATATACTATATAATACTTCTATACGAGTAGTACTATAGTACTACTCTTATTAGAAGGCAAAAAGCGTTACTTTTATATAGAGAAGTAGATAGTTTAGGGCTACTTTTAAGTACTCCTAGTGTTAGTCTATAAGTCACGTGTTAGTCGAGTATCTGCACCGGGGTTTAGCCGGCTAGATATATCTCCCTTACGGAGTCTCGACTAACTAGGAAAGCCAGCCACGATATAACAGATAATACTACTACTATTATCACTGTACTTTGGCTCACGCAGACTACTTGATTATACGTACTACGACAGAGTGATACCAACACATCTCTATTCAGATAACTCATAGGAGCGGACCTGCTGCCTACCAGGCCCCGAATCATCAAATTCTCTCCGCAGAGCACCAAGTCCCCTGGATGAAAGAGACTCAAACGGAAAGTTCTCATATCGCGTATCGAGATGGATTCCAGCGTCTCATACAGCATCTACAAGCGGTACAAAACCGATACATCCATTTTCATCAAGTGGCTTGTGGACAATGGCACACAGTGCGGATACAAAGTGACGACGTAAGCTTCCATCCTTCGCGAACGTGCCCATGGCCATGACCTGGACGCACCAACATACTCTCAAGACCGTCCGCTCCCACGAGTCAAGGCAAGGCGCCTCGATTAAAAGGTAAGGCTCGAAAAGAAGCGAAGACAAGCACGTCGAGTTCATCCGCACAAAGTCCCTCGTCGACATCGATGAGCTAGTTCCATTTGCGAACGCTATTGTGGCATCGAAGAAGATTGTGCGAGTTCCTGCAGATATCATTCGTGCTGGACTTCGAGCTATCTCGGCAAGAAAGCGAAGTGCTGCCTTTTTCCAACGAGAAACCAGTGATGAGGACGAAAAAAAGGCTGCAGATAACCGTGGCCATTCTCATTTCATCTACTTGATGGAAACAGTTCTATTCACGCTTCAGCCACGTTTTGCTAGCTCGGCTGGGGCCGGTTCTACTGCAGCAAAATCATCTGACACCATCGTCGAGAACCTTGAGAATCGATTTGCCACACTTGCAGTAGAAGAACCAAGTGAGCCCAAGACCGGTCCTGCACCAAAGACGGAGATGCAATTCTACGAGCTTCGAGCATCTCAGAAAGATCTCAAGCAAGAAGAGAATCTCTTCGCTTTATTCTGTCTCTTCGACGATCTTGATCGAATGCGATCATATGTTCTGAAGACGTGGGAGCAATTCAAGCAAGGAAAGGTCGATTTGATTACTGCCTCGGTTGTCACGAACACGGCATTTCAACTAGCTATCAGGAGTCAGGAGAAATCTTGGTAGACTTCCCAGTCTCAGCCGACTACCAGGATGTTCTTAGCTTTCTGATTTTCAGACTGGCGCACAAGTCCGCTGAGACGGGTGTAGAGATTGAGGGGAAGATAGCTGAGAACTTGCGGGAGTGGATATATGTGCCTGCATATACTATGCTGAGGAAATTCTGCAAGGTACTTGTCCCAGAATCCGTGCCGATGATGAAGAGAGGTCACCTCGGCGATTATCATCGTGAAAATGACCGCACTAAGTTGAGTAAATCTCAAAGGAGTCTTGAAGATCTCGTAGTTCTCATGGAAATCTTGCCAGAGTTTTGCTTCATCTTCAAGCGCAAGATCGATATGTTCGCTGCGGACGAACTCACTCGTGGACTTGGCCAGTTTGCCATCACGAAGGAAATTCCAGTCTGGCTCGTATTCGCCACCACGATTTTCCTTGACATTCATCATATACTACGTGGGAAAGTTGAGCTTGGTTTTACGGAGCTGCAAACCAGGACAAAGATGGCGAAGGCTCAGTTTGATAAATACTTTGAGCTGTCCCGAGGTCTTCGAAAGCCGGACAGCTGGTCGACCAACGAATTATTTTTCGAGCAGATTCGCGACCAGATGAGCTACTTTATCTTGAACGACGCTATCTTTCCTCACAAGACCGAGACATATTGGCAGGTCTTCGGATGTGCTCCGGCAGAGGCCACAGAGAAATTTTACCTCTACAAGCGCCATCCAATTCTCTGCGGTATTCAAGCATTCGCTGTCATCTTGGAAGTGCAACAATTGGGCATTGTACTCAACAATGGAATGGGAACTGTGGTATTTCCAGCCCACTTCTACAATGCGCTGAAGCAGAATGATGCTTCTTGCGCCTCCTGGCCGATGATGGATGAAGTCATTGCCCTGCACGGCGCCGAATGTATGTTCGTTGGTGGGATTTCCACTACCATAAAAGACTGCTTCAAGCAAATCTGCCTGATGCTCGGTTACTCCCCAGCCCAATATGCCAAGAACCAAAGAAATCCAAAGCCGATTGTCTCTAAGAAAGGACCTCGAGGCTTGAGAGCCACATCTCCCCTCACTGAGCTCTTCTACCAAGGGTTACGTGAACCTGATGGTAGGATGACAGTCACTCTTCACAACGTTGAAGAGCTTCTAAATGACCAAGCTCGCGATGCAGACCTCGCCGCGAATCCTACCGCCAAGAAACTGCGGCACGAATGGGCTACGACGAAACGTCTGACTTCAATCCAGCTGCTGGAAGCTCTAGGCACGTCCATCCCACAGGAATTGCCGAAGCTGGAACTCGATTACTTTGCGATGCATGCACAAAGCATCGGCTTACTGAGGAGGATGAAGCGGGACCTCGATGCGGATTACATCCGGTTTTTCGGGAGTGCAAACCATATCGAGAACGAGTCTCAACTGCCTAACTTAGGTCCGTGGGCTCTGATGGTAAGTCTGCATTCAGATTTATCTTGAGAGAATGCAAGAATTAGGAAAATGAATTTGCGATTCCTTTTTCCTGGAAGTGCGAGGCTGACAATAATAGGCTGCCGACAGATTCGCTGGATCAACGACTCATGCGGACGCAGGGCATAGGTTTCTCTCGAAGGCAGCAAAGGCTATGGAGAAGTCCTTGCGCGAGGAGGGTGTCATGTAGAGTTAATCTGTCTTTGCTTCAGGATATCCCTCTACGGATGATTTGCATGGGAACGGAATTTCATCAGAGCATCTCATGAAACCACTGTTGTACTGTATGAAAATATCCATCAATGAAGCCAGGCTCTGGGCTCCTAGAGGCTGATTTTTTCAACTCAGATGAGAGACTGGAGTGATTCTCTGGGGCGGGAGCTGGATCTAGAATTTGGAAATGTCGGGCCTCACTGTATGTTGGGGCTTCCGGTCTGTTGTCCTAAAAAGCTTGACCTTGTAGTCACAGATACTCGTTTGATAGGAGACTCCTCCTTTATCGAACGTGCAATTTGCAAAATCTTAGCTGCTCTATGTTCCCCTTAATCACCGTCAGCGCTTCAAAATCATACTTTCGGATCACGCGTCGCATTAATCATAATCACCTTGTACTCAAGAGTGGTGTCTGAGAGCTAAGCCAATCTTCCCACACACAACAGCTATAATTTACAGCTAACAGCCAGTCTACCTCCAGAAATCACGAGACTATTTTAAGCAAGTCCCGACCTAAACAAGAAAGAAATTTGCTGTTGCTCCTGGTGGGTATTTATTAGGGTCAAAAACTATGTAGCGACCTTCGCTTTGAACAGCTTGGACACGTCACTAATGGAATATGGGGTCACGTCTGTTTCGAGCTTTGTGTTGAAAGATGGGTTCGGGATATTTCGAAACTCTTCGATACCAAGTTCGGACTAAGTCAGCGAAAGTTTGGATGACCTTGAGTTCTTCATCTTGAGGTGTGGCCGTGGAGCGCTTAGGAGCGTTACTGAAACGTGCCAGAGATTGGAGCCTTTCGGAGACAGTACAAAGTGAGTACCGTCGTACATTTCTCGGCCGACCTTCGCTATTTGTTCCGTTTGCTCTGGTCTCGGGATTCACAACCCCTCAGATGCCTTTCTTGACTTGAGGTCAATATTCTCAGCTCACTAGAGCCTTGCCCTCATAAACCGTCATTCATTCAGAGGCTCCCGTGTATTTATGTCACATTGGTTGAATGCCATCAGGTGGATGATAGTTGACCAAGTTGTTTATCAAAATCAAATGTTCGACATGATATTTAAAGCCTTTGTCAAGCGGACCAGTCTTTTCTACAGAAGTGATCGTACAAATGATACCAGCTACCACTCCTTATCTTGACTTCGGCTTCTCTGACCAGGACACGCTCATCGGCACAAAAACATCAGGCTTAGAAAAGTTCGGCACCTGTCTGTACCTCAACTCTTCTTGATCCATCTTCGTATCAGTAACAATAGTAGCCGTCTTCGTGTCTGTATCAATTCCAATGATAACACCCTCGTCATCAATCGCTGGCGTCCAAGCCAAATAATCACGTCTGACCTCAACGTAATCATAAGCAAACTCGCCCATCTGATCATCATCCATACCGAGCAACTCTGCTTCCTCACTAGCTCTCAGTGTCAAACCTGGTACCAGATTGATAAGGAATGCAATCAAGGCAGATACGGTGAAGCAATATACCGAGCAAGTCACGACGTATGCGAGTTGGATATATAGTTGTTTCCAATTGCCATTGATACCGCCACCAGTGATCAAACCTGTAGAGACGCCGTCGAGGCCGATTATGTAGTCTGCGGCGAAGAAGCCGTTGAAGATGAGACCGACCATGCCTGCGATTCCGTGCTCGGCAAGATTGTCCATGCTGTCGTCAATGTGGCACCAATATTTGATCTTGGTGGCGAAGTTGGACACGATACCGACTGTGACGCCGAGAATTATGGAAGCCCATGGAGGGATGAAACCAGATGACGGAGTTGCAGCAACAAGTCCGGAGATGACTCCCGAGCACTAAGATCCGTCAGTCTATCTTCCAAAATCAAAGATAGTACATAGATAAGGCTTACCCATCCAACCATAGACCATTTCTGTGCGAGTCTGAAATCGAGTAGACACCAGGTGATGGCAGCGGTCATGGCGGTAAGGCACGAATTCCAGACCGCCATAACGGCCCTGAGATTGGCGCCAAATGCACTTCCACCATTGAATCCGAGCCAGCCGAACCACAGCAGCACAGTACCAAGAGTGACCAATGAAACATTGTGAGGTCGAAAGTTGAGCATCATTTTCTCTTGTCGCCTTCCCAGCATCCAACTGTACGCGAATGCCGAGAGCCCTGAGACAATTTCGACGGGTCCGCCTCGAAATGGTTAGTTACTGTGGAAACATGGTGGAAAAGAATAAACTCACCTCCAGCGTAATCCAAGACGCCGAATTTGAACGCCCATCCATTAGGATTCCACACCCAGTACGCTATCGGACAGTAGACGAGAGTTGCCCAGAAAAACATAAACACCATCATTGGAATCAATCGTCCGCGTTCGGCGATCGCTCCTGTAACGATAGCTCCGGTGACAGCAGCGAACATCATCTGGTAGAATGCATACAGTAGCTCCGGAATCAGAGGACTTCCTGGAGACGGCCCACCAAGTGTCTTCATCAATCCAAGGTGCTCGAAATTTCCAATAATTCCAGTCGATGCACTGGTCGAGAATGCCAATGAGTATCCCCAGAAGTACCATTGTATTGTGATGATTGAGGAGGAGCCTAGGGCGGCCCATATCATGGATAAGGCGGACTTTCTGCGTGCGAGACCGCTGTAGAGAAATGCTACCCCGGGCTTGTTCGGAGTCAGCATTTCCTAGCTAGGAAAATGATGAGATCAAAAGACTTGGATATCAGGAGAGAGTTTCACATGTGAGAAGGCATAGGCCTCAACCATCCCCAGACATGCTCAAAAGGGAAAAGAGGACTCGTTGAACACTTACTATCATGATGAGGACCATGCATGAGCATATTAGAATGTAGGCTTGGTCGCCACTTGAGCTGATCAGAAGATCAGTAATTGTTGGATTACGATGTCACAGGATCAGAACGCAGGACAGAATTGCAAATGCAGCTTTGCAAATGCAACTTCACGAGAAGTCAAGCCAGGAAATACTTACTACCACTGATTGAGGTTTATTTTAGCTAGCACTGTCAGTATAACTAGTAGTACAAGAGTGTACGGAATCTACATACTCGAATCACCGCCATTTGGACGCGTTCCATTGAACTCCGTCGGAGCTCCGATATGAGAGTATGACATGTTGACGGTGACAACAAGATGGAATTTTTGCTAAATGGGCAAGATGAATTGACCGATGCCCTTTCCAAAAAATCCGGCTACTTGGGATGCTTATAAGTGAGAATGAAAAAGAAAATTCCAATAGTTCAACTAATGTGGATGTGAAGTCTTCCGATCCTAGTCCAAGGTTCTACCGCCCCCACACGGGATGCGAACATTGCAGAGATACACATTCTGGTAGAGTATGGTATAGTGGGCAACGGATTATGCAAAAAGGTGCTAGCCATTGAGAGGTACAACGGACAGTAAGCTGAGACTTCCGAAAAAGTAAAAATTGATGGATACTTTTCAACAGAAGTGCAAAGATAAGGCATGGCGGCTGGTAGCCAGTTGAACACCACAACGATGTGGACAGTCATGGGAACCCCGGAAAAGACTAGTTTTAGGGCGCGAATCTCCTACTCGAGGTATTCTTGATTCGAACGGGTTCATTTGAACCACACGTAGAATGTTGTAAATGCACGGAAAGTTTAACAATCGATGCTTTCTATACTAGAAACATCGCGGGGAAACTCTGAGTTTAACCTGCGACTGATCTCAAAAGGCATCCTATTTTCAATAGAAATTCGATGGAAGGAGGAAGGAAACGTGCGAGTTTGAAACGGGTTAAGGGAGCTAGAAGTGCTTTAGCTGAACTCTGGGGCACTTGCGTATGCATGCATGGGGACATATGGGAAGACGGCTCTATCCGACCGCCCAGCCTTATTTCGGACCGCTTTAAGGCCAGACCGTACGAACATAATCATCCAAATTCCATTAGATCACAGTCTTAATTAGAAGACCTCGTTCCAATGAAGCTGAGACATACCACGCGGGCTAACGCACCAGTCAGAGCTCTGCATGTATCTTGAACGGAGATGCAGGAAATCTGCACATTGGATGGTGAAAGTGTACGACAATTACAGCTCGAAAAAGAAATATCGACCTCGTAGCAAGGCCTCGGTCCCAGAGCCATGGTAAGGAGGGTTTTCCAAGGTTCCGGTACACCCTTCGGTGCATCCGTAGAAGTTGATGTCGTTCGACTGGATGATGCGGCTCTGGGTAAATCCCGGGATCTGCAAAGATAAGGTTTCTGCGCATTTATGTACAGTAGTGGTTGCAAAAAGTAAAGCTTATCTTCATTTCGACTACCCCCACGAGAGTCTAGCAATTATTTCGAAGACAGAAGAATGAATGTTATGTGGGGGGATTGGGGGGAGGGGGGAATTTTTATCGATCTTCGAATAGGAGGCGATGCGGGCGAAGCTGACATTACCTCAACAAAGATAGGAGCGCCAGGTCAATAACCCTGAAGGTAATCCAGAACAAAGTCATGTAGAAAATTAGTAACAGTGCTACTAAAGTCAAGTGAAGTTCCAAAATTGTTTCATGAAATTTATAGTTTGGGATTGCGGGATGGCCTAGCTATCCTGACTACTTGAGGGAGTAACTTTTGACTGGCATGATGAGGGGCTTTAGGGGACATCTTAAGGTCAGGCAATAAGTCTTATACTCGCTCCAAATCAAATGCGTTGTTCAGCCATTAGTATTGGGCATATATGAGAGTATCAAGATAGTGGTCGATCGCCGATCGGATTTTTTCTTATAATTGATTGGCCTTCAGAAAAGTAAAATTCTCTAACGTTGAAAATGAGGGATGCGCAGCTTCGCAGCTCAGAAACATCAAGAAATATTCTAGCTTGTTCAATGGTCATTCTTCTATTTATTGAGATAGACCTTGTGGTTCAAGGAGAACTTGGAAAGCGTTGTCGTAAGTCAGTTGCGAGGAGTCGATTAAGTCGTCAAGTATCAACAGCTCTCATACACCCTGATCAGTTCAAATCGTTGCATTAAGGCATGTATACTTCATATGGTAATGCGATAGCCTTTCTCGTGCGATCGAAATAACTTCCTGGACGATAGCATACTTCTCGTCAACAAATGAGTTCTACTCTCCTCGAACTCTTAGTGTAACCCTTGGCGTCACCGGTTTACCTCCAAGTGATGGCGTTCGTCAACATCTTTCCAGTCGTGCAAGAAGCAACACTAGCCAGTACGCCCAAAGAGTGCCAAGCTCAGTCTGGGACGACTCCAGCTTTGCCCAGTCAACATAGGCTTTGAAAGTCGGGTCCTTAACCTTTTCAAAATATTGCAGATGTAGATGGATCACACCATCAAAATCGGCCAAGAAGCTAGTGCCAATACATATCTGATCTTCAGGACGAGCGAGATGATTGTTTATCCAAAGAGGTTGCCCTGCAATGGGCCCAAAGTCTAACAATGCTAGCTCACTTTCCCCGGTCCCTAATTTGTTTCTTTTTTCCAATGGAAGGAGGTTGGCTTGTAATTTTTACCAAAGGGTAAGAATTCTGATCGTCGTTCTCGAGATATCGGGCTGAAAACTTTGATACAGACTCGCAACAAGGATCCTTCGTCATATGATGTCCTTATATGCTGATTTAAGAGTAGGATAGCTAACCTTGGATCGGAACGCCTCAAGATCCGTCCGCACAACCCCACTGATCACCTGCTCAAATAACAAATCAGATATGTGTGATATAAGTTCCCGATGGGCTGTCAAATTCCTCCCGAAAACTCCGGTATCGGCTTCAGCTTCAATTTCGGCATCAATCATCATCTTCGGTCTCATCATCTGCATCTTCTTCCCTTGCTTGCTGAATATAGTCATATGATGAACTCATTTCAGATGACAGACAAAGTGTCAAGAACAAACAGACACTGCTTCCATGTATGTATAGAAGGGCTTCTCGTGATGTAAGAAACTCAATCAATCATTTTCCTCCGTGTACGCATCCATTGTATCTTGCAGACGGATAGCATGCTGCGTAGAACGAAACCGGGCGAAGCAATTACTTGTATCGGAAGAAGTAATATCTCCTGCTAGCGCGGCATTAAAAGGTCTCGACTCTCGATCAAGGACGAAATGGCAGTAAAAGAGCTATCGGGGATCTGGTCATCACCGTCCACTGAGGATATTGCTCTGACTTTTATCCCGGATTCGAGCCTCCTCTGCTAAGTTTCATGCAAAACATCAGCCTCGTTGTCACTATTCCTTAACCAGGCTCTTTCATCGACTTCGTCCCAGGACTCGTTGTCGTCTCGAAAGAAGCCTGCCTTGATAACAATAGGGAGGTGTTAAACTCTCAATTCTAGAACCATCGCCAAATGATAAAATCTCTTGAACCCTTAGCTTTGATCGTGATGTCTTTTCGCGGTTCCAGACCCAGTATCCTCATAATTGATATTATTATCGAGCTTTCCGAGCCCCACCGCGGCTTCAATCGTCTTCAAGCACTCCGCATTGTGTAAATGGCGCATTCTGTCACTAATGTAGAGAATGCCCTATTACGAGCAGGTTCGCATATCAAATACTTAGGAAGAGGCCCAGCAGACGCTAGAATGCTCTTCGAGGGTGATGGCACACATGCGAGATGTTCAACGGAAAGGCGGTAATTGTTCTCGCACTCGCGTTGATGTGGTCCTCATCAATAGCCCACTCTTTCTTCGAAATTATCCCACCGGGGGCAATCGCTTAGTAATGCCAGACGATATCTGTGTCTCAGTGAAATCATGAATACTTACGAGGCCGTGTGTAAATTTCGATCAAACACGCTCCAGGAAAGCTAGCTCCCACACCCGCTACTGAATATTCAGGGGAATTTGATAGATCATTCAAGTAGAAGAATTACAGACCGCATGTCATCTAGAGTTTCCACTGTCTGTTTGTGATAGGCAAGAGGTGTGGTTGGAGGAGTCAACAGTCTCATGAGTTTTTCGTAGTGAAACGCGTCGACCTGTTTAAATCACGTCATATTGTGTTTCTATCTCCTACAAAGATTGATTATCGCTTTCAGAATTCCACTCAAAACACCTCACCTTCTTCGAATTCGAAGTCTTGTGAGACGAATGTACTAAGAATTGATATTACGAATCGGAAACATATCGTAAAGTAGTGATCTAAGGTCATTGGAACATTTTACGTTAATAGAAAGGTTTCTTTAACTTCCCTCATATCATCGGATGGAATTTGTTCGCTTCGAACTCTTCATCTGGTCTTATATCTTCTCTAACATATTCCCGCGGGATAGTTCCCAACTTTCGCAGACTCCAGCGGACTACAATTAATGAAGCGGACCTACGGAGGACATTTCAATCTTTCCCTCTGGCCTACTACATTTTCATCATATCAAGCTAAAAATATCAGTGGAAAAAACTCAGCGAGACCGAGTCTCCGAGACCTCTGCGCATCATCACGCCGCCACTTAAAATCATCTTACTTCATGGATATATAAGCTTAGACGCCCCGGATAGATCTCACCAAACTAGGTTGTTTCGGCAAGGTTGCAGTTGCTGACGCGCATTTCAAAAGTCTAGGAGTGTCAGAGTCAAGCAGTGGTTCCATTTGAACATCATGGTCTCATATTTCTAGTTGGCATCGACTTTGCTGTCATATTTTTTCGCACACGTAAGTTGTGTCGGATCTCGTGTTGAATTGAATTGCTCACTCATCAATCTGGGCAATTTCGTGTCCAGCTATCATCAGACTCTTCATCCATATGTAAAATATCCTATACGTACTCTTTATGGCCAATTTCCCAAACCAATGTTCTCTTGGATGCCTGTATCTGTAAATCTAGTGGGGATTACTATATAGAGATATACTGACGTGAAAATTGTATTTAGGGTCCTTTCTTGCCAAGTTCACAAATGTTTATACTGTGTATCATATATCCATAGGAGACGTGCATCTAGATGTACAACGATGTCACCCGAAATATGGTAATAAAAGCTACTCGTCCATGGATATCTGGCGAGGCTAATCGACGTTTCGGCAAATATTTCCGATACCGCCCAAATGCAATGAGAAATGTACGGCTCTAAGCTGCTCAGGGAAGCGGGCAAGCCAGAGAACAGCAAATGGAAGGCAAGATGACTAGTCACTACCCCTGCATCCCAGGACTAATAAGATTCAAAGCTCGTATAGACGTAATCTATAGAGAGATTAAATTAGGCAAAGGTAGGAATAATGGGCGACTCTAATAAGGCTAGCTAGTATATACTTTAGTCAAAATCGATAAGCTAAAATTAGATATACGTAAAGTAAAGGCGTAAAGAATATTCTAAAGGTAGACCTCGAGCTGCTAAGAGTTAGAGCTATTTAGGACTCTAGTATAGATTATTCAGGTAAGAAGCGACGTCGTTAAGGGTAATAGAGGGTATCTATCGTAGCTGCTTTCATTAGCACTGTTCCTGAAAAATATACATAGGAAGGAGCATTCAGTAAGCCTACTGTCTTTGTCAGCATTCTTTTACATTATACTTTAACCATTTACGTACTATTCAACTCTACCTCAAACTCCTCCACTGTTCAACCTCATTTCCCCAAGATAACCTCCGGGAGTAAGAATTTTTCTATTGTCCGAGAAGCAACGAGCTTCATTAAGTGATGGGTCTGAAGCTAGGGTAGGTTCAAGCCAAACTGCACCCTTCTCGCTTAGCGATTAGGGGCTTCGCTTAAATAGCCGAACATTAACATCCAGAAGTCTACCCTTTTGCCCCGTTTCATTTGCAGGAACGCATGTACAAGGCCTGCTCAGCTACAATAGGACACCATGCGAGCCCCCAAAGACCGAAATCGAGTCGGAACAGGACTGGGCTTAGGAATGCTGCGACTTCAAAGGCTAATGGGCCTACCAACCGCACCTGCACTGGGAAACATCTTCAAACCTGAGCATAACATTAGGAAATATCCGCCCAGGGGGTAGCTGATCCCAGCCCTTCCAAGAAAGGAGCGGTGAGGAATAGGAATCTTTTGTCCCCTTCCACAATCATGTCTACTATGCTTGGTCGTGTATGTTCGCTTTCCCCATTCGCTCTCACCTAGTTAAGCGCCTTATCTTGTACTCCCATACCAACTGGTTCTCGCTCTTGCAACGAATGAGCGAACAATCTCACATCTCGAATGAAAGAGCCTCGAAGCAGATCCTCACACGCGAACCATAATCCGTTGACGATGTCATATGCCTCTTGCCCCCTCAAAGTCCTAGTCTGCAACAACGTCCACAGAACAATCTTATCTTTCCTCCGAGGAAGTTTTCTCCGACCCTATAAGACTTATTAACTGCTAATGCATACATAAACGTAAGCGAGCAAATAAATTCCGGTATAATTACCTCCGGAATAGCTAGCGGGACTGGGTATCGCCTATCGGGTCGGCCTTTGTCGTAACTTGCACTTTTCCCGATCCGCAACAGAGTTATTGATCGTAATAACTTGGTCTGCGTTAATAGTCAACTTACTCATCTTTTCCGTAGAAGTAGTTTTTATCGCAGGGCTACGTTGATCTTGAGAGTAAGGCATAGAGTAGTTGAATGATGTTGGTTGTATTGTAGTACTAATTACTATGGAGAGATAACTAAAGGTATTATCTAGGAATATCCGCACGGACTATGCACGTGATTATAATCACCTGATCTCTACTAAGACTTATATCCTCGTAATATACCCTTCTGTAGAGATACTATAAAATCGGTAACTTCTATAGGTACGAGTGATCTAATTTCTTCTGTAATTAGTTGATTATACTATTGTATACGTACGTATAGTAATACCTCTGGAGACTAGAACTATGCCTCGATATCATATAAACTAGATAAACTATAAGTTGTGTAATTTCTTTAAGATAGTTAGCCTTCTTAATTAATATCTATACCCTTTATTCTAAGTGTAAAATAGTTATATTCAGTATTACTATAAAGGCCTTAAGGTCTTATAGGCTAAATAGTTTAGTGAAACCGTCTGCCGCGTTCTCTTTTAAGAGTATATACTAAGGGTCTAAATAACCTCTAGCGACCTCCTAGCGAAGGTAATAGAATTTGATATCGATATACTTAGTATACTATTGTAATTCAGGGTTCTCTGATAGAGATAAAGCTCCCTGATTATTATACTATATCTCTATACTCCTAGAGTCTGGCTTACTGTAGCCTAGCTCCTTTAGTACTTAGCGTATCTATGATGCTTCTCTAGTAAAGGCGCATATAGCTATATACTCTGCTTCCGTAGAGGCTAGAGCTATAGTAGTCTATCGCTTTGAAATAGCTAAGAAAACACCTCCTGTAAGGAAGAAACAGACTCTAGTATATAATACTCTATTAATTCGGCCACCGGCCTAATTAGAGTTATAGAACCCTTTTAATTTCATCTTTTCTCTATTAGTAACGTCTCTTCCGTAAGTCGCAACGTAGTGCTTCGTATCTTATAAGCATACAAGTACTCTTTTAGCGCTCGTAAGGTGTTAAGGTGATAGATTTATTAGAAATGATGATAATATAGAGTAGTAGTATAGTATATCCCAGCGAGTATAAGCTAGGTATTATAGACTACTATAAAGCTGTTTGTAACGGGTTGCACCCGTTAGTATGCTCGACGCCTGAGGCGTCTACGCTAGTACCTGACTTATGGTCATACGTGTACCGATACCACTGCCACTAGCGGCCGTAGCATTACCTTTTCTTCGAAGGGAGACTCCTATGCCTCCCTTCTCTCCTTAGTTAATTCTCCTTATAATATAGATAAGCTTTTATACTAAATACTTTATATCCGCCCCGTGATATTAGAATTAACTCTTTCCTAATATTAGAATTAACTCTTTCCTAATATTCTTAATTAAACGAAGGAGGATCTGCTTTCGAGCAGTGGATAATACGCGTACGTAAGAAAGCTAGTACCCTGGCCTTACTATTACTATACGTATACCTACGATATAGAGATAGACGCCTCGGACTATATATAGTAGATCCGGCTGCCTTACTTACGCATGCGTAAGAAAGCTAGTACCCTAGCCTTACTATTACTATACGTATACTTATAATACAGAGATAGATACCTCGGACTATATACGATAGATCCGGCTACTTTACTTACGCTTAATATTCTTAATTAAATAAAGGAGGATCTGCTTTCGAGCAGTAGATAATACGCGTATATAAGAAAGCTAATACCCTAGCCTTACTATTACTATACGTATACCTATAATACGAAGATAGACGCCTCGGACTATATATAGTAGATCCGGTTACCTTACTTATAATTATAACGAATAGACGCCTCGGACTACGTATAATAAGTCCGGCTATTCATACGACTATTACATAAGTAGCGACTATAATAATACTAGAATATATAGTTTACTATAGCAGAAGAATAGCTTTCTTAGTAGCTACTAGATGCCTTCGAGGCATAAAGATAATAAGTTACTAAACTAGTAGTATAATACGTAAATATAACCGCTACTCTAACTAATAGGATCGAAGATATAGAAGTATAACGAAATATACTACTAGTACTACTAGTAGTACTAACTTCTATCGATATAATACGATCGATAACCCCGGAACTACTTATAATAACTAAGTAATATATACTAAAACCCGAAAAGTTCGATAGTATTAACTTAGTCTTATACTTCTAATTCGAGAGTATCTTACGAGCGAAGCTAGAGATCGATACTACTACTATTAGTAATAAGAAAGAAAGGATATAGTATACGTTTAGCTATCTCTTAAGTAAAGCTATAGGACGAATTTACCCTTAGATAAGCTTCGCTTAGAGATAAGAGTAGTTAATAATTAAGAAGCTATTCTAATAGATAGCTATTACTTTTCGTAACCCTTATTACTAGTAGAAAGCTATAAACTAACTAAATAAGATCAAGTAAAAAGCTTATCCTTTAAATAAGTTCCTTAATAATTTCAATTAGTTGATCCTCTCTAGTACGTATATCGTACTTCTAGAGGTTTCTACTGACGTAGTATGATTCTACGGTATACGTGTCTTCTTCTATGGAGTTCTGTATTACGTAGTATAGAATATTCTAGAGAGCTCACATAGCTATATAAGTAGCTAGAATCTCTAGTCCAGCTAGTAGAATATCGAATATAATAAGAATCTTCTTCTTAAGCTCTTTAAGAGCTATTCCAGCCTTTAAGATAACTAGAAAATCGTTGATATAAGTAACGATAATTATTCTAGTTTCTCAGTTGATATATACGTAATTATTAATTTATAAAGGTATAAAGTCGATAATACCGAACTCCTTATATAGTATCTCTTGCTAGAGGCGTGGAGATTGCTTCAGACTATATAGAGCCTTTAGTAAGAGTATATATTCCTCGTCTATAAGTCTACGCCTAAATTATCTATAAAATAGTTGCAATTTAATTTATATCTGGGTATCTGCTTTACTATATAAGAATACTATTACTATATTAAACTATTCGACTTCTAAGTCGTACTTCGCTATAACTACTAAGCCTATCTTCTAAGTAGAAGATTTATAAACTCCGATATATATCTGATCGTAATCGTAACTAAATCGTTACGTATAACCTTAAACTATAAATCTAACCTTATATTTATCGATTTTATTATCTATATCTCTCTTAGTCTTGAAAACTAGACGAGAACCTAGTACTCTGCACCCTTTTAGCATATTTGAGTGACTTATAGTCTTCTAAGTCGACTTCTCCTTAAGAGATTAGTACTCCTTAATAATAGCCTTCTTCTATTCTGGCTAATTAGCTCTCTTTATAGCCTGATCTAAAGTAATCGGATTATCTAAGAATAGAGACTCTTCTTAAGCTATATAGAAAGCAAGTCGATACTAACTAGTACTCTCTAGTACTTCTTTAAGTAGTGAAATTACATAGGAGTAGCTATTATTTAGTTCGGGTATTACCTTAGGCGTCGAATTTAGAGTCGGATTATTACGGCCAGATCGTATAGCCCTAGGGTCGTACTCCAGTATATAGTTCTTAGATCCAGGAGGCCTACTACGCTTCTTTTATATAGTAACTTACTCCGGGATATCGACTTCTAGTGCTGGAACTTCGTTCTTAATTATAGATTCGGTATCTGTACTACTATCGACTTCATCTTCCGAGACTATACTTATATCAGGAGTAGTAGTACTAGTAACCTCGGCGTCTTGATTTTAGCTCAAAGTATCGATAGAATCACCTTTAGTTTAAAGTATAGTTATAGCGTCTTCTTCGTGAGGTTCTATAACTAAGCTGTCTTTATCAAACCGTAGATAAGAGGTACGAACTACTTTTCTATTAACTAGGCATCTATAGATATTATAACCTTCAAATCTTATCAGAATACTCTTTTTAGCTCTAAGAGCTACCTTATAGCTCTAGACTCTCTTCTCCTTATTAATCAGTATAAAGACAGGATATCCTAATACATAGAGATACTTAATAGAGGGAGTATAGTTCACCCCTAGCTTAATATCGTCCTAGAAGCACTTAAAAAGAGTCTTCCCTTCTACTTTAGAAGTAGAAGTAAAGTTGACGATATATATATAAGCGAGTAGAATCTCCGGCTATATATAGTCAGGTATATTCTGATCTACTATACTTATACGTACCTTCTCGATAATCGTACGTATAGAGCGTTCAGCTCTTTCATCTTACTCTAGAGTATACGAAGTAGACTCCTCTAGTAGTATTCTAAGGTAGTTAGTGTGACGGCGCATAGTAAACGTGGCAGATACGGGCTAGTATCAGTGCCTTAGGCATACCCTCCTTGTATATATAGAGGTGCAGACTCCTTCAGAGCTCTATATCTTGCTGTTTCCTTCGTACTAGACTATATAAGGATCGTTCTTAACCTCCCTACTTATTTTATTCCTGCTCGTATACTATCTAGAGCCCTTATATCGTTATATTAAACAGAAAGATCAAGACTGCCGGAGATGGTATTAAAAAATATCTCACCCAGAAAGTTCGATTATAGACGAACTCTTTGACCTCTTTATTAAGTGTTCTATTATCTTTACTTTAATATAGTTTCGGCTCTGATTCGACAGTTAGGCTTTCAAAAGAGCCAAGATTCCGGAGATCTCTTAGATAGCTAGAGATTTAGGTATAATCGACACTTAGAAGCACTAGTTTTACGAGTTACTCTCGGATACTCGAATTACCTCCCTTACATAGGGTTATAACAGACGAATTTTAAGTAGAAACTTCCCTTAAAGCCCTGAAAATTCATTATCCCCTCACTCGACTTTAACCTTCCGAAAGCAGCTCTAATAGCGAAAAACCTTACTTTTAGGCTAAGACGAAGTAGCTTATTACTCTAGCGGAAATTGCCGGAATTCGACTCGTAATCCCTATACCCCGGTATAATTTATCCCCCTCGGCAGAATCGACCTCCCTCTACTAGGACCTTTAATTTAATACTCCTTATATCTACTTAACTAAGATATCCGACTCTCTTTAATCTTTTAGCTTCTTCAGATTTCGATTTCGACTTTCGCTTCTTCTATAACTTTCAAGTGTTCTATCACTTTCGCTTAGCCTCGCTTACTTAATACCTCCTAAGAAAGCTCAGCTAGCTCCTACGACTTCACCGGAATACCCTCGTAGCCCTTCCGATTCTGTACTTACTATAGAATTAATTCAATCGATTAAAGACTATTAATTATATACAGAATCGACTACTCGGGAGCTCTCTATTAGTATTAGTCGAATTAAGCAGATATTTGCCGAGTTTTTACGTACTTAGGCATAATCAGTAAACCCTAGACCTTTAGTAAACTCGATACCTTAATTACTAATAGAACCTACCCTTAAACGCTCTTTAATTAATAATTTATAGACCTCTAGTAAGTCGCAACTAACTAAAAGTATCGATAATCTTAATATAGGGATTAACCTGTCTTTTAGCTAATAGCGTGCTTCTATTTAGGACTAACTAGAAGTTAATTCAGACTGATACCTGACTACGCGTGCCTATAAAGCGCTAGTCTAGAGCTCTACTTCTAGCCTTATAAGAAGTTACTTAGAATTATAGTATCTCTCGGAAATTATACCTTTCTCTTCTACTAAAGAGATAATTTCAGTACTTGCTTCTTATTACCTTTCTGGACTCGAAACGGAGTAGTATCAGACTGAATTTCATAAGCTTTTAATAAAAAAGGAGTCCTTTTTATAATTCCGTGCAAAGTTCTAAAGCTCGGCGATTCTCGGAGGTATAGCTGAATCAGAGTAGTACTTTTACCTCTAGCTAAAGCTTACTATACGGCTACGTATAGCTGCCGCTCTAATTAAGTACTCTTAGAAGACTAATTATTCAGCTATAGTCTCTTCTCTTATAGCACTCGATTTGGAACTATCTCGACTACCTTCAATACCTCTAATTACTCTAGCTCTACTAATAGTTAGTATATCTTCTGAGCCCTTGATACCCATCGAGGAAGTACAGTGTTACTACTATAAGAAGCACGGTCACTACAAGAGCGATTGCCCGATATTGAAGACAAAGAAGGAGTGATTTGAAGAAGGAGTGATTTACGTCTTACGCTTTAGATTAATAATTACTTGGATTTTATTTGGAATTTGACTTGATTTAACTCCCTTTTCTTTCGTTTTATACAGGTTATTTGCCTTTAAAGGCTCGAGGACAAGCCTTTATCTTAGAAGGGGGTAATATGACGGCGCATAGTATACGTAGCAGATATTGGCCAGTATCGGTGCCTTAGGCATACCCTCCTTATATATATAGAGGTGCAGACTCCTTTAGAGCTTTATATCTTTCTGTTTCCTTCGTACCAGACTATATAAGGATCGTTCTTAACCTCCCTACTTATTTTATTCCTGCTCGTATACTGTCTAGAGCCCTTATGTCGTTACAGTTAGTAAGCTCTTTCATCTGAGAGGGAGAGTAATTCTTACCCTTATCATATCTCTATACTTTAATTTTATAGTAATACTATATTTAGGCTAGCTTAATTAGCTTTTGATTAGCTAGGTAGGTATCCGACTTCTTAGCGTAGGTAAAGGCCCCCTTTCCAGTCGAATAGGCGCATAAGAAGATAGAGGCGTAAGAGTGACTATTCAGACCCTTAGGTTTAAGGTATACTATATCTATATGGATTTTATCTATTAATCTAGTAGGTCAGGTATATACTGATATCTTATTAACCTTCTGAATAGGTCGGTCTTTCTTATATAGTGCGTAAAGGCGAGTTCTACTAGTCTTAAGCTCTGTAAACTTTATACTAATAACTATGGATTAAGTGCGTCGTACTACGTTAAAGCTAGCGTAATATATACGTCTATACTAAAGCTCTATATCGACTGTAGCTTACTCTACTGCTATAAGTGAGCTTAAACCCGGAAAGCTAGCGTACCTTACGCCGGAGGTCTCCTTAATAATAAATAGATTTTCGTTAATTATACAGATCTTCTTCTCCTTAGACGTTTAGAGAATAGAACTACGTAAATACCCTCCTAATTTATTTAATTTAGAACCGGAGTATAAGCAGACTAAAGACTATAGGATATATAGTATATCGTAGTACTCTAATATACGTACTATACAATCAGTCTTTAGCGCCTTAATCGTATAACTTCTAATCCCGGTAGAGCGTAACAGCCTATTAACGGTAAGTATATACTATAAATCGTCTCTTAGTGTATATGAGGTAAACTTAGAAAGATCGTTAGATATATGCTCTATAGCGCCGGTATCGAAGAGCTATCGTGACTTATTGTGGTAAGAGAATATAGCTATAGAAGCCGTAATAGTAGGGAAACACGATAAAAGGGCTACGCCGAAGATACTACTATCGTTGGAATCGTTATCCTTCTTCTTTCTACTACTAGTCTTCTTCTTATTAGTCTTATTAGTCTTACTCTCTCCCTCCTTCTTCTTTAGCTACTCGGCGTATAGGATCTACTTCTTTCCAGACTTCTCCTTAAACTCCTTCTTCTTCTGCTTATTAATAATAAAACAGTTCTCTAGAGTATACTTTAGCGATATCTGTTTATAGTACTTATAAGTCGGCCTAGCTTCCTTACTAGCCGGCTTAGTAGCTCCTCCGCCACTTCCTTTCTTAGGTATAGACTTATTACTATATAGAGCTTGACCTGCTATCTTACCAGTAGAGTCACTCGCTCTTACCTTATTAATATCTTCGATTAAACTAACTAGAGTTGCTCCTGATTTAGCCTTCTTAGTCGTATCTGGGTTATTACTAGAAGAAACTCTTAAGAGAGAACGTTATCTTTCAGCTTATATAGGATACTTCTCTGAGACTATAGTAATAGATATAATTAGATACTATACCGGAGGTAAAGCTATTATTAAAGTCTCTAATTTAATAATTAAGAGCTTAAAAGCGATAATAAATATCACGGGAGAGTAACGCGTACGCAGATGTTCAAGTATAGTTATAACGACACAAGACTCGAGGCGGTATACAAGTAAGAATAAACAAGTAGGGAGGCTAAGAGCGATCTTATATAGTCTACTACGAAGGAAACAAAAAGATAAGGAAGGAAGAAGAAGAGAGATAGAGTATAAGGCACTTTATATATATATACCAGTACTAGCCCGATACTATACCGGGTCGGATACTAGTTATACCAGGATACCTATGAACTTAGGCCCTAGTATCTATTCTTCTTCTTATATAATATCCAGGTAAGCTATCGTTATATTACCCCCCCCCTAAGAAGAGCTTAACCCTAAGCTCGGAAAGTTATAGTTTATACTGGAATTAGTCTTTATTATAACTGTTTTCGTCGATATTCGCGTAATAGGCGCTAGCCGCTCTTTAGTAGTAGTAAATTCTTTATCAGGTTCTAGCTAGTTATATCGCTGTAATAGTACTATATTAGTTATAGCTTTTAAATTAGGCAGTAAGCTATATTTATTTTATCTGTTTACAGCGGGAGTCGAGTTTAAGTAGGGCGTAAGGTATATAAAGGAAAGGGTTTATTAATATTAGAGCCTCTCCTTTTCAATTGCGATAACTACTTAAACTTATAAGTTTACTCTCCTTAGACTACGATATAGTTCCTAGAGTAAGTATTATTACTAATTACTATAGTAGTCTACTATAATCTTATATATTAATCGACCTAATTAACTCTTCTCTTATTATAAGTAAGTTCCTCACCTTAGTATTAGGGATAATCTTTAGGTAAAGTGCAGGGGTTCCACGGATCTATAACGCTAACTCCTATAGTACTCTTATTAGTTCCTGCTAGTGCTCTTTCGGCGGCGTATTATATATATTACCTGCGATATATTCGCGCTTTCCTTAAGATCAAGTATAATAATACTCCTATTCTAGAACTTCTATTTTCGTTTAATAAGCCTAACTCTAAGCTTTATAAGTATTATTCGGCGTTAAAGAGTATTTATAAGTATATAAGTTACTTGAACTTAAATATAGTTATATATACTAACGCGTTATAGTTACTTAACTATATTAATATAGAGTATACTATTTTATCCGGTTTATTTCCTAGTAGAGAAGCTAAGGACACGGAGCTAAATCAGGGCGGTATTATAGCTGCTTATAAGGCTATTAATCAGATCTATCGTCTCGCGAAATCTACTACTCTTATTACTAAGTTAGAGATTACTACTATATAATTAGTAGAGACTTAAGCTTTAAGGCGATCTATAGAGAAAGTATTTAAGGAATTAGAGTTTATTAAAGTAACAAGTTAAGATCCTTAAACCTTTAGATACTAGTATAATATTAACGCGATATAGGATTTAGATCTTCTAATAATAGATTCGGTAAAGTCTAGGTTAATATGAAAATTGAGGGTGGAAATCGGCCAAAAGGTCAGAAGAATAATACGTGATTTATTTGACTTGCTTTACTTGCTTGAAGAGAGCTAACTACAGGAGAGATTCTAGCTACTTATATAGCTATGTGAGCTCTCTAGAATATTCTATACTGTAAAAATTAAAGGTGGAAATCAGCTAAAAGGTCAGAATAATACGTGATTAATACGAATTGCTTTTTGCTTACTTGAAGAGAGCTAACTACAGGAGAGATTCTAGCTACTTATATAGCTATGTGAGCTCTCTAGAATATTCTATACTACGTAATACAGAACTCCATAGAAGAAGACACGTATACCGTAGAATCATACTACGTCAGTAGTACGTCAGTAGAAACGTCTAGAAGTACGATATACGTACTAGAGAGTAGTAGAACTCTATCGAGAACCTTCATGGTAACTCTAATGGAGTATGCAGGGTACAGGCTGGTGACAAGGTACAGGGTGTAGGTGCCAGGTACAACAAGGTACATGCGCAGGGTACTGAACCAGGTACTAAGACCATGTACTGACAAGGTACAGGGTGTGTATGCCAATGCAGGCAGAACTGACCAAGGTACTGGTTACAAATCCAATAGTTGATAGTATAAATAGCGTTAAAGTAGACGAAAGAGTTAAATACTATTATATAGGAATTCGTAAAGAAAGCTATATTTAAAGCTACGATATCTAATACTAAGGGAAAAAGGAATTTATCTTCTAGTTTAGAGATAGCGTTAGATCTAGATACTCTTAGACTCTCTCTAAAGAAGAAAGCCTATAGGATTAGCTATTATACTTAGTCTACTACTAAAGCTATATTAGTAAATTTAAGTAAGGAGTTAGATATAATAATTCTAGTTCTAGATATTCTAGATTTACTAGAAGCTCCGAAGAACTTAAGAGAGAAAGCTAATAAAGTAGAAGTAATAGAGGAAGTAGAGTTTTAGATATAGTATTATTATAAAGTATAATTAGAGGATTATCCTTAGTAATAAATTTTTAATATTAGTAACTATAATAGTTTATAACCTCTAAGTAACTATAGTTATTTATTCTATCTTCCTAGGCCTCAATCTACTAATCTAGTTTACGCGGAGATCTAAGTTTACTTAAGTTAGTAGTATAGAAGTCTTTAAGCTTATACAGAGTACCTATTAAGTCGGAAGTATTATACTAAGTTAGGTCCGGGTCGTAGCTTAGCTAGCTAACTTAATACTTTAGATTATCTCTTAAGAGCTATATAGTAAGTATATCTTATAACTCCTACTCTTCTTAAGTAGTAATAACCTCCGGGAGTAGGTTTAAAAGCTCCTAGCTTAGTAATAAGTCGTCCGAGTCCTTAAAGAGTAATTCGGGAGCGAATATATTATATATAGAAGATCTAGGGAGTAAATCTAGCTTATAAGAGTATCTGATCTTAGCTAGGACCTAGTATAGTCCTACTTAGAGGCTAGATAGCTTCTCGCTTAGCTAGTGATTCTTAAGGTTCCTTATAAAGAGAAATACTTTATCTCTAACTTCTTAGTCGATACTACGCCGTTTCGGGTCAGTTATAGCGCTTATCCTCTATTAAGTAGCTAGTATATTAGCTTTTATAATCTCGATAGCAGATTTAGCACGTTTAGCTAAGGATTTAGTATTAGTATAGTTAAGCTTCTCTTATAGTATCGATATAGTAAGTTACTTCTAATCCTAGCTATTCTGTAATAGTATACTATATTTAAAGATATATAGCGCTATACTAATAGAATCATAAGGTAAAGTTACTTAAGCGCGGTTTATTATTAGTAGTAGTTCGCTCTAGTTACTCTAGTAATAATTAACGAAAGGTCTAAAGCGTTAGTTAATATACTAGTTTATAATCTCTATTTATCTATTAGTTTACTAATAGAAAGAGATAGAGAGCTTAACTTTAACTGTTGGTCCATATGTTGGTCTATAGTCACGTATTAGTCGAGTATCTGCACCGCGGTTTAGCCGGCCAGATATATCTCCCTTACGGAGTCTCGACTACCTAGGAAAGATAGCTACGATACAATAGATAATACTACTACTATTATCACTATACTTTAGCTCACGCAGACTACTTGATTATACGTACTACGATAGAGTGATACTAATATTGATTAATAGACGTATAGATTATTTTACTCTTTGAAAGTAGTCAAATTCTTAGATTCTAAGAATTCCGACTACTGAAAAGAGCGCGCTAGTAAATCTTAAAGAGTAGAGATATCTACTATAGTAATAGCTTAAGTACTAGAGAAGACACGGTCTTTTCTATACTATTTGACTTGAATTGCTAAGATAATTTACCTGGATTCTACTTGCGATACGGTTAAAGGATTCGAATTCTAGTATATTATACTATTATTACTTTCTATGTACTTACCTTCTATATATCTACTTTCTATGTACTTCGATTACTACCGTAACCCGACTTTAAAGAACGCGCTTTTGAGTTACGCCGAAAACTCGAAGTTAAACTTGAACGCGCTACGCTAGCGCTATATAATACTTAAGAATAACTCTATAACTACTATTCTAAATAATCTCGGAATAGTACTAAAATATTCATACGAATCAGACCTTTAATATAGTAAGAGATAATAATACCCCTAGTGCTTTCGATATACCTGCGAACTCCGGTAAGGAACTATTAGACCCGGAGATTATACGGAAACAGGAAGAAAGTCTTATCAGATAAATTAAGAGCTCTGACTACGTGGATAGACCTTTATACTCCTTATTTAAGGAGATATACGAAGGTTAGATAGTAGACTCTTTTAAATCTATTAAGAAATCGTCAAATAATTATAACGATAGCTCACCTGAATGTTATATAAGAAGAAGGATAGATAATAGGGCCTAAGTTTATAAGTATCCCGGTAGAACTAGTATCCGACCCGGTATAGTATCGGACTAGTACCGGCATATGTATATAAGGTGCTTTATACTCTATCTCTCTTCTTCTTTCTTCCTTATCTTTTTGTTTCCTTTATAGTAGACTATATAAGATCGCTCTTAGCCTCCCTACTCGTTTATTCTTGCTTATATACCGCCTTAAGTCTTATATCGTTATAATAATAACTTTATATTTACCTTATGTACTAAAGGTATATTTATCGAAGAAGGCGATAAACCTGCGCAGGAGCTATATAAGCTTCTATATACTCTATAGGATACTATACGTAGTAGTTAGACCTTAAAGGAACTAGAGAGTATAGTAGGAGAGAAGATACTCTTTATATAGCTATAGTATATAGTATTAAACCTACTAGTACTAGAGAAGTAGATATCTGCGTAGTAATAGCGAGATAAGAGAGAGAAGGAGATAATAAATAATATAGCTACTTAATAAGATAAGTTAGAGTATAAGAGATTAAAGAAAGAGTTCTATAGACTGCGATAAAGACGCTATACTATACTCGGCTTACCTCCTATTAGCGAATTCGACTTTAATAAAGAATACTATGAACCTCTATAATAAGACCGAGATTCTACCGAAGAAGTATAGTAATATAAAGAGACCTCCTCTGACTAGAATAGAGAAGAGTAATAATACTATAGAAAGCGTATACTGAAGAATACGGGGAGTGGAGGAGGAGGAGCTAAAGGAGTAGGAAGCTACTAAGGAGGAGAAGGCTCCTAAGGAGAAGGAGGAGGAGGAGGAGAAGGAGATAGCTACTAAGGAGCTAGAGGAGGAGAGGGAGAGTACTATAATATAGTACAGAAGGAGAAGAAGAAGTCGTATAGAAAGGAGATCGCTAGCTTCTCTTGTATATTTCTAGAAGAGATGAAATTTAAGGGAGATAGAGATAGCTTTAGTAGTAAAGTCAGAATATTCTATAACGCCTACTTAAGAGCCGAGATTCTACTAGAGGAGTATAGTAAGGCGTTTCTATTAATACTAAAAGGCGCTACTCTCTAATACTACTATTATAATCTGAATAGTATCCTTAGAACCTCTCTGATTATTAAATTCGATACTATACTAAAGAATATAATAGATTAGTTTAAGAGCGAGGAGTTTAGTAGATCTTCTCTAATTATATAGAATCTTCTTACTCTTAAATCGATTAAGGAAAAGAACCCTAGAAAGACGACTTCAGAGTGCTTTAATATACTCTATATATAGATTAGAGAGCTATATTATAGTATACCCTTTGAATTACGCTATAAGGAGTTCGTTATAAATAAGGTTATTACTACTTGCTAAAGCTCAGAAGCCTACTAAATTGCTCTAGCTTAACTTATAACTTCTACTGAAAAGACGATTACTTCTATTAGAACCTCTATTATTAACTACGAGCACGTATACCCTATAACTAGTACTACTTTCTATACTAATCGAAAATTCCGAAGCGATTCCGATAAAAGATAAGTATATAGAGAGAAGGGAGATAGTTAAAGACGATTCAGAATATAAGGAGAGAAGAAGATAAATACGCTAGATAAGGAAGGTAACGCTAAGAAGTGCTAAGTATATAATACTACGGATTATATATCCTTCGACTATATAGTAGAAGAAAGAGAGAAGGCTAAGGAGAAGTTTAAGGCGAAGAACTCTTCTAAGTTTAAAAGTAACTTTAGAAGAGTCTTTAAGAAAGTATATAGATAATACGTCGTAGAGTACGAAAGTATAGAAGACGAGTATATAGCTACTGCCTTTACCTTATACGAAGCCGGGAGCGATATAGACTATAATTCCGATGACGAAAAGCCGGAAGCTCTATTTATAACTTCTATAGGATCTATCTTAGTAGAAGCTATATAGCTAATAATAGAAACCCTAGTAAATATAGCTTTTAAGCACCTAATAGATACTACCGAAGAAGCTACGGAGAAGGACCGGACTATAGAGACGATAATAAGTAGTCCCTAATATAATTCGTTAGTTTTCCATAGAATTATAATCGATACTAGAGTAGTAAAAGTATCTATAGTAGGTAAAGGTTAATACGAAGCCTATAAGACTCTATATAAGGCTAAACTCTTACTTTCCCGTGGAATAAACGTTAAATTTAGTATTAGTAAAGCTACTTCTATTAGTATAGTAATTATACCTTCTCTAATTAGAAAGATCTAATTTGAGGTTATAGCTATAGATACCCTGTTTCTACTCTGTTTAGATAATATAGATAAGCTCAGCGTTATATTAGATAATCTTCGTAATATACTTATTATACTATAGGGAGATATACTAGTTATACGCAGATTCGGCTACCTCTTCTTACTCTAGAAGGAGTCACTTAAGACGTATATTATAGAGTGTTTCCAGTCGAATACAAAAGTACTTATAGAGACAGATTTACGTCGACTTTACTACCGATTCGGATACCCCTTAGTAAGAAAGCTAGAAGATTTACTATAATAAGCCGGTTATAAGTATAACTCAGGGGTACTGAAGGAGCTTACTAAGCTCTATAAGTACTACTAGCTATACGGAAGATCACTAGGCAGATTTAAGTTTAAGCTCTATAATACTAATAATATATACTTTAATTATAAAGTCGTGATCGATATTATATAACTAGATAGTCGATAAGTCTTATATATAGTCGATTAAGGTACTACCTTTCAGAACAGAGGTTTTCTTACTAATATATCTGCAGAGCACGTATAGAACTGATTTAAGTAAGTATAGATAGATACTTACCTTAGACTACTTAATTTTATCGTTATAGACGCAGGTATATAATTTAAGTCGAAAGAATTCGTATAAAGTACTAAGATAGAGGGTTCTATAGTTAAAGTTATACCTATAGAGGCTTACTACTCTATTAGAAAGGTAGAGAGATACTACGGCTCTCTGAAGAGAGCTTATACGATAATTCGAAAGGAATTACTATACCTTAGTTAAGATATAGTACTATAGATAATATTCCACGTAATTAACTATATTTCTAGACCTAATAGAATTATACCTGTTTTACTAGTATTTAGAGTATACCCTAGAATAATAGAGATAGACGCCCCTTTACTATTAGTCTCCTAACGAGCTACTGCACTTTATGAAGCTATAGAAGAGATTCGTAAGCTATAGAGTCGTCGTCAAGTTAATAACGCCCTGAATACTCGGAATAGACCTAGTTCTATAGTAGTAAGAGACCTTCTATTAAACTCTCTAGTACTAGTTTAGAGAGAGAAAAGCTTCTAGGATAGACTTTAGCTACTTATTTCTATAGATAGAGAGAACTACGTAGTAGAAATCGATAGTGGACTAACGACCTTTTGCTCTATATCGATTAAACTATAGTACGAAGAAGAAATCGATTCCGACGAACTAGAGAGTATTTTACCTAAGGTTATACTCTTATTATCACTTAGTACTACTAAGTCAAATCGATCTATACTAGTACTAAAGAAGTAACCTTATCGAGAATAACGAAAGCTAATTCGATTCAGAGGCGATAACGTTGAAGTTTTCTTGAATTATACAGATAAATTATTTATTAGTTTCCTAGTAGTAGAACCTTAATACGCTACGTTAAGACGTAAGGAGATTAATAGTCTAATCGCTATAGGGACCTTTAAATTTAGTCTATAAAGACGAATTACCAGCCGGAGCTAGGGTTTTTAACGCTAAATTCATCGACTAGACTAAATTTAAGGGTATATAGAAAGCCTACGAGAAGTCTAGACTAGTTATATAAGCATATAATAACTCTGGAAAGAACTAAGTACTTATTATGTTACTAACTATTTAACGAGTTAGCTAATAACTACTACTAGTATACGTAGTTATGCACCCTGAGTTTAAAGTATATAGCTATAATATTATATAAGCTTATACTTAGTCTATATTATACCTAATACGTGACTTCTTCGTACGCTCTCTAAAGGAGATTCTGACTTAGCTATATTGGTTTTTATAATACGTTAGGCCTATATATAGTATACTAGAGTCAGCGAGCTATTAGTTCGGTATATACTATAGATATAAGGTTAAGAAACTCCATATAGTACTATTAACGTTCGATATATGCCTACTATCTGTTTCAGGTAATAAAGCTAGTATAGGAGCTCTTAGTCTTCAGATTAATAATACCTTCTTCGTCGGTAATAAGACCTTTATAGACGTAGAAGAAGGAGAGCTATAGAAAGCTAGATTCAAGTCGAACGAGAGAGAGTAATTAACTACTTTATACCTAATTAACTTTAATAGAGGTTATATTACCTTAGAAACTAACGGCTCTATTCGACTATCTTAATAATCGTACGATAAGACGCTAAGACTAATTAAGAAAGAACTAGTTAATCTTACTAACTCCCGTGGAGGTATACGATAAGGTCTTACCTAAATCGAGTAATTTGCTACCTAGAGAGCTAGAGGTTTATACTTAGTAACTGTTTCTTAGCCGGAAGTATCGTTTAATATCTCTTTTACTATATAAACTATAAATCTGATAGAGAAAGACTTTAAGCTCTTAAATAAGAGAATCTTATAGTAAAAGCTTAACTATAATAAAAGTTTCCGATATGTTAAATTAGATAAGAAGTCTCTGAAACTTATTATATTTACTAATAGTTTATTTACTAATTTGAAAGACTTCTACTCTTAAATTAGTTACGTCTACGTACTTATAGATAAGTATAATAAGGTAAATATTATTTACTAGTCTTCGGTCTACTATAAGAGAGTTACTAGATCTATACTAGCTTCTGAACTATACGCTATATTAGAAGGTTTTAATATAGCTAGTGCTATTAAGACTACTATCGAATAGATTATAGAGATTATAGTACTACTTTTACTTATAGTTATCGATTCTAAGTCTTTATACGACTGCGTAGTACGACTTAATACTATAAGAGAGAAGAGATTAATAATTAACTTTATATATTTACGTTAAGCGTATAAAAGAAAAGAGATATCGAAAGTAATTTGAGTAGTAGGGCTAGATAACCCTGCGGATACGATAACTAAGACAAATTGCAATAGAGCTTTAAAAGAGCTATTGCATACGAATCAATTAGTTATTAAGCCTATAGAATAGATAGATAGAGGGAATTTAGATGACTTGAAGCCGGAAGAGAGCTTATAAGGCGTTTAGTTCAGTTATCTAATCTTTAGACTTAATCACATGGAAACCTATATACTATATAATACTTCTGCACGAGTAGTACTATAGTACTACTCTTACTAGAAGGCAAAAAGCGTTACTTTTATATAGAGAAGTAGATAGTTTAGAGCTACTTTAAAGTACTCCTAGTATTAGTCCATATGTTAGTCTATAGTTACGTGTTAGTCGAGTATCTGCACCGGGGTTTAGCCGGCTAGATATATCTCCCTTACGGAGTCTCGACTACCTAGGAAAGATAGCTACGATATAACAGATAATACTACTACTATTATCACTATACTTTAGCTCACGCAGACTACTTGATTATACGTACTACGACAGAGTGATACTAATATTAACTCTAATTATACGATAAAACTCTTACTAGAAGGATAAGATAAACTAAGCTCCTTAGTCAGATATAATTAACTTAAGAGTATATCCCAAATAATATATTCACTAGATAAATAATATTATTATCCTACGGGTATCGATATTATAGTAGTATAGTATCGATATAGAGTCCTTCTTTAAGTAGTTAATAAATACTAATATCTTATTAAACCTCTAGTTATTAGATAGGAAGTCCTTAAAATCTATAGCTAAGTACTATATAAGATAGCTAAGTACTAGTAATAGATAGAGGAATCCTTACTATTTTATCTGCTTCGGACAAGAGTACTAGTAGAGGTAGTAATTATAAGTATACTATTTCATATCTGATATAAGTCCTTTCTAGTAGTAATAAGTAGAAATTATTTCAGTAGTCTTACGAGTATTTAGATAAGCAGAAGAAACTTAATTATAGATTTCGCTAATTAAACAAGTGTATAGCGGGGTATAGTATTATACGTATAGATAACTATTATAAAGCAGTAAGCTATTATTAATAGTATAACTATTTCCTAATATATTCTATTTATTAGAGAATAATTCTCAGTTAAATTAGTATAGTTTCTCGATCAAATTAAAAGAGTTATATACGAGTTCTAATAGCATATTAGTCCCTAGCGATATTAGATATATATAACTAATCTAATTAATATAATATTCAGCTAGTTCTATATTAATCCTAAAGTCTAAGCGATCTAGAGGTAATTAAACCCGAGATCTACTATCCTATTTCTATTATTCTTATATCCTTAGATCTTATTCCCTATAGCTAAGGATATTAGCTTTAGTTTTATCTTTACTAATTATATATATAATTTTAAAGTTTATTTCGGAAAGGAATTCTATCTATCTAGCTTACTTACTAGTTAGGACCTTAGTAGTTATAAAGTATTCTAAGGATCGATAGTCTATATATACGCTAGTATAATATTATAAAGATATAAGTTCCGGTCTCTATTTCCAGAAAGACTTAATAATAGCGTATAATTCCTTATCGTAGATCTCCTAGTTTAGTTCATATCTATTAAGAATATAAGAGTAGAATTTAATTAGATACTACTAGTTATCTTTATATAATTATGAGATAACTCTAGCTATTATACTATTAGAAGTATTAGTTTCTAGTTTAGTCTATAATTCAGGGTCGAAATAATATAGTTTCTACACTAATAATAGCTATTAATACAAATCGTTAAAGGATTTCTTATAATTATCAGTGAAATTCTATAGTACTATAAGCTTAATAAGTATTAAGAGAGGTTTAGCGATAAGACTGAAATTCCGAATAAATTAATAATAGAAACTACAGAATCCTAGGAAAGATTTTATAGTAGTTACTGTTTCGAGGTACTTCTAATCTACTAATAATACTACCTTCTCAGGATCTAGCTCGATTCTATTAATATTAACGATATATCCGAGGTATTTAGTCTAAGTAATATGTAACTCGCTTTTCTTAATATCTACTTAGAGTCTAGTATTTATTAAGTGTTATAATACTAATTTAATATATTCCTTATATTCCTAAAGCGTTTCCGAGTATATAAGAATATTATCTAAGTAAACTATATAGAAATTATCTAAGTAGTCTAGTAGTATATTATTTATATATCGTTAGTACGTATTAGGTCTATTATAGAGCCTAAAAAGTAATATCTTATATTTATAAGATCTGAAGCGGGTTCGGAAGGTAATATATTCCTCTGATTCGGAGTCTATATAGATATAGTTAAATATTACCTGGATATCTAGTTTAATAAAAATCACTACTTTAAATACCTAAGTTAAGAGCTTATTAATCCTAAGTATTAAGTATAAATCTTTTCGAGTAATCATATTAAGCTTACGATAGTCGATATAGAAGCGTAATCCTCTATTAGCTTTCTTAACGAATAGTATAAGTAATACGAAAGGACTTTAGCTAGATTCGATAAATCCCTTATCTAGGTTCTCTATAAGATACTTCTTAGTTACTTATAATTCGTCTATAGATTACTAATATAAGAGCGAATATATATTAGATAATAGTTCTTCTAGAATAATTTTATAATCGTATAAGCGATATAGCAGAAGAATATTAGAATCCTACTTAGAAAAGGCCTCCTTAAGAGTATAGTATTATTCTAGTAGCTTTTCAGCTATAAGTCGTTCGGTATCAGGATCCTTAGGGGAGTCGCTATTTAGATAATCTTATAAGAGGTAGTCTATCTCGTAGATATTAATGAAAAATAATTCAGAGCTTTCGCGTTTTATATTAAAGTAAAAAGCTATAATACTAATTTAGTAAATCGGAACCGGCTTCTAGATCCTCGGAGGTCGAGAGGGGCACTTATAGTAGAGTTTTAGCGCAAGTACTTTTCTTGATAAATTCGGAGCGGAAAAGAGTTCGGATTCCTTAGTAATAAGCAGAAATAGATTAAATAGTAAGAATAATATATTAATATACTATATCGCTACTATTTAAGGTAATCGGCATTAATCTAGCTAGTTTATAGCGGAGTGTTACGCGTTAGTATCGATTTAGTAAGATCGATTAATACTAGGTTTATAAAGCAGTAGAGTTATAATTATCTTCTTATTATATCAGAGGGTAACTAGATATTATTCCGGCTATAGTAGCTTATAATAAAGTACATCTAGCTTAACTTAGAATCGTCATATCTATTTAATACTAATAATCATATCTTATTATCCTAAATCGAGAAGAATAAAAGAGTAGTTATAAATACGCTTACTATTAATAGAAAGGTATAAACATATGAAATAGATAATATAGATTCTAACGAACTATTAGAAACTACGTATTAGAATAGAATAGAGTAATAGCTCGATTTTAATACTAAGAGCTCCCGATAGTTATCCGATAAGAGTACGATTAATAAATAAATAGCTATTCGCTCCGGTATCGATCAAGCTATTTATAAAGACTCCTAGCTTATTTATATTAACTATAATCGAGTATATCAATTACTTACTTTCTATTAGAGAGTTAAAGTTAAGATTAGAGAAATTATATTTATATAGACCTAAGAAGGAGTTTTTACTTAGGCCTTATTATTTTCCTCTAGTATTAGTCCAGATTCGGAGGGTATATCCTCTACTAATTCCTCAGTTACTCTTTTCTCTTCTGGAAATTCGTCGATTAATTAAACCTTAAGCGAGTTAAAGCAGTCTAGCTTAATATAACTAAGCTATCTATAGCTATAATACCTAAGGGGTTCTCCGGTCGAGGTAGTAGAGCGTTTTAGCGCGGAGAGAGTACTAGCTTATATTAGGGTAGAAGTATATACGTATAATATAGGAGTAGTTTATCGAGGGGCTAAGCTTAGGGACTAGTAAGAAGTAGAACTAGTAGTAGTCGTAGTAATAATAATAAGCTTATAGTACTATACCTAAGCTATAGCTTTCTCGGGATTAGTATATTCTAAGTTATAATAACACTTAGTATTAAAAGAAAGTAAGGATCTAACTATAGAAGCGTAATCCTTATTCTACGTTAGTTTAATAGTAAGAGTTAAAGCATATAAAGATAATATAATCTTATCTTATATATAGAAGAACTACTCTTTCTTTTTAACTTTACTTTAGATAATAGCGCTTCAAAATCAACTACGAAACTCAGTAAAGGTCTCGCGGGTATAGCTAAGTTATTATATTTCTAAGTAGTAGAAAGCGTTATAATAGTTATCTTCTTCTAACCCGATAAGAAATTTCTCCTTTAATAAGGAGATTATTTTATTACTAGTCTTAAACTTATTAGCTAAGTACTAAAGTATAAGATACTCCTTAGCTAATCTAGTAACTAGTCCCTATACGAGAACGTGCTAGGAGAAGTCTATAGAGTAGTAGTCAACGTTTATAGCTAGCTAGTCTCGTATCGATACTCTCTATTAGAGGAAAGTAAGATCTAATCTATTATCTAAAGGCAGGATCTTCTTAGTAAGATAAGACTTCTTAAAGTATAACTCTATTGATTCGGCGCTAAGAGAGAGAGATAGTTTATTAGGAATAGTATCCTCTCTCTTAGTGCTATATATTAGAATAGAGTTTATTAGCTTATTAAACTCTAGAATACGCAGAGATTATAGTATTAGTTCTAATAGGAGAGTCGAAGATAAGTAAAGGACTCCTATAAGGAACTTATCTTATATAGAGATTAGTCTATCTATAGTATCTTCTAGAGAATTATTCTTTTCCTCCTAGTTCGCTAATTATTATAAGAGGGAACAGATCAGGTTCGAGTCATCTATAGTAATAGAAGTACTTAGCGATTATACTTCTAAGGAATTTCGCTTTTATTTTCCTTTCTCTCTTAGTTAGTACTTCCTTAATAAAGTATTAATATTCTCTAGTATAAGAGACGTTTAAAGCAAGGAAAGATATAATAGATTAGGTTTAGAGATAAAGCAGGAGAAGTCGTATCAAGTTCTCCTAGAACTAGAGGAGTCTCTAGTTTATTAGTTAAGAGCTATAACAATAGCTTAAAAAGAAGTATATTAAGGCTATTTCAGCAGCGATACGTAGAAGTTAAAGTTCTAGGGTATTTATTATACCTTCTTTAAAATCTGTCTATAATTCCTTTATACTAAGAGGGTTATTAAAAGAGTATTAGCGAAGACCTCCTCTATTATACTATTTGCGATAAGCTAAATTAAACCCTAATTCATAGCTATCTAAGAGATCTCTAGTATCTCAGCTATATATAAGTAGTTATCAAATAACTAACTTAATAGTAAGATATTATAATAAGCTATCTCCGGCTATCTTGATCTTTTTATTTAATATAATAATATAAGACTCGAGGCGGTATATAAGTAAGAATAAATAAGTAGGGAAGCTAAGAGCGATCTTATATAGTCTACTACAAAAGAAATAAAAAGATAAGTGTTAGTATCACTCTGTCGTAGTACGTACAATCAAGTAGTCTGCGTGAGCCAAAGTATAGTAATAATAGTAGTAGTATTATCTATTATATCGTAGCTATCTTTCCTAGGTAGTCGAGACTCCGTAAGGGAGATATATCTAGCCGGCTAAACCCCGGCGCAGATACTCGACTAATACGTGACTATAGACTAATATATGGACTAATACTAAGAGTACTTTAAAGTAGCTCTAAACTATCTACTTCTCCGTATAAAAGCAACGCTTTTTACCTTCTAATAAGAGTAGTACTATAGTACTACTCGTGCAGAAGTATTATATAGTATATAGGTTTCCACGTGATCAGGTCTAAAGATTCTACTTAAAAGATAACTGAACTAAACGCCTTATAGGCTCTCTTCCGGCTTTAAGTTATCTAAATTCCCTCTATCTACTTATTCTATAGGCTTAATAACTAATTAATTTATATATAATAGCTCCTTTAGAGCTCTATTGCAATTTATCTTAGTTATCATATCCGCAGGGTTATCTAGCCCTACTACCTAAATTACCTTCGATATCTCCTTTCTTTCGTACGCCTAACGTAGATATATAAGGTTAATTATTAATCTCTTCTCTCTTATAGTATTAAGTCGTACTACGTAGTTATATAAAGACTTAGAGTCGGTAATTATAACTAAAGGTAATACTATAATCTCTATGATCTGTTTAATAATAGTCTTAATAGCACTAGCTACATTAAAACCTTCTGATATAGCGTATAGTTCAGAGGCTAGTATAGATCTAGTAACTCTCTTATAGTATATCGAAGACTAGTAAATAACGTTTACCTTATTATACTTATTTATAAGTACGTAGATATAGCTAATTTAAGAGTAGAAGTCTTTTAAATTAGTAAATAAACTATTAGTAAATATAACGAGTTTCAGAGACTTCTTATCTAATTTAATATATTAGAGACCTTTACTATAGTTAAGCTTTTACTATAAGATTCTCTTATTTAAGAGCTTAAAGTCTTTCTCTATCGGATTTATAGTTTATATAGTAAAAGAGATATTAAACGATACTTCTAGCTGAGAAATAGTTACTAAGTATAAACCTCTAGCTCTCTAGGTAGTAAATTGCTCGATTTAGGTAAGACCTTATCGTATACCTCTACGCGAGTTAGTAAGATTAACTAGTTCTTTCTTAATTATTCTTAGTATCTTATCGTACGATTATTAAGATAGTCGAATAGAGCTATCAGTTTCTAAGGTAATATAACCTCTATTAAAGTCAATTAAGTATAAAGTAGTTAATTACTCTCTCTCGTTCGACTTGAATCTAGCTTTCTATAGCTCTCTTTCTTCTACGTCTATAAAGGTCTTATTACCGACGAAGAAGGTATTATTAATCTGAAGACTAAGAGCTCCTATACTAGCTTTATTACCTGAAACAGATAGTAGGCATATTTCGAACGTTTATAGTACTATATGGAGTTTCTTAACCTTATATCTATAGTATATACCGAACTAATAGCTCGCTGACTCTAGTATACTATATATAGGCCTAACGTATTGTAAAAACCAATATAGCTAAGTCAGAATCTCCTTTAGAGAGCGTACGAAGAAGTCATGTATTAGGTATAATATAGACTAAGTATAAGCTTATATAATATCACGGCTATATACCTTAAACTTAGGGTATATAACTACGTATACTAGTAGTAATTATTAGCTGACTCGTTGAATAGTTAGTAATATAGTAAGTACTTAGTTCTTTCCAGAGTCGTTATATACTTATATAACTAGTCTAGACTTCTCGTAGGCTTTCTATATACTCTCAAATTAAGTCTAGTCGATAAATTTAGCGTTAAAAACCCTAGCTTTAGCTAGTAATTCGTCTTTATAGACTAATTTAAAGATCCCTGCAGCGATTAGACTATTAATCTCCTTACGTCTTAACGCAGCGTATTAAGGTTCTACTACTAGGGAACTAATAAATAATTCGTTATTATCTCTGAATCGAATTAGCTTTTATCGATCTCGATAAGGTTACTTCTTTAGTACTAGTATAAGTCGATTTGACTTAGTAGTACTAAGTGATAGTAAGAGTATAATTTCAAGTAAAATACCCTCTGGCTCGTCAGAATTGATCTCTTCTTCGTACTATAGTTTAATCGATATAGAGCGAAAGGGCGTTAGTCTACTATCGATTTCTACTATATAGTTCTCTCTATCTATAGAAATAAGTAGCTAAGGTCTATCTTAGAAGCCTTTCTCTTTCTAAACTAGTACTAGAGAGTTCAATAGAAAGTCTCTTACTACTATAGAACTCGGTCTATTCCGAGTATTCAGGGCGCTATTAACTTACTCACGACTTCGTAGCTTACGAATCTCTTCTATAGCCTTATGAAGTATAGTAGCTCGTTAGGAGACTAATAGTAAAGGGGCATCTATCTCTACTATTCTAGGGTATACTCTAAATACTAGTAAAATAAGTATAATTCCACTAGGTCCAGAAATATAATTAATTACGTAGAATATCATCTATAGTACTATATCTTAACTAAGGTATAGTAACTCCTTTCGAATTATCATATAAGCTCTCTTCAGAAGGCTATAGTATCTCTCTACTTTACTAATAGAGTAGTGAGCCTCTATAGGTATAACTTTAATTATAGAACCCTCTATCTTAGCACTCTATACGAATTCTTTTAACTTAAATTATATACCTGTATCTATAATAATAAAATCAGATAGTCTAAGGTAAGTATCTATCTATACCTACTTAAATCAGTTCTATATATACTCTATATATATATTAGTAAGAAAACCTCTATTCTGGAAGGTGGTACCTTAATCGACTATATATAAGACTTATCGACTATCTAGTTATATAATATCGATTACGACTTTATAATTAAAGTAAATATTATCGGTATCATAGAGCTTAAACTTGAATCTGCCTAGTGATCTTCTGTATAGCTAGTAGTACTTATAGAGCTTAGTAAGCTCCTTTAGTACCCTTAAGTTATACTCGTGACCGGCCTATTATAGTAAATCTTCTAGCTTTCTTACTAAGGGGTATCCGAATCAGTAGTAAAGTCGACGTAAATCCGTCTTCGTATATACTCTTATATTTAACTAGAAATACTCTATAATATATGTCTTAAGTAACTCCTTCTAAAGTAAGAAGAGGTAGCCGAATCTCTATACTACTAGTATATCTCCCTATAGCGTGATAAGTATATTACGAAGATTATCTAATATAACTCTGAGCTTATCTATATCATCTAAATAGAGTAGAAACAGGGTATCTGTAGCTATAACCTCAAATTAGATCTTTCTAATTAGAGAAGGTATAATTACTATACTAATAGAAGTAGCTTTACTAATACTAAATTTAATATTTATTCCACGGGAAAGTAAGAGTTTAGCCTTATATAGAGTCTTATAGGCTTCGTATTGACCTTTACTTACTATAGATACCTTTACTACTCTAGTATCGATTATAATTCTATAGAAAACTAACGAATTATATCGGGGACTACTTATTATTATCTCTATAGTCCGGTCCTTCTCTATAGCTTCTTCGGCAGTATCTATTAGATGCTTAAAAGCTGTATTTACTAGGGTTTCTATTATTAGCTATACGGCTTCTACTGAGATAGGTCCTATAGAAGTTATAAATAGAGCTTCCGGCTTTTCGTCGTCGGAATTATAGTCTATATCGCTCCCGGCTTCGCATGAGGTAAAAGCAGTAGCTATATACTTATCTTCTATACTTTCGTACTCTGCGACGTATTATCTATATACTTTCTTAAAGATTCTTCTAAAGTTGCTTTTAAACTTAGAAGAGTTCTTCGCCTTGAACTTCTCCTTAGCCTTCTCTCTTTCTTCTATTATATAGTCGAAGGATATATAATCTATAGTATTATATATCTAGTACTTCTTAGCGTTACTTTCCTTATCTAGCGTATTTATCTTCTTCTCTCCTTATATTCTGAATCGCTCTTTACTATCTCCTTTCTCTTTCTCTCTATATACTTATCTTTTATCGGAATCGCTTCGGAATTTTCAATTAGTATAGAAAGTAGTACTAGTTATAGGGTATACGTGTTCGTAGTTAATAATAGAGGTTCTAATAGAATTAATCGTCTTTTTAGTAGAAGTTATAAGTTAAGCTAGAGTAATCTAATAAGCTTCCGAGCTTTAGTAGGTAGTAATAATCTTATTTATAACGAACTTCTTATAGCGTAATTCAAAGGGTATATTATAATATAGCTCTCTAATCTACGTAGAGAGTATATTAAAGCACTCTGAAGTCGTCTTTCTAAGGTTCTTTTCCTTAATCGATTTAAGAGTAAGAAGATTCTATATAATTAGAGAAGATCTACTAAACTCCTCGCTCTTAAACTAATCTATTATATTCTTTAGTATAGTATCGAATTTAATAATCAGAGAGGTTCTAGGGATACTATTCAGACTATAATAGTAGTATTAGAGAGTAGCGCCTTTTAGTATTAATAGAAACGCTTTATTATACTCCTCCAGTAGAATCTCAGCTCTTAAGTAAGTATTATAGAATATTCTGACCTTACTACTAAAGCTATCTCTATCTCCCTTGAATTTCATTTCTTCTAGAAATATAAGAGAGAAGCTAGCGATCTTCTTTCTATACGATTTCTCCTTCTCCTTCTATATTATATTATAATACTCTCTCTCTCCTCCTCTAGCTCCTTAGTAGCTATCTTCTCCTCCTTCTCCTCCTCCTTAGTAGCTTTCTTCTCCTTAGTAGCTTCCTCCTTCTCTAGCTCCTTCTCCTCTACTCCCTGTATTCTTCGGTATACGCTTTCTATAATATTACTACTCTTCTCTATTCTAGTCAGAGGAGGTCTCTTTATATTACTATACTTCTTCGGTAGAATCTCGGTCTTATTATAGAGGTTCGTAGTATTCTTTATCAAAGTCGAATTCGCTAATAGGAGGTAAGCCGAGTATAGTATAGCGTCTTTATCGCAGTCTATAGAACTCTTTCTTTAATCTCTTATACTCTAACTCGTCTTATTAAGTAGCTATATTATTTATTATCTCCTTCTCTCTCTTATCTCGCTATTACTACGCAGATATCTACTTCTCTAGTACTAGTAGGTTTAATACTATATACTATAGCTATATAGAGAGTATCTTCTCTCCTACTATACTCTCTAGTTCCTTTAAGGTCTAACTACTACGTATAGTATCCTATAGAGTATATAGAAGCTTATATAGCTCCTGCGCAGGTTCGTCGCCTTCTTCGATAAATATACTTTTAGTACGTAAGGTAAATATAAAGTTATTATTTAACGATTTCTTAATAGATTTGAAAGAGTCTATGATCTAACTTTCGTATATCTCCTTAAATAAGGAGTATAAAAGTCTATCTATATAGTCAGAGCTCTTAATTTATCTGATAAGACTTTCTCCCTGTTTCCGTATAGTCTCCGGGTCTAGTAGGTCCTTACCGAAGTTCGCAGGTGTATCGAAAGTACTAACCTCGGGGGTATTATTATCTCTTACTATATTGAAGGTCTGATTCGTATAAGTATTTTAGTGCTATTCTAAGGTTATTTGGAATAGTAGTTATAGAGTTATTCTTAAGTGTTATATAGGAAGCGCTAGCGTAGCGCGTTTCTTTGACTTCGAGTTTTCGGCGTAACTCAAAAGCGCGTTAAGTCGGGTTGCGGTAGTAATCGAAGTACGTAGAAGGTAAGTATATAGAAGGTAATAGTAGTATAATATACTAAAATTCGAATCCTTTAACTATATCGCAAGTAGAATCCAGGCAAATTATCTTAGTAATTCAAGTCAAATAGTAAAGAGGAGACCGTGTCTTCCCTAGTACTTGAGCTATTACTATAGTAGATATCTCTACTCTTCGAGAAGATTACTAGCGCGCTCTTTTTAATAGTCGGAATTCTTAGAATCTAAGAATTTGACTGCTTTCAAAGAGTGAAATAATCTATATGTCTATTAATTAATATTTGTATTACTCTGTCGTAGTACGTATAATTATGTAGTCTACGTGAGCTAAAGTATAGTGATAATAGTAGTAGTATTATCTGTTATATCGTGGCTGTCTTTCCTAGGTAGTCGAGACTCCGGAAGGGAGATATATCTGGCCGGCTAAACCTCGGCGCAGATACTCGAATAACACGTGACTATGGACCAACATATGGACCAACAATAAGGAAGGAAGAAGAAGAGAGATAGAGTATAAGGCACCTTATATACATATACTAGTACTAGCCCGGTACTATATCAGGTCAGATACTAGTTATACCGGGATACCTATGAACTTAGGCCCTAGTATCTATCCTTCTTCTCATATGACATCCAGATGAGCTGTCGTCATAGTAGTATTCAAGAAGTTCGATACAGGAGAGAGTCAGGTTCTAGTCTAGCTCCGAAGGAAAACATACGGATGCCGTCAGGCTTAGTAAGTACCGGCGACGCCGGTGCTCAATCCTAGGGCTCGCCCCTTATATTACCCCCCCTCCCTCTTCCTCGCTCCGCGCCCTAGATCAGTCGCGGCCCGTCGGTATTTGTGACGGGTTACACCCGTTAGTATGCTCGACGCCTGAGGCGTCTACGCTAGTACCTGACTTATGGTTATACGTGTACCGATACTACTGCCACTAGCGGCCGTAGTATTACCTTTTCTTCGAAGGGAGACTCCTATACCTCCCTTCTCTCCTTAGTTAATTCTCCTTATAATATAGACGAGCTTTTATACTAAATACTTTATATCCGCCCCGTAATATTAGAATTAACTCTTTCCTAATATTCTTAATTAAACAAAAGAGGATCTGCTTTCGAGCAGTAGATAATACGCGTACATAAGAAAGCTAGTACCCTGGCCTTACTATTACTATACGTATACCTACGATATAAAGATAGACGCCTCGGACTATATATAGTAGATCCGGCTACCTTATCTACGCGTGCGTAAGAAAGCTGATACCCTAGCCTTACTATTACTATATATATACTTACGATATAGAGATAAACGCCTCGGACTATATATAGTAGATCCGGCTACCTTACTTACGCTTAATATTCTTAATTAAATAAAAAAGAATCTGCTTTCGAGCAGTAAACGATACGCGTATATAAGAAAGCTAGTACCCTGGCCTTACTATTACTATACGTATACCTACGATACAGAGATAGACGCCTCGGACTATATATAGTAGATCCGGCTACCTTACTTATAATTATAATAAATAGACGCCTCAGACTATATATAATAAGTCCGGCTATTTATATAACTACTATATAAGTAGCAACTATAATAATATTAGAATATACGGTTTACTATAGCAGAAGAATAGCCTCCTTAGTAGCTACTAGATGCCTTCGAGGCATAAAGACGATAAGTTACTAAGCTAATAGTATAATAAGTAAATATAATTACTACTTTAACCGATAGGATCGAAGATATAGAAGTATAACGAAATACACTACTAGTACTACTAGTAGTACTAACTCCTATCGATATAATACGATCGATAACCCCGGAACTACTTATAATAACTAAGTAATATATATCGAAACCCGAAAAGTTCAATAGTACTAACTTAGCCTTATACCTCTAATTCGAGGGTATCCTACGAGCGAAGCTAGAGATCGATATTACTACTATTAGTAATAAGAGAGAAAAGATATAATATACGTTTAGCTATCTCTTAGGCGAAGCTATAGAACGAATTTACCCTTAGGTAAGCTTCGCTTAAAAGTAAGAGTAATTAATAATCGAGGGGCTATTCTAATAGATAGCTATTACTTTTTATAACTCTTATTACTAATAGAAAGCTATAAGCTAACTAAATAAGATTAAGTAAAGAGCTTATCCTTTAAATAAGTTCTTTAATAATTTTAATTAATTAATCCTTAAAGTAAAAGGATAAAACTAAGTAAATATAATTAAGAAAGATTACCTAAAAGCTATTATTGCTATTACTCTAGTCTATAATATAATTAGAATAAAAGAGGAATAATCGTATAAAGAGTACTATTTATAACTATAAATAATTAATAACTAGCTAACTGAAGTTAAAGAGCTATTAGCTAGAATAAACCGATAGAAATAAGTATAAGGATAGTCCCCTAAGGCGGATCGATATATAGTAGACTTAATAGAATAAGAAATAACTCCTACTACTACTATAGCTATGATAATAAAGAAAGAACCCTAATAAGTAAGTTCTACTAAGATCGAAAGATAGAAATCGGAACGACTTTACTTCTACTATAGATAAGATAAATATATAGTTTATAATTACTATATAAAGCTAGCTAAAAGTAAGAAGAAGAAAAGCTATATAATAATAGCTAAGATAAAAATAAAGAAGTCGAAAACGAAAGTAATTAAGATAGATAAGTCGAGCTCTAAGTTAGAGAGCTCGAGAAAAGAATAGCTTCTATTGAAAATCGCTAATAGAAGCAGAAGGAAGTTAATTAAGTAATAATAATAGAAGCTTAGAATTAGTTTAAGGATATAATAAATAGAACTCTTTTCCTAGTATCTATAATAATTAATAAAGAGTATTATACTAAAGCTCTACTTAATACTAAGTACTTTTTATATAGTATATTTAATTCCCGCTTTACTACTCGCTATTACTTCTAGCGTTTCCTTATTTCCCCTATTAAGATAAGTTCGTTCGAAGGGGAAAGAAGTCCTATTATAGAAGTAGTAATTATCGAAATAGATATTAATAAGTATAAGGAAGCTAAAGCTTTCTTCTATATAGTATTACGCTTAGAAGACTATAATCTAATTTTAGAACTACTATAGTTTAAGAAAAATAATATATATATAATCGTATTAAAGTTACGATATTATATTAATACTACTATTACGACCTTATAAAACCGAGTATAAGAGCAGGACTACAAGCTAGACTACTTCGCAGTATTAATAATAGTATTTAATAGACTTACTCGAGGACGATTATATAAGAAGATATAAGTATTTATAATAAGTATAGCAGATATCGAAAAGGCGCTCGTACTAAAGATAAAGACTAACCTGCGAACGAAACTTCCTAATTAGCTATACGAGTACCTCGACTTATATAATAATAAGAAAGCAGATATCCTATTACTATTATAAGATCCTGGAATTAATTATAAGATCGAACTCGAGTAATACTATAGTAAAGAACTTATAGTACTATAGGGCCCTTTATATAATATATCTCGCGATAAATTATTAATACTATAGAAGACTCTTACGAAGCTACTCGATAAAGGATTTATTCGAGTTAGTAACTCGCTTACTACTGCCCTAGTCTTATTTATAAAGAAACTAGAGAATAGCTTACGATTCTATATTGACTACCGAGAGTTAAATCGAATTATAAAGAAAGATCGATACTTATTACTACTAATCTATAAGACTCTTCGAAATATAAGGAAAGTAAGATAGTTTACGAAACTAGATATTACTACTATATTCTATAAGATACGTATTACTATTAGCGATAAATAGAAGATAGCTTTTCGCATAAGATATAGCTTATACGAGTAGTTAGTAACTCCTTTCGAACTCGCGAATACCTTAAGTACGTTTTAATAATATATTAATTAAGTACTATACGACTACTTAGATGAATTCTATTCTACTTATATTAATAATATCCTAATCTATATAAATAGTAACTGCTACTACTACTGAAAACAAGTAGCGAAAGTTATAATAAGATTACGCGCAGCTAGACTATTACTTAATATCGATAAGTACGAATTCGAAGTATAAATAACGAAATACCTTAGGTTCGTAATCGATATAAAAGAGGGTTTTTAAATAGACCTTAAGAAAGTATAAGCGATTCGAGAATAGAAACCCTTAACCTTAGTAAAAGGAGTACGAAGCTTCTTAGGATTTACGAATTTCTATTAGACGTTTATTAAGGATTACTCGACAATTACGCTACTACTAATATAGCTTACTTAAAAGGACTAGCTATAGTAATAAGACGAAGCTATAGATAAAGCGTTTAAGAAGCTAAAAGATATATTTACTACTAGACTTACGCTAGCGTAATTTAACCTCAACTGAGAAATAATACTCGAAACAGACTCCTCTAGATAGGCAGTAAGAGGAGTACTTATATAATTCGATAACTAAGGATATTTATAATCTTACGTATTCTTCTTAAAGAAAAACGCCTTAGCTAAATATAACTACGAAATCTATAATAAGGAAATATTAGTAATTATATATTACTTTAAGAAGTAGTAATATAAATTGAAAAGTATATAAGAATTCTATATTCGTACTAATTATAAGAACCTCGAGTATTTCATAATAGCTCGATAGCTTACGAAATAGTAAATACGATAGTTACTATTTCTCTCGCAGTTTAACTATATAATTAGTTATATCCTAAGAAAAGAAAACGAACGTATAGATATACTCTTATAATAAGAATAAGATATACTTTAGAGTATAGAAGATAATATAACGTTCCCGGTTCTGACTGGTACGCGGTATACAGGCTCGTCGGTTAGTATTAGCTATAAAGTAAAGTAAACAAGAAGTTCGGTTCTCAATTGGAATTAAGACGTTATAAGCAGGTGTTAATTGCTATATGAATTTGAGCACGAAGCTCCTATCTAATAGTAGAAGTGCTAGTCTTATATAGAACTTTCGTTCCCTTATACTAGCTGTGCAAGACCGTCTTATAGAGCGCGTAAGCTCTCGCGACCTATCTAGTAGTCTAGTATATCACGTGATCCTGGATCACCTATAGCTATAATATTATTATTACTTTAATACAGGTAGACGTATAGTACTACTTGCTAGTTTATACTATAACTATATTAGTGCCTTTCCTCTAATAGTACTAACTCTTTTCTAGTATAAAAACTCGTCTAGTATATACCACTAGGTAGTACTATTAGTATTCTAGTGCTAGGATAGTTTTAGTGCTAAGAACTATACTAGTTCGTAATATTATCCCCCTTCTGTCTTAGCGTGTCCCTACGCTTAAGTACGCCTAAGGAAATATCGATAACTGCCTACGGCTATCTCCTTCTTTTATTATACCCCCCGAACGCTTAACGAAACGAGTTGATTATATTACACTTAGAAGATAAATAGAACTAAGTAGTAGAATTATAGTACTATATACTAGATATGAAAAGGCGGAATATAAAGAGTATATATCGCCTCGCGATCCTAAACTAACTAGATATAGTTATTACGCCCGACTGAACAAATCCTGCGATATTCGTATAAGGAACTAAATGCCTATAGCTTCCGAATAGGAGAGTCTGGATTCCTAAATCGAGAAACTAAAGGACGAGGAAGACTCGGCCGTAGCCGAGTTCTATACGCGAATTATAAAGTTAAAGAAATAGAAACGTTTCTTATACGAAAGGTAGTAAAAGATAATCGCTACTAGTTTGAATTCGATAGCTGAGCTCGATACTCTTAAAGCTCTAGAGAAAGAAGAAAAAGAGAAACAGGAAAGAGAAGGGGCACCTAATAACGCTAAGTTAGCGGGCGCGGAACCCTCTAGTTCCGATGTCCCTATCGACTCCTCGTTCGACCCGACGGTCGACTTTCCTTTTAACTTTACTAACTCGCTCTAAGTAGATCTGGGTTTTATCGATAGAAATTAGCTAGTAATACTAAGCAGTGAAGGCTTAACTTAAGTTCCTATATGTTTTCCGAATATAAGTAGTTCTTCTATTTCACTAGGTATCTAATAATATCTCGTTTATACTAATAGTCTAGTAGTTCTTCTATATCGTATTCTACGAGTAGGTTAACTAGTTTAGCGTATATCTTCGGGGCTAGTAGTACTCCCGGTAGTGCTTTTTCTAATAAGGATATATAGAATATTAAGAATATTTTCTTTATTATAGCTAGTAGCTAGAGTTTATAATTTAAAGGTCCTTTAATACGTTTGATTTTGAAAGGTCTAAGTTTCTTATAGTCTAGCTTATCGCTTAGTCTCTATATATTAATATTTTTCCGTAGAAAATAAACTCTATCTCCCTCCTATAGCGTTAGCTCCTGATTATAATTCTTATTATAGTAGTACATATTCTTCTCTGCTATAAACTAGAGTTCCTCTGCGAGTTCCTTATAAAGGTCCTAGATATTCCGGACCTAGATACGAGCTATATTATTATCCTTAACTATTAAGTTAGGTTCTCTATAGGCGATAGGTTCATAACTATAATTCGCAAAGAATAGTATAACCTTTATTATTTCCGTAGTCGAGCTATTATATATAAATTCTGCTAATAGTAGTAGTTTTACCTAATTATTTTATTAATAGTTAATATAGTAGCGTAAGTATACTTTAACTACTTAGTTTATTCTTTTATTTCCTCTATTAGTCTAAGGATAGAAAGCTATTAATAGTTTCCGTTTAGTTCCTAGGAACCTTATTAAAGTATTCCAGAACTTTAATATAAATAACTTATCTCGATCCGATACGATTTCTTCAGGTACTCCGTGCTTAGAGACTACCTCCTTAAGGTATACTTATACTAGGTGTTCGGCCGTAAGAGTAGATAAGACTAGTATTAAGATCATATACTTAGTAAGTCTTTCTATAATAATAAGTATTATATTATAGCTAACTCCCGTAACCGGGTCCTTTAATAGCAGTAACGGCCCTATGAAGTCCTATGATATCGATTTCTAAGATATTAGCAGTATTAGTACTATAATTATCTGCCTATAAGGTATATATCAGGAAGACTTATTCCTGATATAGGTATTATAGTTAGCTAGTACTTCTTTAACTACTCGGCGGAGTCCTTCTGACTAGTAGTTTCTTGAAATCCTTAGATATATTCTTCGTATCCCTTAGTATCTATACGCGGGAAGCTCGTGTCATTCTTTAACGTATACTTCTACTAAGCTTAGCGGAAGCTAAACTTTCCCGTTAACTCTCATGATACTATTCTTAATTATATTCCTTATAATAAGTTCCTTAGTCTTATCTAGGGATATTCTATCTTTCTTCTAGGCTTCCTTTAAGGCGTTATACTAAGGTCTCTTAATTTCTTACTTAATCGCAGTAGCTTCTCGGACGTTAGTAACTATATCTCTATTATCTAGTTATTTAAGCAGGGTAGTCTTATTATAGACCTTATTATCCTTATAACCTAGTAATCTGCTTAGAGTATCTGCTCGTGTATTATCTTTTCCCTATATATACTTAATAACTAGGTTAAAAGAGGCGAGTTCCTCTGACTATCGAGCTAATCGATGATTATCTAAGACCTTAGTAGTTATAAAGGTTCGGAGATTCATATAGTCGGTATAAACGATAACTAGGAACTTAGCTCCTTATAAGTATATTTTCTAGTGTTTAAGTGCTTTAATAATCGCTATAAGTTCTTTCTTATAGATATTATAATTCTATTTAGCCGGAGATATTTTCTCTGAAAAGTAAGCGACTAAGTATAGTTATCTTTTGTTATCTCGCTGCAGGTATACTACGCTAGTATAAGTATCAGAGGTATCTGTTTCTATTATACTTTCCTTCTCTTCGTCGAAACTATATAAGATTAGTTCTTTTATGAATTCTTTCTTAATTCTCTGAAAAGCTTCTTTATACTAGCTAGTCTAGGTGAAAGGAACGCCCTTCCTTATTAAGCTCGTGAGTAGTTCGGTAATCTTAGAATAGTTTCTAATAAACTATTAGTAGAAGTTAGCGAAACCTAATTATAATTATACGTCCTTAATATTCTTTAGTGATTCCTATTCCTTTATAGCTCTGATTTTCTTTAGGTTAATACTTATCTCTCCCGGGTAAATAATATATCTTAGGAAAGTAACTTACTTAACTGAGAATTCATATTTCGATATCTTTAGTCTAGAATCTACCTTATGTAGTACTTTTATAACTTGAGTAATATAGCCCTAGTATACCTCGATAGTTTCCGAGTATACTAGGATATTATCTAGGTAATATATAGCGAATTTCCTAATAAAATCTTTAAGAATATTATTATTTTATCTCTAATATATAGCTAAGGTATTAGTTAAGCCGAATAGTATTACTATATATTCCCATAGCCCTAAGGGCAATATAAAAGTAGTCTTCCACTTATATCCCTCCTTAATTCGGATTAAATTAAACGCGTTATATTAGTCTAACTTAGTATATATCTTTACTCTAGCTAGCTTATCCCGTAGGTACTAAGTATTTAGTAAAGGGTATATATCCCTTATTATCCTACTATTAATTATCTGATAGTCTCCGTAAAGTCTCCCTTTAAGATCTCCTGCTTTCTTAACTATTAGTATATTAATAGCGCAGGGTAACTTATATTTCCGAATCTATCCTTTCTTTATACCTAACTCCTAATACTCTTTAAGCGTCCTTATAGTATTATAGTTATAATAGCGAAGTTTCTCTGCGATAAGTATAAATCTATTCTTAAAGTTTATTTCATAATCCTAGGGTTTATACTTAAGTAGAGCTCTTATATCCTGCGGATCCTCGAATAATTTCGAGAACTTCCTATATAGTTCGGGTAGCTATTCCTGAATATTATTTATCTAACTAGGATAATTCCTAAGTTCTATCTGACTAGGAACTCGACTTAACTAGCTAGAGTCTATCGGCGTTATTATTAAGGAGGCAGCGCTAGCCTCTCTTTTGCTAGCTAGTTAACTGCGTTTATATTTATAGTTACTAAATATAACCTTCTTAGTTACCTAGTTTATACTAGGATTATAGTTATATAGCTATAATATTCCTAATACGATATCGTATCGTCTAGTAAGTATAATATTAAAGTAAAGCGTTTCTTCGTATCTATTAATAATTATCTTTATTCCTCTTATCCTTCTGCGGACCTATCTGTCTAATCCGGCGCCTTTTCTATCTAATAAAGTAAAGCGATATAGTTTCAGGTTAATAGTAGTAGGAATATTCTATTTCTTAATAAAAGCTAAGTTTATAAAGCGTCTTATAGCTCCTGAATCGATAAGTGCTTTTATCTTAATACTATCTACTATAACTAGTAAGATCAACTGATCGAACTCTCTAGTAGTAGTAAGCTCTAAGTATAGTAGTTCTATTACAGAGTAATTACGTGCTTCTTTAATAATTCTCCCTATTATTTCGTCTAACTAGGTCCTAAGGCCGGGTTCATAGGTAATCAGAGTATAAGGTATATAGTAATAGAGATTAACTTACCTATGAATCAGATCTAGTACTATTCTTTAATAAGTAGCTAGTTCTAACGGGTACTATCTTCTCTGCTAATAATATTCCCCTCCTGTTTCCTTAGTAATAGCCTAGGTATCCTTAATTTAAAGGAACTAATCTAATTATTCGAATTCTTTTAGTTCCGGTTCTCCTTTAAGGTTAGCTATGTAACGATCTAGTCGTTCCTCAATATCCCCGGTATTAACTTAGAACATAATAATAATAGTATCGTAGTAAGTAATAACATAGTCTATACCCGGGTTAGGTATATTATAAGTTCGGTAATATTCTATAAAATCGGACTTAGTTCCGTTATAAACCTATATTCTTCTTCTATTATTATGATTTCGAAGAGTCTAGTTTTCGTTATTATATAGAAGATTATCGTGCAGATAGTTACTTTTATCTATAATACTCTAGCTTTCTTAGTCTTCGTCTAGAAGTTCAACTAAGTTCTCTTCGAATTCTTCGCTAGATTTATAGGCTATAAAGTCCTATAAGCTTTATTCTGCGCTAGAAGCTTCTCGGTAATCTAGCTTCCTTTCGGCTAGTCTGAACTCTCTCTTAAGTTTATTCTAAGGTTTCCCTCCCTATTTCTTCTTCTAAGAATAATCACGGGCGAGGTATCCTAGCTTACTATACGTGTAGTATAAGCCCTTCTCTTAGTGTTTATCTTTCTTAGCTTAGCCCTTAGATCCTCTTTCTACTTTATCTATTTCTATTAGATTATAATAGTTATATTTATTATTCGGGTAAGGTTAGAAATTTCCCTGATATTTACTATATTATTATAGAAATTAAGGTTTCCGGAGGTAAGTAGAAGTAAAGTATCCTCCTTTTTCTTTCGCTTATTCCTAGATTCGTTTATTAATAGTAATAGATAATTTAATTAAGTCTTCTAAGTTATCTAGTTTATTAGTTCTAGAAAGCTTATCCTTAATATAGTCCTTAAGGCCCCGGTAGTATTAGGCTCTTAATCTACTATCCGTCTAGTCTAACCGTATAGAGTAGTAGTAGAACTCGGTAGTATATTCGTAAATAGATCCTCGCTATCGAATTCCGAGCAGGTGCTTCTCGGCTTATTCTTTCTTATTAGGGTCTCTAAAGACTCCTTTAATAGCTATAGTAAAGCCTGCGATAGTTCGAAAGATAACTCGACTCTTTTCAGTTATAGCGGTAGAATAGGCCCCGGTTAGGTATCGATTAACTAAGTAATTACTTAAGGCCGGTTCGATCTAGTGGGCTACGGTATCACGGAGGAACGAAGCAATCTATAGTACTTTAAGGGAATCTACTTCGAACTTATCTCCGTTGAAGGCGAGGTATATTTAGTACTAAAGGATAAATTGATCTAAGTTATTACAGTTTCTATAATAAGTATCAGGTAAGTTAACTCGGGGTGGGGTGACTTTATTAATCTTTTCTATCTTACTAACTTAGGATCCTTCTCTCGCAACTGATCCTTCTTTAAGGGCTATTTCGTTCTTACTAATAATACTTTAAGTAAGGTGCTTAAAGTATAACGTTCCCGGTTCTAACTAGTACGCGGTATATAGGCTCGTTAGTTAGTATTAGCTATAAAGTAAAGTAAATAAGAAGTTCGGTTCTTAATTAGAATTAAGACGTTATAAGTAGGTATTAATTGCTATATGAATTTGAGTACGAAGCTCTTATCTAATAGCAGAAGTGCTAGTCTTATATAGAACCTTCGTTCCCTTATACTAGCTATATAAGACCGTCTTATAGAGCGCGCAAGCTCTCGCGACCTGCCTAGTAGTCTAGTATATCACGTGATCCTAGATCACCTATAGCTATAATATTATTATTACTTTAATACAGGTAGACGTATAGTACTACTCGCTAGTTTATACTATAACCGTATTAGTGCCTTTCCTCTAATAGTACTAACTCTTTTCTGGTATAAAAACTCGTCTAGTATATACTACTAGGTGGTACTATCAGTATTCTGGTGCCAGGACGGTTTTAGTGCTAAGAACCATGCTGGTTCGTGACAGATAAATAACTCTAGTACTAATTAGTCTAACTAATTAAGTCGAAAGTACTATAAGAACTACTATTACTATAAGGGATAGTAGTAGTAGCTCTAGTTATAATATAATAAAATCGAAGATACTAAGAAGAAGAAGAAGCTTTACGACTATAGAACGAACTCCTTTAAGTTAAAGAACTTAAAATAGTTAACGAAACTATCCCGGATAATAATACTACTACTACTACCTTTACGCTACTTAAGGAACTCTAGTTATAAGCGGAATAAGCTAATAGTATATACTAAGAAGTAGCTAAAGTAATACGCGATAAGTAGTACGTATTCTCTATTATAAAGTTGAAAATATTAATATTAGAGTACTTACTATTAGAAGTAAGTAAACTATAATTCCGAGGCAGACTATAAGTACTCGATTCCGAAGAATTATATATGAAGTTAATCTAAGCGATATATAATACTAAGATATATAAATACCTAAGATAAGATTTAACTACTATTACTATAAGTCGATAATTCTTCTAGCTATAGATATCAGAAGATATAAGAAAGTTTATTCAGAACTATAACGCTTATAAAAGGAATAAGATATAGCGAGACTAAAGGTAAGGATTCCTTAAGCTACTATTACTACTAAACTAGATCTAGTAAGAAATTTCTATTAATTTTATTATTAATCTTCTAGAAAGTAAAAGATATATTAACTTAATTATAGTTACTAATTAGCTTAGGAAAGGAATTATATATAATAGACTATTATTAATTAATATAGAAGCTATAGTAAAATAGTTTATACAAGTCTACTATAGATAATACGTATTATTATATATAATTATATCTAACTAAGGGAAATAGTTCGTCGGAATATTATAGATATAAGTATATACTTTACTAGGGATTACGCGACGCCTCTTTATAGCTTACTACCCGGAAACCGATAGCTCTATAGAGAAGATAAACTAGATACTAGAGATATATTTACATATATTCGTAGACTTCGCATAAGATAATTAGTTTAATATATTACTATCAGTAGAAATAGTAATTAATAACTAAGACGCTATATCAATAGAAGTAAGCCCTTTCTTTCTAACCTATAGTTACTACATATAATATATCGATTTGAATATCGAAGACGAACTTACTACTATTACTAATCGCTTACTTATTCAAAAAGCGGATACGATCTTAAAGAAGCTATAAGATACTAGGGAATAAGTATAGATAGTAATAGTAATAGCGTAATAGGTTTAGGAGGAAGTTACTAACTATTACTACTAATAAGCCTTAGAGTTTAAAGTCGAAGATAAAGTCTAGTTAAGTTTATAGAATATTCGTATAAATCGACCCGCGAAGAAACTCGATATAAAGTAAGCTAAATATATAGTACTCGAAGCAGTAAGATCGTATAGCTACTACTTAGATATACTATTAGGAATATACGATATTTTTCATATATAGCTATTACGCTTAGCTACTACTAACCTATTACCGAGCTAAGTATAAGATAACTTATAGCTACTACTACTACTAGTAGCAGACGAAAACAAGTTCGAAGTAGAAGGAATCCTAGCGGAGAGGTCTTTTCGAAGGGGAGGCAAAAGGAAAAAGAAGTATCTAATTAAATAAATAAGTTACGTAAAGCTAATATAAGAACTAGAAGCAGCTCTTATTACTACTATAGTACTTAATAAGTAAAAGAATAAGAATAGACTTAATAGCCCTCACCTCGAAACGAGAGAGAAGTAATATGACAGGTTATACCCGTTAGTATACTCGACGCCTAAAGCGTCTATACTAGTACCTGACTTATAATCATACGTATACCGATACTACTGCTACTAGCGGCCGTAGTATTACCTTTTCTTCGAAGGGAGACTCCTATGCCTCCCTTCTCTCCTTAGTTAATTCTCCTTATAATACAGACGAGCTTTTGCACTAAACACTTTATATCCGCCCCGTGATAGTTTTTCTTTTTAGAATTAATAAAATAATATAAAAGAAATCTGAACTCCCCTTATTAATACTTATAACTTACTTAAAACTAATCGGATCCCCTCTTATTCTTCTTTTTCTCCTATACTTATCTAGGTCTATCGTAGTATATAATATCTCTATACTTGCTTTCGAACTCGTCTATAGTAGTAGTATCTGATAGGTTTTCAACAGGTTCCTATATAAGTTCGTAATAACTTACCTATTTCACTAGTACCTCTCTGCCTTTCCTTTTTCTTCTCGATTTATTCTTAGTATAAAGGATTTCTTTTACTTACTATTCCTTATAAGTTTTAAATAGCTTAAGCTCTAGTTAATTATTATTAGTCTTCTACTTAAGTAATAGATTATAGCTCGCTAATCGTAATAAGTCCGTATAAAATACTAAGTGAATAGTACTAAGGACCCCTAATAAATAAATAGATACTAGCGATAATACTTCGTCTATTATATATTTAGCGTGCTTTATATCTAGGCTCTTTTTTAGTCGGTTTATATAGTAGTTATATAGGTCTAACTATATCTTATCTCCTTTTTAGTAGACTAGAGCTAAAGTCCTTATCTTATTAGTATTATCCTCTTATTTCTAGGCGGACTCCGCTATATTCGACTAGTATATATTAGTAATCTTCTTTATCTCCTCTACGAATACTATTGCTCGTTCGCTCGATAATAGCTAAGAGTTAGATTCGGGTTCCGCCTCTAATAAGATAAGTAATAGTACTTCGTACTTATATATAGTAAAGAATAAGCTTATCCTAAGACTCGCGTAATAATATCTATTTAATACTAATTAAGTAATAAGAAGCTACTTCTTCTAGTCGAACTACTCCTAGTCAATAAAGTTTCGTAAGTAAGCTTAGATATCCTAATTTAGCTTTTCTAGTTCTCTATTAGTTTATATGTAGTTATCCGGAGCTAAGTCTTTATTATACGCTAGTTAAGTAATAAAAGGTCTTCTAGAATATACTTATATTGCGAGGATATGGGTCTTGGCATGGATCAGGTGACTGTAGTCACGTGCATGGTCCGTGCGGATATTCCTAGATAATATCTTCTGTCGACTCTCCATAGTAATTAGTACTATAATATAACTAATAACATTCAACTACTCTATGCCTTACTCTGAAGATCAACGTAACCTTGCGATAGGTTATGAGCCCCGATAGCTAGAAGTAGAGTAGTACTTAAAGAAGCAGTAGTACTATAATTCTTAATAGTAAGCGTCGAACTATTTCTTAGTACTAAAAGGGTAGAGATTCAAGTTGCGAGCTTCCGATCAAGGTATAGTATACGCGTATAGTTAGTTAAACTAGCGCGTCTTTCTATAGTAAATACAGTCGCGCAGAGTGCTAGTGGAGAGAGTTCTTTAGCTATCGTACTTACGCTATTATTAGAAGAAGTCGAAGAAGTATACTCTGATAACTCTAGCTCTATTGAAGAGTCTTTACTATAAGTAAGCTGTATAGTACTTAATACTCGTACTCGTATAGTAGTCAAAGTCGACGATTCCGAAATTATCATATCTCGAGGTATAGAGTTTTCCGCGCTAGCGCCGGAAGCTACTACCTAAGTCCCTAGGACTTAAAATATACCCGATTTACCTCCTGCAGACGCTAATTCGACGTCCTAGGACTATCTAGAGGAGGATCCGGAAGACCCGGAATCGGAACCTATTACTACGACTACGCTAGAGCTATATAAACGTAAGAAGATAAGTAGCTCTATATCTTTGAACTTAGCAGATAGCTATAAGCTTAAGGGAGGAGAGAACTATATAGAATAGAGAGATAAGGTACTAAATATTACTAAAACTAATAGAATTAGCAAGTTTCTTAATATTAAATCTCGTGATTACGTACCTAAAGAAGTAGACGAATAGGACGACGAGGTCGATAATAAAGCCCTTAAGAAGTAGTAAGATTAGGAGTCTAAAGAGAGTCAAATGAAGCTAGTAATTACGCTGAATTATAAGGCCGGACCTCTCGCGTATATAACTAGTAAAACTACCGCATTAGATATATAGGAGGCCTTATAGGCGCAGTACGAAGGAGGTTGTAATATACTATTATATAACGCTATATAAGATTATATTAAGCTCTAGTATAATGATTTCAACTCCTTAGAGAAGTTTATTATCGCTTTTAAGCTCTTAATTATCAAATTAGAGACTTTAATAATAGCTCTACCTCCGGTATAGTATCTAATTATATTTATTACTATAGTTTCAGAGAAGTAGCTTATATAAGCTAAAAGATAACGTTCTCTCTTAAGAGTTTCTTCTAGTAATAACCTAGATACGACCGAGAAGGCTAAATCAGGAGTGACTTTAGTTAGTTTGATCGAAGATATTACTAACGAGGCAAGAGCGAGTGACTCTACTGGAAAGATAGCAGGTCAAGCTCTATATAGTAATAAGTCTATACCTAAGAAAGGAAGCGGCGGAGGAGCTACTAAGCCGGCTAGTAAGGATACTAGGCTGACTTATAAGTAATATAAATAGATATCGCTAAAGTATACTCTAGAGAACTATTTTATTATTAATAAATAGAAGAAGAAGGAGTTTAAGGAGAAGTCTAGAAAGAAGTAGATCCCGTATACCGAATAGCTAAAGAAGAAGGAGGGAGAGAGTAAGACTAATAAGACTAATAAGAAGAAGACTAGTAGTAGAAAGAAGAAGGATAACGATTCCGACGATAATAGCATCTTCGGCGTAGCCCTTTTACCGTGTTTCCCTACTATTACGGCTTCTATAGCTATATTCTCTTACTATAATAAGTCACGATAGCTCTTCGATACCGGCGCTACGGAGTATATATCTAACGACCTTTCTAAATTTACCTTATATACGCTAAAAGACGACTTACCCTATATACTCACTGTTAATAGGCTATTACGCCTTACTAGGATTAGAAGTTATACGATTAAGGCGATAAAGACCGATAGTATAGTGCGTATATTAGAGTGCTATAATATACTATATATCCCGCAGTCTCTAGTCTGCTTATACTCCGGTTCTAAATTGAATAAATTAGGAGGTTATTTACGTAGTTCTATTCTCTATATATCTAAGGAGAAGGAGATCTATATAATTAATAAGAATCTATTTATTATTAAAGAAGAGATAACCTCCGGTAGCGCAGGGTACGCTAGCCTTCCGGGTTTAAGCTTACCTGCAGCAGTAGAGTAAGCTACAGTCGATATAGAGCTTTAGTATAGACGTATATATCACGCTAGCTTTTACTTATTATTACGTACTTAATCTATAGTTATTAGTATGAAGTTTATAGAGCTTAAGACTAGTAGAACTCGCCTTTGCGTACTATATGAGAAAGGCCGACCTATTCGGAAGGTTAATAAGGTATCGGCACGTGCACGACCTACTAGATCGATAGATGAAATCCATGTAAATATAGTATACCTTAAACCTAAGGGTCTGAATAGTTACTCTTACGCCTCTATCTTCTTATGCGCTTATTCGACTAGAAAGTAGGCTTTTACTTACGCTAAGAAGTCGGATATATACTTAGCTAATTAAAAGCTAATCAACTTAGCTGAAATATAGTATTATTGTAAAATTAAAGTATAGAGATATAATAGGGGAAAGGAGTACTCTCCCTCTCAGATGAAAGAGCTTACCGACTACCTTAGAATGCTACTAGAGGAGTCTACTTCGTATACTCTAGAGTAAGATAGGAGAGCTAAACGCTCTATACGTACGATTATCGAGAAAGTACGTATAGTTATAATAGACCAGAATATACCTGACTATATATAGCCGGAAATTCTACTCGCCTGTATACATATCGCTAACCTTACTTCTACTTCTAGAGTAGAAGGGAAGACTCCTTTTAAGTGCTTCTAGGACGATATTAAACTAGGGGTGAACTATACTCCCTCTATTAAGTATCTTCGTATATTAGGATATCCTATCTTTATACTAATTAATAAGGAGAAGAGAGTCTAGAGCTATAAGGTAGCTCCTAGAGCTGAAAAGGGTATTCTAGTAGGATTTAAAGGTTATAATATCTATAGATACCTAGTTAATAGAAAGGTAGTTCGTACCTCTTATCTACGATTTGATAAAGATAGTTTAGTTATAGAACCTCACGAAGAAGACGCTATAATAGTACCTTAAACTAAGGGTAATAATTCTATCGATACTTTAAGTTAAAATTAAGACGTCGAGGTTACTAGCGCTACTACTCCTAATACAGGTATTATAAGCTAAGATAAGGATTCCGAAGTCGAAATCGATAGTACAGAAGATACCGAGTCTATAGTTAAGAACGAAGTTCTAGTACTAGAAGTCGATATCCCGGAGTAAATTACTATATAAAAGAAGCGTAGTAAGCCTCCTAGATCTAAGAACTATATGCCGGAGTACGTCCCTAGAGCTATACGCTCTAGCTATAATAATCCGACTCTAATTTCGACGCCTAAGGTAACCCCGGAACTAAATAACAGCTACTCCTATGCTGTCTCTCTATTAGAAGAAGTACTAGAGAGTACTAGTTAGTATCGACTCGCCTTTTATATTGCTTAAGAAGAGTCTCTATTCTTAGATGATCCGACTACTTTAGATCAGGCTATAAAGAGAGCTAATTAGCTAGAATAGAAGAAGGCGATTATTAAGGAATACCGATCTCTTAAAGAGAAGTCGACTTAGAAGACTATAAGTCGCTCTAATATGCTAAAAGGGTGCAGAGTACTAGGTTCTCGTCTAGTTTTCAAGACTAAGAGAGATATAGATAGTAAAATCAATAAATATAAGGTCAGATTTATAGTCTAAGGTTATACGTAACGATTTAGTTACGATTACGATCAGACGTATACCGGAGTCTATAAATCTTCTACTTAGAAGATGAGCTTAGTAATTTAGGCGTAGACTTATAGATAATAAATATATACTCTTGCTAAAGGCTCTATATAGTCTGAAGCAGTCTCCACGTCTCTAGTAAGAGACCTTACGTAAGGAGTTTAGTATTATCGACTTTATATCTTTATAAACTGATAATCGCGTATATATTAACTAAGAAACTAGAATAATTATTATTACTTACGTCGACGATTTTCTAGTTATCTTAAAGGCTAGAATAGCTCTTAAAGAGCTTAAGAAGAAGATTCTTATTATATTCGATATTCTACTAGCTAGACTAGCTAAATACTTCCTTAGCGTTAGAATTATACGTGATAGAGAGAAGAAGACGATTTCTCTTTACTAAGATGTATATATCGATAAGATATTAGATCGATTTGGAATAACTAACTATAAGAGCGCTAATACGCCCTTTACTACTAGTTTAGAGGTTTCTATAGTTAAATTCAAGGGAGTAGCTACTATATAAGAAATCAAGCTATATTAATAGCTTTACGGTAGTTTATAGTACCTAGCTTATACTCGCTAGGATATATTATACTACTGCTCTATACTATTATAATTTCTAATAAATCTATTACCTTAATACCTTGCGAGCGCTAAGAGAGTACTTATGTACCTATAAGGTACGAAGTACTACGCTACGACTTATAGAGGAGACGTTACCGACAGAGAGAAGATGAAATTAAGAGGTTTCTGCGACTCTAATTAGGCTAGTAACCGAATCGATAGAGTGTCGTACACTAGAGTGTGTTTCTTCCTTGCAGGAGGTGTTTTCTTAGCTATTTCAAAGCGATAGACTACTATAGCTCTTACCTCTACGGAAGCAGAGTATATAGCTATATGCGCTTTTACTAGAGAAGTATCATGGATACGCTAAGTACTGAAGGAGCTAGGCTACAATAAGCCAGACTCTAGGAGTATAGAGATGTAGTGCGATAATCAGGGAGCTTTATCTCTATCGGAGAACCTTGAATTATACTAATATACTAAGCATATCGATATCAAATTCTACTACTTTCGCTAGGGGGTCGCTAGAGGTTATTTAGACCCTTAGTATATACTCTTAAAAGAGAACGCGGCAGACGGTTTCACTAAACTACTTGGCTTATAAGACCTTAAGGCCTTTATAGCAATACTAAATATAACTGTTTTATACCTAGAATAAGGGGTATAGATATTAATTAGGAAGGCAGATTATCTTAAAGGAATTACGGAACCTGGGGTTTATCTAGTTCATATGATATCGAGGCATGGTTCTAGTCTCTAGGGGTATCACTATACGTACGTATACGATAGTATAATCGACTAATTACAGGAAATTAGATCACTCGTACCTATAGAAGTTACTGACTTTATAGTATCTCTACAGAGGGGTATGTTGCGAGGATATAGGTCTTAGTATGGATCAGGTGACTGTAGTCACGTGCATAGTCCGTGCGGATATTCCTAGATAATATCTTCTGTCGACTCTCCATAGTAATTAGTACTGTAATACAACCAACATCATTCAACTACTCTATGCCTTACTCTGAAGATCAACGTAACCTTGCGATAACTTATCTAGTTTATATTTCTATCGCTTATAATCGCTCGTAGTATCCTATGTTACGGCATATCAAGGAGGTTATACAAGGTATTGTATTACTACTAAGAGGTACGCTTATAAAGGCAAGAAAAGATAGAGAGGAGGTTTCTACTCTCGACTCTCTCTAGGTATAGCCGTAGGGCTGTGCTGACTAATCATCCTCGAGTACGCGCTAACCGTATCCCGCTAGCCCTGCCTGCTATAATACCTAGGAGCCTCAGGCCCTTATAGTACGGACTATAATACTACTCCCCCCTTCTAAGAACGGCTTCGTCCGCGAAGCTCGAATAACGCTACCTCTCTTACGCTCTCTCTCTCTTGAAAAACTATGCACTAGCAGTAGCTATTATAGGTTTATCGTCTTCCCAATTCGCTATAGTTATTAATACTATTATTATACGCCTCTAGCTACTTTAGAAGGAGCCTTAGGGGACCTTTTGCTATTAGATATCGTAGATAGAAATACTTTAGCAGGTGAGGAGCTATTATAGCGTCTGAGTAAGAGTACTATTTAAGGTTATTATTAGCTCCAGTCTACTTAACTTAGTATTATAAGGTACCGCGAGAGACTCTTAAGCCTAAAATAGCTTTAATTTCCTATTCGTCTTACTTCGGTAGTAGTTGAATTAGTACTAGTATCTGCTGTACTTACCCTAGTAGTAGATTTTCAGTATATTTATATAGCGAGTATAAGTAGAAAACAAGGTAGATTTACTATTCCTGCGGTAACTTGAGCTTCGAACTCTCTCTTACCTTATCTAGTACTTCTACTAGTCTATACTACTTATCAGAGAGCTTCTGTGAAAGTCTATCTATCTTCTAATTCGCTATAGAAACTAGAACTATATCTCCGACTCCTTAATCTATCTCGCGGCGACTATAGTTAGTTAATTATTCTATCTTATCTTATTAGCTTTTAAGCGAGGATTTAGCGAATTCTATAGTATTTAATATTCGAGTTACTATATATAGCGTATCCTTATAACTAAGAGCTTCTGTAGCAGTAGCTAGTGATAAAGGGTTATTTAGGTCCTAAGAGGTTCTTACTTCGTAACTATTTAATAGCTGAAACGGCGATATAGTACTAAGAGACTTATAAGAAAGCGTAAGTTATGCGATATCTATAACTAGTAGAAGCGAGCTCTAATTATCTTAGTAATACAAGTAAAATAGACATAATCTCTATTTAATATATTAGTTTATAACTTCTGTTTAACTATCGACGTTTAGGTTATAGGCAGTAATAAGCTTAACCTTTATACTAAGGATTCGATAGTACTTATTCTAGAAACTAGAAATAAACTATAGTCTCTAATCTAAGACTATAAAATCTAGTATACTGAAGTATCGACTCTAATAGATAGCGAATAGCTTAGCTATTTATCGTGCTATAATCGTCTTATAGTAAGGAATTAAGACTAGTTTCTCTAATAGTCGGTCTATAATCACGAAGCTAGCGTCGAAACTATTCTTATCTAATAATAGCTCTATAAAATCTATTATTAGATACTAGTAAAGTCGCGTAGGAATCAGTAGGAAGTAGAGAAGCTTAGGAGTCTTATCTCTCCATGCCTTTGTATAAGTATAGCTATAGTTAGAGATATAATAAGTAATATTAGCTATTATTCTAGTCTAGTAATACTTACAGCTAATAAGGAGCTTAACCTTACTATTCTTAGCGTGCGCGACTTAAAGTTAAGCGTAGATATAACGAATCAGAGTTGTTCGGAGCTCTAGTAGTTCTAGAGGGACCTCTAAATATCTACAGAAGAAGAGCTTACCGCTAGCTATTATATACTTAAGGTGCTATTACCGAGCCTTTTCGCGGAGAGGTTTAAGCTCTTCTAACTTCTTATTTACTATAAAGACTTAGTTAATAATATCGTAATTCTCGATATCGTAAGCGACTATGGATATAGCGTTAGGAGCCTTACTAACTAGGAACTCTTCTTCGGGGAGTTCTAGTAGTACTAAATTAACTAGTAAGATAGTTATATAAGTGCTAAGTAGCGAGATAGTATTATAATCCGCGTAATAGAGTTAACTATAGTTAACTTCTATATTAGCGAGTTATATTAGTACTATCTCCTGAAGAATCTTATTACTGATTTTATTATTAGGGATTATCTATTAGTTATATAAAGTACGCTTTCTCGCTTCTAAGGGAGAGAGGTCTTAATCTCTATAAGAGAATATATTAACTAAGGTATTTATAACTCTAATCTAATATATAATCTTAAAGTAGAATTAAGCGAAAAATTCAGCTTATCTCGCTTACCGAGTGTTAAGATTCTTTATTATTATAAAGTACTCTAAGGCGCGGTAATCTATATAGATATAGACTATCTTCTATATACCTAGTAGCTTAGGCTTATACTATTAAAAGGAATAGAAGATCGCGAGCAGCTCTTTATTATAGATTAGATAATTTAGCTCCGCGTCGATTATAGTCTTAGAGAAGAAACTGACTAGATAGAATATTCTATCCTCTTAAAGTTATAAGAGTATACTAGCTACTACCCTATCCGAAGAGTCGGTTTCGAGTTTAGTTTACTTAAATAGGTCGTAATAATATAAGATAGGAGCTATCTATAAGGCGTGCTATAGACGCTCTTATGCTTCCTTATAAGCTCTACTGAAGTAAAAAGGGATATCTTTTCCAGTTAGTAATATAAGTAATCAGCAGATACTACTATAGTCTTTAATAAATTATCAGTAGAAGTTATAAAACCCTAGGTAGCTCTATACGCTGCGAATATTACTAGTATACTCCTAGTTCTTAATAACTTTAATCTTCTTAGGATTAATTTTAATTCTATTAATACTAATAATAAATCTAAGAAACTTTATATAAGTAACACCGAATTCAGACTTCTTAATATTAGCTTAAAAGCTATAGGCTCGTAGAATCTCGAGAATCTTTTATACGTAGATATCGTGCTTTACTTCTAAGTCTAAATAAATTAAGTTATTATCTAAGTACACTAAGTAGAAGTTATCTAAATACTCTATTAATATATTATTAATAAAACGTTAAAAGGTAGCTAGCTTATTTATAAGGCTAAAGGGAAGCACCTTATACTTATATGTCCCGTATTAAGTGCAAAAGGTAGTAAATTCTTTAGAATCTTTCGATATGCGGATTTTATAAAACGCCTATTGAATATCGACTTTCGTGAAGATTTTCGCCTTAGAGATTTATACTATTATCTTATCGATTAATAGAATAGAGTATAAGTCCTTCTAGGTAAGCTTATTTAGCTTCTGAAAGTTAATATAGAATCGTAGCTTATTACTTGCTTTTTTAGCTATTAGGATTAGTATAGCCTAAGGAGTATTAGATAGTGCGATAAAGCTTTTATAGAGGTTCTCGGTAATATAATACTTAGCTTTAGCGAGATATTCGTTTAATATATACCAGAGAGGTTTAGTTATAATTGTATTTTTATTAGTAAGCTTAATTTAGTAGTTAATAGTAAGTCTTCTTATTACGAGGTTATCTGAGGCTCTAGTAAAGAATAGCTCTTTAAACTCTTTCTACTTCTTAGGGAGGCGTTCTATAACTAGCTTATTATTCTGCTAGTACTTAGCTTCGCGAGCCTCTTCCGGGGATAAACTTATATTAAGAGCTAATAACTCTATAGTAATAGTAGCGAGCTTATTCTAATATTATTTAATCTCGTTTAGATCTCTTTAAGAGAAGTAATAAGAACTTCTGAATTATTATTAGGGGTCTTTTTATAATATTTCTAATATAAGTAGAACTAGTATATAGAAGTAATAGAAATCAAGTTAATATTAGTTTTATATAGCTCCTTTTTAGCTTAGTGAACTACTATAGCGTTAGTCTAGCGTTAGAGAGCTTAATTAGCTTACTTAACTCTTAATACGGGATTATAAGTAGTAAAGGGAGAATTTGTTAGTTAGTAATTAGTAAGTAACTTATTTATTCTTAGGAACTCTTACTTAAGCTCTCTAACGAATAAGGAAAGATATTTTTAAATCTTCTTTAGTTAAAGAGATAAAGGAGCTTATACTGCAGAGAGCTCTTATTTAAATAGAGTATCTTATTATTACTAGTCTAGCTAGTGCTATATATTTAATATAGGCGTCTTAGGAGATAAGAGTAGCTCGAGATGTTTATCGAAGTAATACTATAGTAGTATATTAAATAGCTATTTTAAATAGTTCTTCGTTTAGCGATTATAATTCTGCTTAAGGTTAAAGTATTCTAAGAACTTCCGACTAATAAGTATATTATTACTTCCTAGGTTAGTAATTAAGAATAGGAAGTTAACGCGGTAGCGATCTATTATAAGAGTAAAGAGAATTACATAAGTAATAGCCGCGCTAGCTTATTTATTATAGCTAGTAAGTATAATTAGTTTAAGGAGAGTAAGGAATTTAACGCTTAATAAGTCACAGAGTTAGAGAGCGATAGAAGTACGAAGTGCGCTAAAGATATTTACTCTACTATTAATATATATAGTTATTTTAATTAATAATCTATTTCTTCCTAATTTAATATTAACTAGGAATTAGTTCCCTTTAGTAAGAGAACGGAAATCGATATTTAAGTCTTTCTATAAATCGAGATATTTTGTAACGACACAAGACTAAAGGCGGTATACAAGCAAGAATAAACAAGTAGGGAGGCTAAGAGCGATCTTATATAGTCTGGTACGAAGGAAACAGAAAGATGCAGAGCTCTGAAGGAGTCTGCACCTTCTATATATACAAGGAGGGTATGCCTAAGGCACCGATACTAGCCCGTGTCTGCCACGTATACTATACGCCGTCATATTACCCCCTTCCAAGATAAAGGCTCGCCCTCGAGCCTTGAAGGATCGAACAAAGGAAACAAAGTAAGTACAAAACGCAGTCAAATATTAAGATAACCTTCCAAATTTCTATCAAACCGAAACCGTAGACACTAATTCAGTACCGAGATTATCTCTTCTATAGAGGGAAACGTAATCTCCGGTAATTGTGATGCCGAGTTTTGCTGAATAAGCGAGGCTAAGCGAGTAATTGAAACACTTGAAGGTTGCGAAAGAAACAAAGGTCCAAATCGAATTCCAAAGAAGCTAAAAGATCAAGGAGGGTTAGATATCTTTATTGAGTAGATATGGAAAGTGTTGAATTAAAGGTTCTTTTCTGGTAGAAGGAGGTCGATTCTGCCGAGGGGGACAAATTGTACCGGGGTACGGGGGTTACGAGTCGGATTCCGGCAATTTCCGCTAGGGTAATAAGCTACTTCGTCCTAGCCTAAAAGTAAGGTTTTTCGCTATCAGAGCTGCTTTCGGAAGGTTAAAGTCGGGTGAGGGGTTAATAAATATTAGGGCCTATAGGGAAGTTTCCACCTAAAATTCGTCTGCTGTTTTACTTCGTACGCACGAAGGAACGAGTTTCGAAGTATCCGAGAGTGACTTCGTAGTAATACTAGTGCTTCTGAGGCTGAATTACGTTCAAATTCCTAGCTGTCCGAGAGATCTCTGGAATCTCGGCTCTTTTGAAAACCTAACCGTCGAATTCGTAATTGATAGTACTAACTGTTTCTGTATGATTCCGAAGTATAAAAATCTAAGGTAAGTAGAGATAACTCAGCGAAGAGCTCCCTAATAGTCGAAGTCGTACGTCCGAATCGAGTTTTCTAGGTAAGATATTATTTAATGCCGTCCCCGGCGGTCTTGATCTTTCTGTTTAATATAACGACATAAGACTTAAGGCGGTATATAAGCAAGAATAAACAAGTAGGGAGGCTAAGAGCGATCTTATATAGTCTGGTACGAAGGAAACAGAAAGATGCAGAGCTCTGAAGGAGTCTGCACCTTCTATATATACAAGGAGGGTATGCCTAAGGCACCGATACTGGCCCGTATCTGCCACGTATACCATGCGCCGTCATATATTTACTATAAGAGGAGACTATTCTATAGCTTAAGAGTTTCCTAATAGCTTATTAACTTTAATAAATTATAAGCTATCCTTATCGTTATCCTCCTCCGCGCTATATATAGCAGCGATATCCTCTATAGTCTAGCCGGTTATCTTAGCGATCTTTATAGCGTTAAGGTATTCATGAGCCTAATAACTTTCCTTCTTATAGAAGCGATAAGTATTAGTAGTAGCGAGAGTGCGAGGTACTCGTAAGATAGTCTTAGGAGTAAATCGTATAGCTGACTTAGTAGTATAATCGTTAATCTAGGAGCTACTCTTAGTAGTATATTCGATACCGAAGGGAGTCTCTCTCTTAAGAATACTTAGAGTTCTAATAAGAGTAGTAGTAATAAGAGCTGCCTTCTTAATAAGGTTCTTCTTGTTAATAATATTACGAGACTCACGATCTATAATAGCTAGGTACTTGTCGAGGAGGTCGTAGTTATTATCTTTCTTATATTTTTTAGCTATAATATAAGCTTTTAATATAAGGGAGATCTTCTTAAGGATATCTTTAAACTATCTATCTCTAGAGATCTTATTAGTAGTAGCGAGATTAGTGAACTTAACTCGGAACTAGTTATAAGTTATATTTCCGGCTATCTTTAGGTTCTCGTAAGTAGCTTTAGTACGCTAGATATAATTATAATTAAAGAAGCGCTAGTCTAAACTTCTGAGGATATTAGAAGCGGTCTTAAATTAGCTATTAGCGCTAGTATCTATATATTAGAGGATAATAGTCTTAGCTTCTCCTCTAGTGCACTTAAAATAAGCTTTAACTTATATATCGCTAGCGAGGAAGTTACTAGAATATTCTTCTAAGAAGAGCTTTATATCTATTTTCTATATATTATACTTAATCTTATTATTATAATTAGTAAAGAGAAAGCAGGGGAACTTAACTCAGTAAGACTCGATAGCCTTTATAGTATTATCGAGCTTTAGAAGAAAGTGATCTATAATAAGTTAGAGGTCTATAATAAGAGATCGTAACTTCTTAGTAGTATTAGCGTTAGCCTCTAGAGCGAGAGTAGTAGTTATAGTAGTAGTAATAGTAGCGTTTATAACTTATATCTACTTATCTGAGAAACTAAGAGGCGCTATAATAAATTCTGACTAAGAGTTAGTTTCAGCTTGAGGAGTAAGTATAGTACTTCGTGTTTCCGAAGTAGGAGAGATTAGAGGTAATATTAGTTATAAAGGAGTAGTAATAGTATTAATAATTAACTTTAGTAACTTAGGACGAGATATAGGTATCTCGGTAGCGTTCTCGAAATCGGTATTACTATCGCTATTAGACCCTAATACTATTTCTTTTTTAATTAAGTTACTCTTAATAGTATCCCTTACGATATTCTCTACTAGCGCGCTTTCGCTCTTTCTCTTCTATTCGGGGAACCTGAGTCTATCTAGTATAAAGGGCTCTCGAGTGCTTCGGCGCAGTTATATATAGGAAGGCCCGCTATAGCTAAAAAACACTCTTAAGAGGGACCTAAAGCTTAATAATAATCTATTTAAAGGAGTAAAGATTAATATAGCGCGAAAGTAAGTACGTTCTTAAAGTCCCTTAGTAGAGTATATATTTGAAGTATTAAGAGGTTACTAATTAGGTTCACTTTAGATTCCTTTTACGAGTTCACTTTACTTCGGCTATCGAGTTCACTTTTGCTTTAGCTATCGAGTTCTCTTCTTATAGGTATATATAGAGTTAGAATCGTAAGAGAGAGCTTCGCAGAGGTTATAGAGGTTCGGAGGGTTTAAGGTCGAGGATATATAAAGCTGAGCACGAGGCTAAAGGCGTAAAAAATATCACAATAGGGTTTTTTAGTAGAATTATACTATAAAGGTAGTACTAATTAAAGGAGGGAGTTTAGCTTTCTCTGAAATACTTTACTTCTAAGATATAGAAGTAGATAGCGCATATAGTCGAAGTTATCGAGTATAGGTAGGGTGGAAGTCGTAGAAGTTATACTAAGAAAGTAGTACTAGCTTTAAGGCTTCTAAATAGATATTATTACTTCCTAGCGAGATAATTAATCTTTTCTTATATTACAGCACGTTAAGGAGGTTATATAAGGTATTATATTACTACTAAGAGGTACGCTTATAAAGGCAAGAAAAGATAAAGAGGAGGTTTCTACTCTCGACTCTCCCTCTAAGTATAGCCGTGGGGCTGTGCTGACTAATCATCCTCGAGTACGCGCTAACCGCATCCCGCTAGCCCTGCCTGCTATGATGCCTGGGAGCCTGAGGCCCTTATGGTATGGACCGTAATATCCTATAGTTTCTTACTTAGTATTCTATGAACCTTTCGGCGTATTCCTCTGCTTTCATACTAAGTATCGCTTCGACGACTACTTATCTACTTAACTAGTCTTTAATTACTTAGAGGTAATAGTTACCTTAGGAGTTTAATAAGTTAATTATAAAGTCTATAGAGATCTCTTAGAAAAATTAGTTAAGTACTAAAAGTAGTTTCAGGAGCTCTTACTTATATTCCCTCTATATCTTATTCCTCTTATAATAGTTATAATTCCTTAGGAATTACTTGATATATTTCGATTATAATAGCTAGTAAAAGGAGCGTTTTAGTATTAATATAATAGAGTCCCGGCCTAGATAACTATAGACCGGCGAGTTATAGATAGACTAAATAAGTCTTATCCTAAGATTATCTTTTCTAAGAGTTTCGGAGTCTATCGCTTTATAGTCGGACTCTAGTATAGCTAAGGCGTCCGGCACCTATAGCTTTCCTCGGTGATATAAGCGATCTTTCGTATTAATACTATAGTTACTTACTTAGATTTTAATCTTAATTTCACTTAGAAATAATTAGGCTTTATCTTATAATAAGCGGAGTATAATTTAATATATTATATTCTCTTATACTATAGTATCTTATAGATTATTTAGTACTTTATCCTAGAAAAGGCCTCTAGATACCGCCGAGTCTATAGTAGGGACTTAGCCGGATAGTCCGATCGCTAGCTAAATAAATATAGTTATTACTCTTATTCTTTATTTACTTCTAGCTCCTGACTTTACGCGGGAGTTAGTCTTTCTCTAACTCCGAAAGAGTAAGGTCTGATATATTATTATTATCCTCTAGTAATAGTCCTGTTTCTATCGCGTTAATCGTAGTAAGTTATACTACTGGAGCGTATAAGTAATTACAAATATAATACTCGGAAGCTCTATATTAGAAATAGAGCTTTTTCTTATAGTATCTCTCTTATTTAGTTATATCTACTTATTTAGCTTTTTATTTACTATCAGAACTCTTATAGCTTTCGCTGCTTTTCCTTTAGTTACTTATTATACGCGCTAGTAATATTACTATATCCCTTTTAGCGTTAACCCTAGCTCTTATAGGAGCTTTCTAGGAATATAGATAGTCTGCTATATTTATCCTAGAGTCCTTATTCTTATTATTCTACTTATTATTAGCTAATTTAAACTAATCTATCTCTTCGAGGTTAATTATGATTCGCTCTACTTCTTTAGCGAATTCGTAGTAATCCGAGGTCTTAGCTATAGAAGCTATATATGTTCGGATAAGGTTTAAGAATATATTATGAAGATAGCTTATCTTCGTATTATCTTCTTAGCTATCTACGCTAGTAATTAGTAAGAGTTTATCGAATTCTAGCTAGTACTCGTGCTAGAGCTACTCTAAAGAGTATCTTATATTCGTAAGTCGTTCGAGGGCTTTCACTTACTTATTACTATCTGCGAATATCTTATCGAGCTGCGCGAAAAACGCTATAAGGTCCTTACTATTTATAAGGCTTCCCTTCTCCTAGAAGTATTATATACGCGCTTATTCACGCGATAAGAGAGTATTATAAATAATATCCTAATAGTAATCAGCGGAAAAAGATAGCTTTTAAGCGGAGTATATATAATATAAACTTCTGAATCTTAAGAGGCAGTCTCGAAAGGTATCCGCGCGCTTATCCTAAGTAAGTAGTTTCTATCTGCCGAAGCCTATTACTTCTCTATCGGGACTTAACTAAGAGGCTACGAGAGACTCGATAAGGGTTTTTATTAAGGTACTCGAAGATACCGGATCTCTAGTATCATTAGATCTAGGCGCTTATTAGCGTCTTTCGGCCTCTAACGCTTCTAGAGCGGCACGCGTATTTACTAGCTCGGTTTCTATTAGGAGCTAGCGCTCGTATATCTCTTATATAATACGCTATAGTTCGTTATTAGAGTTCTCTTATTAAAAGCTTCCGCCTTATAATAAGTCTATCTCAGTATCCGGCGTAAAAGATACAAGAATAAGTAAGCTTATAGTAATCGAACTTAATATCATAGGAGAGTAATACGTATATAGATATTTAAGTATAGTATTTAAGAAGTTCGATATAAGAGAGAGTCAGGTTCTAGTCTAGCTCCGAAGGAAAATATACGGGTGCCGCCAGGCTTAGTAAGCACCGGCGACGCCGGTGCTCAATCCTAGGGCTCGCCCCTTACAATAAACTTCTCTAGGGAGTTGAAATTATTATACTAGAGCTTAACGTAATCTTATATAGCATTATATACTAGTATATTACTACCTCTTTTGTACTGCGCTTATAAGGCCTCCTATATATCTAATGCGATAGTTTTACTAGTTGTATGCGCGAGAGATCCGGCCTTATAATTCAACGTAATTACTAGCTTTATTTAACTCTCTCTAGACTCCTAATCTTACTACTTCTTAAGTGCTTTATTATTAATATTATTATTCTATTCGTCTACCTCTTTAAGCACGTAATCACGCGACTTAATATTAAGAAACTTACTAATTCTATTAGTTTTAGTAATATTTAGTATCTTATCTCTCTATTCTATATAGTTCTCTTCTCCCTTAAGCTTATAGCTATCTATCAAGTTTAAAGACGTAGAGCTACTTATCTTCTTACGTTTATATAGCTCTAGCGTAGCCGTAGTGATAGGTTCCGATTCCGGGTCTTCCGGATCCTCTAGATAATCCTAGGATATCGATTTAGCGTCTACAGGGGGTAAATCAGGTATATTTTGAGTCCTAGGGACTTAGGTAGTAGCTTCCGGCGCTAGCGCGGAAAACTCTTTACCTCGGGATACGATAATTTCGGAATCGTCGACTTCGACTACTATACGAGTACGAGTATTAAGTACTATATAGCGTATTTATAATAAAGACTCTTCAAAAGAGCTAGAGTTATCAGAGTATACTTCTTCGACTTCTTCTAATGATAGTAGCATAGGTGAGATAGCTGAAGAACTCTCTCTACTAGCACTCTGCGCGACTATGTTTACTATAGAAAGACGCGCTAGTTTAACTAAACTATACGCGTATATTATACCTTGATCGGAAGCTCGTAACTTGAATCTCTACCCTTAGTACTAAGAAACAGTTCGACGCTTACTATTAAGAATTATAGTACTACTGCTTTCTTTAAGTAGTTCTACTCTATTTCTAGCTATCGGGGCTTATAACCTATCGTAAGGTTACGTTGATCTTCAGAGTAAGGCATAGAGTAGTTGAATGATATTAGTTATATTGTAGTACTAATTACTATAGAGAGATAACTAAACGTATTATCTAGGAATATCCGCACGGACTATGCACGTGACAATAGTCACCTGATCTACACCAAGACCCATATCCTCGCAATAGTTATCCCAGAAATTCGTAGCTGCCACCCCAACTATGACCGTCGATGGCTCTAAGTAACCTGAGTGAAGCTACTGACTGCTGACTTGTAAAGAAGAATATATTGACTTTAGTCTAGGCGTTATCGTATTTTTGTTTCCATAAACGATAAGTTTCATAAGATTGAGAGGCGCCTCGATGTGCTCTAGAAGAAGGTCACTAGGGCCTGAGCTTATCTGCTCGCGGTAGTAACCCGGGGCTGAGGTAGCATTTGGGGTTGGTTCTGAAGGAGAGTTGTGGACGAGAAGTTGTAGCGAGGTCGGAAAAAATAAGCATGACTATGGCGCCAAGCCCGCTAGAGGCGTCGATTAACTTCGCAGATCTTTAAACTCCAGAGATATTGTATTTGGTTATTTTTGATTTGAATCGTATGAATTCTGCGATGCGAATCCGGAGTTGTGGTGGGCGTTGACAATCGTTTACTGTTATGGAGGAAGAGCAGCGTGTTCAAAAACTATTCAACTATTCAGAATATTAATCTAATCTAATCAATTAATCTAGATTAGAATTGAGTAATAGTAAAATTTATTTGATTAGATTAGAATAATAGTTGTTATTCTAATCTAATCTAATCAGTTAACACGCTGAGGAAGAGAAGAAACGAAGCTGCAGCGAAAGATGCTGAATTGTAGGGCGCAGCGAATGTGCGCTAGCGCAGCTAGCTCCCGCTGCTGGCTTGCTGGGGTTCCCGATGATAGAGAATTAATGATGTATGGTGATTATGGATAGAGTGTACGGAAAACTCTGCACTTGATATGGCTGCCAAGTATACAGTGTATGCTAAGTCACAGTACTTCTAAGTACAGCTGTATCCATACCAATTCCTGACACCCGTAAGCCGATCTGGCGGGATCTGCATGGTTTCTGGTGCTTTACTATATCAATACAGGAAAACTATGTGGCGATTTCGCGAATCCAACAATGTTCTACACTGTATGGAACACATTAAGTTAACCCTTCGATTTACCCCGGTGGACGAGACCCACTGTCCAGCCTCTTCCTTATCGCTCTAGAAGAGTTCGGTCAGGAGGATTCTGAGTCCTGAAGCCTACTTGAATGTGAATGAAGCGAACCAAACAATGAACACCATGTCGACTTGACAGGTTGGCTAGTCTATGTGGGAGATCTTGGATAAAGTTCACTTGGAAATTGGAGCTGTCAAGGAAGGCAACTCTTGCCAGAAGAAAAATGGTACTGTTTCGTTTAGTTTCGAATCGGGCTCATTGAATAGTGTCTTTGTCGCACCGAGCCCTCTATCTCGTACACTTGCTAAAAGTATTTCCGGGGATATTCCAGCAAATATCGTCCTTGAGCTGCGATCTCAATCATCCACGAACTTCGAGAGCAAGCTTTGAATTCGCGAGGCTATCTATACCTTCGGATGAACTGGCCCCCTTGTTCTCGGAATATGCGCAAGCCAGTGCCTGTCGTTGACTCATCGTAAGATTTACCATAGCTAATAGTTTATATACCTGCGCGGCCTCAAGTGCTGATCGTAAACAGATTCTTACTCAGATAAACGTAAGTGCGCGACGAAAGTGCATGGAAAGTGAGATAGGGCTTGGCTCTTTTTCAGGTGCTTGTTTTGCAGCGTTGTACAATGCTAGAGAAGCAGGGCATGAGGACAATTGGTTGGAAGGTTGATATTAATCACAAGGCTGATTACCGACTGAAAATCGAAGCAGCTCAATTATTCATCCTATCCTTCCTCGCAAGTACAACAAATCTCCATCTACGTCGTCGCTCTCACAATGACAAAATGACCGTGTGCCAATGGAACAAAAGTCCCGGCCATCAACAACCTCCGCATTTTTCCCCGTAGGAGCCGCAGCCATCGCATGTATAGATTATAAATTTCCATTTGCAGGAAGCTGGCCAGCTCCTGCTACTATCATGACAACAGCCCTGGCCTTGTGACCATGCGCAGGTAAATGCGGAAGCGGTACTGGCCACCGCAACTACAAGTAGAGGTAGGTGAATTCGCATTTTGATGAATTTTGATGAAGGCTATTGTCTGTCAGAAAACAGGGGTCTGATTAGATAGGAGGGATGCGCGCTCACCACTTAAAAACTGCGCGGCCGTTATTATTGCTGGAAGTCGAGGGCAAGGTATGTAGTCAGAGGGTTCCTTAGATGTAAATCAGTAACGGAACTGCTGAACAGGCTTCATGTGGCTGGATATTCATACAACTTTGTGAATCTGAGGCAGGGGACGTCGCTCGGCGCACTGTATTTTGCGGATATCGACAAAGATGAGGTGTTGGAGAGTTGATGGTGGGAAGATGCAGCCTAGTATTTACAAATTCTGACAGTAGGCGCCCTTCCAGGCCGGAATACCGGAACCACCCGTTTGAACTATATTGATTATAGTAATATTACAGCTGCTGCTTCGAAGTACAAATTGAAGTTTGCTAGATTTTGCGCTCCATTTAAGTAGGTAAACTTAATCCTAGGATAGCGAGCCAGCTTACGTACCCATCTGAGGTTGCATACAACCTATTCGTGTAAATCCTGGTGTTCGTACGTGATATGACAATATTACAGATGTGCCCAGTCAGATTTCCTCCAGTCGAATTGATGCTTAAATCGAGAATTTAGTTTGTTGTGTCGACTCTGCGTAGAGGCATAATGTAGAGATTCGATTTCCAGTCCAGAGCTTATATCGCTCACAAAGCATATCCGAAACTTGACGATTACAGTAACATTGCAAGGGTATGTAAAGAGGGCGGACACGAATTTCTGCCCCCAGTCCTCTCGAATAATGTAGGTTTCCAGCTTTATCATTGGATTCTCTCTCTTTTTATAATTTTGCGGGGCAGATCTTGAGTTTACCACGGTTTCGAGGCCTAAGCAACTGTATCCAAATGGAGCAGAGGGCAGAAATCTGTGTCCGCTCTCTGTATGTTATAGTGATAATTGACTCTTTCGTAGGCCCTGTATCCGAGCCTACCGAGATTTGTATAATTAAATAATCACCTGCGTCAGTCTTCGTTGGGGCTAGCAGCATAATTATTTTTATATTGTGCTTGTCCAGTAAACAGAGTAGGAGGAGTCCACGTCAGCATAGTTTATGTTGAAGCATCTTTCGTATTTACTTCTTAGTAGGTCTGAAATTATTACGAAGTATAACTCAATGTAGGGATGACGAAGACAATTATAGTATTAATGACGACAGAGAAAGCGTTCGAAATTATCAGTGAAGAGAATGATAAGGATTGACTACTATCAATAAGGATAGTATAGAGCTAGATAGTAAGTATGATTACCATTGTTGACACTTGACTTATAAGCTTTAAGCCCCATCTATACGAGCGCTAGAGGAAGTACTGTACGCAGAGCTCTTGAGATGAGAAGCTAGCATAGAAAAGGATTTTCGGTACATTGATCAATATAGCGCGTTTTGTTAAAAACAATATAGACTTTTGAAAAAACTACTCACGAGACAATATCACTTCAAGGTTTATATCTTACTTCGAAGTAAGTATGAGCGGCTTGATCTAATTTGTTTAATCTTTTAGCCGGATGGAGTTTAACCTAATCGGGGTTTCGGGCTTGCGTGTCCACCTCTTTTTTTGGAATCGACTATTCGGGCATAAGGCCACTAGGCACACACACACAGCGCACTAAATACCTGCACATGCCTCTTTTATTCGCTTCAGAATTGACTAATAGTTATAGTCCGTAAAAGTGGTAATAAGGGCCTCTTCCAGCACTTTTATAATAACGAAACTTCGCCTAATAAATAACTTGAAAAGAGAATTCTTACTACTAACATTGAGTTCGAATAATCGATTCCCTTCTTTCGAAGCTGTCAAAGATGAGTCATTTGACCTGATTGTCGTTCATAATTTACGCCATTCGGAATATCAAGATCCCTGATCCAGATTCACAATCTCCCACTACTCCGCTCTTTGAGACATGCCGGTTGCCATCAATAGATAATATTACCTTGCCCATTTCTAGCCAAGTCCGAAACATATCACAAGAGAAGGTCCTCCAGTTTTCGACTGTCGTTTCCAAATGGAGTACAATTACTCCACTGCTGTAATTGAAACCATCCTCCTGTAGTTGCAAGGAACTCCACTGCTGTGATTGAAACCATCCTCCTGTAGTTGCAAGGATGTACAAGTAAAGTTCCCATGGCATTCGTTTTGAAATACCTCGGAATGTGATTCGTGAGTTGAAATTATCTACCAATACTTTCCCTCAGCACCCTATTAGCTGGACTGGGGCAATTGTCGGTATGGGAAGTATGTATAAGGAACAAACTCGAGCAAAGTAGATTTAATCGTCGGGGTCGCCTCCCCCCACTATACTACTACACCCCCAGGTGGTAGTCGGTAGAAGTGATTAGTCGTAAATATTTGATTAGTCGGCACGTAAGAGTCTCCCCGTGACTATCGGAAGGGGTTATTCCGCGCCGAAGGAGGCGAATCACGTCGCGTAATCGCTAGTTAGTGATACCTATACTATAATATAATATCTTAACACTTCAACGTACTTCTACTAAAACAACTCTAATTGACTTGATTTTCATTACAAAAGACGCGCTATACCTTATTTAGTCTATAGCAAGTCTGCTACTATATCTACCCCTATGAATACCCGTATAATATTCATGCCACCCGAAGCGCAACTATCAATTAAGCACTCCCACGAAGCGATTGAACTAGAGTTACCGCCTTTAAAGCATTTAAGGAGGGAAAAGCGTACCTCGCTATATACTCTAGAAGCTATCATATTACAGTATTTAGAGTATATAAAAGACTATCTATAGGTTAATACTATAGAGGCGTTACGAATCTTTAGTATTAAGCATAAAGTAAGGGAGATTCAGCGTCAAAAGAAGAACCCTAGAGTACGAAGACGTGATTTCAATAGTACTAAACCTCTTCTTAATACTCTTGAAATTCAAGGTATAAAGAACTTTATACGAGGTTAACATACCGCTGGATTTTCTGCAAATAAAGAAGATATTAAGTCTATAATTCGTTATACTCTTACGTTATATATACCGCTATAAACCTGCTCAGAATCTTACTTAGAGAAGTTTAGAAAGACGAATTTAATAGGTATTAAGAAGAGAAGGACTAAGGTTTTAGACGCTAAACAGAAGTACGCTTAAGCGCCGAAAGATATCATGAAATAGTACCGAGAATATCAAGATTATATTATATTATATAGTATTACCGGAGAGAGAATTTAGAACTTTGATAAGAGTAGTTTCCGTATTAGAATAGCTAAAGGAGAGACTGTTTATATACTAGAAGACGCCTCCGACGATATATATCAAATATATCCTGAGAATCGAAAACAGCTTACTATAATCGAAGAAATCTATACTTCCGGTCACGCTATACCTCTATTTATTATTATCGAAGGGACGTACTATATAGAGAAGTAGTATAATTCAAAGCTCCGTGGAGACGAAAGTATTAAGTATAGTAACTCTAGTTATACCTCTAAAGAGATTAGAGTAAAGTAGTTAAATCACTTCGTTAAATACGCTAAGTTAGAGAAGGGAGGAGAAGAAAGAGTACTCTTAATAGATAGTTATACTTCTTATAATAGTACTAAATTCAGAACGATCTATTAGGAGTATAATATTAAGGCGTATACCTTTCCGGCTCATATGACGCATATAATATAACCTCTTAACATTAGTATCTTTCTTCTATATAAACACTAGTACTCTAAAGTAATACAGAAAGCTATCAAATTCGGCGAAATATCTTACGGTATTAAAGACTTCTTATACGATTTACTAGAGATTAGAGAGAAGACCTTTATAGTCGGTACTATCAAGTCAGGTTTCAGGAACTCCGGGGTATAGCTATTAGACGAAGTAAAGCTCAAAAGCAAGATAAAAGTAAGTTCTTCTTAATATACTATATTATTAGTATACTATAGCGCTTTAGTAAGTAATTAATAATAGTTAGTATCTAGATCTATTTAGTTCCTAGTATTCCTAACGCTCTATAGATTATCTAAGAAAGCCCCTGTTACCTCCCTGAATTTAATACTCTATCGCTTAAAGAGCAGATTACACTCCCGATTATACGACTTTTACCTCCTGAAGTTATAGACCTAATAGGTTATAAGGAGGTAGTAGAGATATTGAAATACTAGCGTAGAAGGCTAGCTCTAGTTCTAAGCTCTCCTAGTAAACAGATCTTGAATAGCACTTTCGACGCTATTCAGGTAGTAGTTCATACCGGAGTAAATATTACATACGAGTTAACAGAATACTAGTAAGGAATTATAGAGAGAAATAGGCGCAAGTTAGAGTTCAAGAGTTCTAGAAATAAGAGAATTAGAATAGGTCACGGTAGTCTAATAGACGCTAGTTAGAGCTACGCTATAAAGAAGAGGAAGAGAGAAGAAGAAGAAGAAGTACGCTAGAAGAGCTAGTATTAGTATTTAAGAGTCAAAGGTAATAAGGTATTAAAACTAGAGGACGCAATTATAATACAGAGGAGAAAGCTCTTGAATAAGCGTTACGAGAAAGAGTAAGAGTTAATACCTGAGAAGATCACTTCTATAGAGGTAAAGAGAGAGTCTATAATTCTGGAATTTACAGAGTAGAAAGCTATTAATAGCTCAACTGCAAGTAAGAAGGCACCTTCTATAGCTATTACTAACGATCTAAACGCTCTTATATTAGAGTTTAATAGTAACAATAACTATAATAGTAATAATAATATTAAAATACCTCAATTCGATCAAATATAAGAGGAGTTAGCTACGCAGGAGGGGGAGGAGACTAGTAATAATAGTAGTGCTTTTAATACCTCTTAATCCGACTTTATTCTATTTACCCAGGAGATATTACCCCCTCTAGGTTTTTATATAACTACACGCGATTCTTATTACTTTAGATAAGCGAGGCTTACTAGAAAGAATAGAATGCGATAGTTTAAAGTAGTTAGCTATTCTTATCACTATACCCGGGATATCTTCAGTTATGCCCTCACGTGCCGACTAATTAAATATTTACGACTAATCACTTCTACCGACTATTACCTGGGGGTGTAGTGGTATGGTGGGGGGAGGCGACCCCGACGATTACTGAAATCGACGGCAGATCATGCTTACGACTTCCAAACTTATAGTGGTATTTATAACAATCGTTAATTAAGGGGTGATTGCTATTTACTAGACAAAAAATTCCCAATATCCAGGCAAATATTTAAGAATCTTATGGACAGCATCATCTGTTTAAGCCCAAGAAGGGAATTTTTCTCAATTGTTCAAAGTTCGATGGTACACCTTATGCATGTTTGTTGAAGCCTGGCAGCTTTTTTCTAAGTTGACGACATCGAAATGGGACGTAGAGCCATAGGAAATTGCCCCAATTTACACAAGCATATAACCGCTTGATATTTTTGTTCTCTGCTCAAAACCAACACATGGATACATTCATAACACTTCTATTGGTTGAAAATTATCACCGCTTTCCTGTTCTTCTTGGGCTGTCCGAATCCTGTCCGCAGTCGTCTTTTTCAATCCACGGTTAGTATTCCACGTCCTCGTATGCTCCATCGATCGCAATCATCTCTACAACTCCCTTTGTGGCGAGCGAAATGACAGGCATTCCATGTCCATACATCCAGCAACGACGTACTGGCACGATTTCCCCGCAACTTCTCCAAGGTGCGGGAGGCTATCGAACGAGTAACCCATCACGCCCGTCCAGGTTTCCTTCACGTACGCGTCACTGTGCTCCCAGCCATTGAATGTGCGTTGCATGAGGTTGTCAAAAAAGTCGCTGGGGGCTTCAATAAGCGTGCCATCATTAACATCAGCGTACCATTGTTGAGGGTAAAGGCGAAACAAGCTGCTAGATCCTCCTAAGATGACGCCTTCGGCACCTGGAAAGTGAATCAGAAAGCTAAGAGCGCCAGCAGCATCTCGAACAACATATAGGTTGGTCAACTTTTTCCCCGATTTGCCTTGTGGGAGGGACTGCGACATTAGTACAAATGCCTCTGCAAGGTATGATGCTCTTTGCATACTCCGGCAAAAGGGTGGAAACATAAGCATCACTCGCATGGACAATTTTCTTTGCCTTGAATCTTCCTCGTGGGGTTTCCACAATGCATCCCCCATTTACCGAATCCTCGTGCAGAGCTTGGCGGGGTACGAGTCTGTAAATTACACCTGCTTCCCCATCTCCAGGACCCTCTGCAACAGGGCAAGGATGAACTTATATGAAGAGATGCTGCTTCAAAAGTCGCGCTAGCTTTGTCACCTTTGAGAATTCCATCTTTGTCAGGTCCGGAAACGAAATCAATACCGTTCGTGTAGCGCACTTGTAGAGATACCAAGAGGTCGTAGGTAGCCTTGGCTGCTTTCGCTCCGGAGACGAAAGTAGTACGAGAAAGACAATGGGATCACTATTTCAGAGGATATGAAAAGGACAGTGCGTGAAACGATTCTGTAATCTACAACGCGATTAGATAAATTGCAAAAATAAAACGACTGCCAATGACCTGATATCCGATATCAAAACTGCTCTCTATACTACGCTACGTTACAGTAGATGCAATCAGCTTCCTCAAAGATGCTCTGACGAGATTAAGCTTCGACTGCGCTGCAACCAAAACATCCCAATGAAACCCCTCGGACTCCGTGACGAACTGGTCCACAAACAACGGCCTCTTCCTAATCTCTTCCAAATACATATAATAACCCGACTTCTGCTCTCTCCAACGCTCCAGATCGGCCTTTGTCATCTCAGACGACGTAGCTAGAAGATACGTGGTTTTTGAAACATCGCCGACGAGGCGATCGAATTTGTGAATGACTCCAGCATAGGAAGTCAGTAGGTCTCTGCTCTGCTTATCTGCCGCCATGGTTTTCAGTATCGTCGATTGCGCCATCACAGCTTCGGCGCGCGAAAGGCCACCCCAGGCTGCTTGCAGACGAGTCATGTTCGCGAAATGCTTGTTGCCTTCTGCCATGAGCTGAGCGATGACCGAATAGAGGGAGTTGGAGACGTCCAAGATATCGTCTGCAGCTCGATCTCTCGGTGATTTGTTCTGGTAGGCTGGCGAGTTGAAGAACTGCTCGGAACGGCTCTTTTCCTTGGGTGATTTGTCGCTGACGCTGGCGCGTTCAGAACTCTTGGTAATTGATGGCTGGGAAGCTGAATTGACTTGTGTCTTCTGGCTTTCGCCCTCAGTCTGATTCTTGCTATGAAAGATTGTTGGAAACCAGTCTTTCCACGTTCGACGAGCAGGTGCAACCAGTGGTGAAGAAGAAGAGACATTCAAAATTTCAAGCACAGGGTGAACACGCGCTTTCACTGGTCTCGTTTCCGTAGATTGATCGCCCGATGAAGATTCGTCTGTGGCTGAGACTTCGCTGGCAGTAGTTGTGCCAGATTTTTTTGAAGCGTTATGTATGGAATTAACCAGTACTGTGATTGGGCACTTTGCCTCATAGTTAGCAGAGCAATCATGCGTGGGCTCGACAATATCGACAGTGACTGGAGAGAAATCTTGTTGAGGTTTATATTCGGAATCAGTCAGTACTCTGGCTGGATCAATTTCCGTGGTAGTGTAGCTTGGGACCGAAGCGTCCTTCGCCTTGTGAGCATTGGCAAGTGTTAAAGAAGCTTTGGCATCATCAGAGATGTATAAATTCTTTTCGACTTTATTAATTTTGATAACGGCCGTCGAGATATTTGGCTTTGTCTTAGGTTTCCACGAAGTCTTCTGCCATGGGTATGAAATAAACGGATTTGCAGCCTTCGGGGTCTTTCTGTCGCTAGAGCAAATCCTGTCTTGTGGCAAGGAGGATTCACATGCTGATACTTGGGCCGGAATCTCTACATAACGGATCGTGATAGGAGTAGACTCGGCATTTTTTCGTTCCAAATCTCGTGTCGAAGCGCCATTTGATGCCGTCGTAATGGCGTCAGAATCCTTGTCTGCTGTGGTAGACGAAGTCGAATGTTGATTTTTGAGTGGCAATTTTGGATGTCCAGCTGCGGTCTTACTCGTGCTGCTTCCATGTGTGATAGCGGGTGTCATTCTCTGGGGTATCGAAGGTTCTGAGGGAGAAATCTGCTTCCCACTGATGCTATTCTGCTGCTCTATGATTGGCGCATTTGCTGTAGTCTCTGAGATTGATTCGGGACTTGCCTGCTTCGCACTTGGAGGTCCTTTGAGGCGTTGTGTTGACCACCACTTCTCGTAAGCCCCTTTCTTCCGGGTGACGCTGCTCTCTATGGTTATTATTGTTGCCGTTGCCTCTGATGTAGCTTCCAGTGGCAGCTCCGCTTGCTGTAAGAATGTCATCGGAGTGACCGCTGGCCGTGCTCGAACATCAGAATCAATGAGCGCATTGCGAAGACTCCTGATCCTCTCGGCCAGCCCATTTTTATAAAAATTTGAGTCTTCCTCTGAAAGAATCTGTTCTGTCGTGCCTAGTTTCCGAGTGATGCTACTCCCTGAGGTCATTACTGGTGTCTTTGACTCCGATATTATTTCCAGTGGCACCTCCGCTGGCTCTAATACCGCCATCGGAGTGACTGCTGGCCGTGCTGGAACAGCAGAAGTGAAGAAAGCGTCGCGGAGACTCTTTATCCTCTCAGTCAGCCCACTTCTATAAGAATTTGAGTCTTCATTTGAAAGAATTTCTTTTTTCGTGCCTTTTTCCCGAGTGATACTACTCTCTGGGGTTACAACTGGTCTCGATACCTCAGACGGCTTCACCAGTAGCGGCTTCGCTGGCTGTGATACCGCCATCGGAGTGACTGCTGGTCGTGCTGGGACAGTAGACGTGACGAGCGCGTCGCGAAGACTCCTGATCCTCTTAGCCAGTCCATGTCTATAAGACATGAAGTCTTCATTTGAGAGGCCGTTCTTTGTCGTGCTTACTGTATTCGATGAAGACGTAGTACCCGCTTCAGACTCGGCGGGCTGGATGAGCTCCTCACTGGACCTTGTGGAAGCCTGTTCCGCCACAAACTTGGAAGACTGAGAGTCTCCATCCTTTGTCGATTCAGCCATAAAGTTCAAGACTGAGGGTCTCGATTCTGTATTTGAGTCTGCCGTGGGCAGAGTAGTTACCACCAACATGTCATTAAGACGCTGCAGCCTCCCAGCTATCAGAAGCTTGAGGAATTCTAAGTTTTTCCTTGAATATGTCCGCTTCGACGTCTCATCCTCAAGCGGAAACTCCGCAGCATGAAACAAGCGATCACCAAGATCTGCCAGCTTCCCTTCCACGTGTGCTGCGTAAGCATTGAAATCCGTAATCGTAAAGGGCCTTTGCAGCTGCGAATGGAGATGTGGGTCCGAGACCGCCTTCGCAATACTCGTTTCGAGGATCTTGAGCTCTTTGAGGACTTTCCTAGCATAAGTGGAGAGGGCCTTGGCAGCTTCGGCTTTTCGAATCTTTGCTTCATCTTTCGGAAGAGGAGATTGATCATCGTGTTTGAAGATGTTTCCTGCCCTCGATAGACCATCGCGTGCATCTGACATTGCCTTTCGGATATTGGGTGTGAAAGCTTCCCAAGTTTCTCCCGCGGAATGCCCTGGAGTGCTACTCGATGGAGTTGGCATGGTCTCTGTCACTGGTCTGTTAAGTGTCAGTAACTAGTTTCTGTTTCAGTAAATTTGATATGCTTACCCCGCTTCCTGCCACACATAAGTATGCACCATGACAGGCGGCTCGGAAACCTCTGCATTGCTCGTAACTTTCGTCCTCGTCACATAGCGCAGATATCTATCTTTTACCGAGTCGTAAGAAGCTGACTCTAGGGCAGAATTGGCTTCCTGGGACAAGTAATCTGACCACCTATGACTACCTGGCCTGGTAATCTTCTCCCAGATATTTTCTTGTCGGTTGAAACCACCTGGTAGTGTTTCCGGATAAGTGGGTGTGTATGGAGGTAGCACCACGCGTAAGCACCAGAATAATATCCAGATGAAGATGCATGAAAGCAATATTTCGGTCAGGCGTAAGACAGTCGGTGCGTCGTCTTCATCCTCTTCATCTTCATCATCCTCATCTTCATCTTGATTTTGACTATTGGTCGGGAGAGTTTGAGAGTCAGGCGGAGTCGGTGGTGGTGGTAGTACTGTCTGCCCCACTGGGTCATTTACTGGGTCGAATTGCCCAACGCCTGCCGGCAAGCCTGGATCTGATTGTGTATCGGCCATTGAATATACGGATCAGGTAGATTATCGTAATACAGATTAATACAAATCTCAAATTTCCGATTTTCAATTACCTCGCGTACAAAAAACTCTTTGTCACTTGCTTCATCTCTTTGTCGGCCGTTTCCAAGACAAATTCGCCGGGTTCGGTGAGTGCTCTTTATGGTGTATGAGCCAAAAGCATAAATTTAACCAGGATCAGCGCAGATGGTGTCCATTTTATGGAATTTTGGGGCATCACCTTGCGAGTACAGGCACTTTTGAACCTGTGGCAATTCAAGAAAAGTGCACTAAATCAAATAAACGAAGAACGAGCCACGTAATCTCGCTTGTCATTGTCCTAGTAAACAAAGACTGCGTCACTTTCGAGCACACGAAATTCCGTAAAGCCTTCTCCGACGGCTCGAATTCTATCAATGCCGAAGAGACTTATTACATTGAGTCATGTCTTTCATGTTGACTACGAAATAATCTTGTTTCCGGCATCTCATAGATTCATCCCGGGGCAGGGCACGCTAGCCAAATCAGCTCGGAACAAAGGAACACGGGAAATTCCCGAAAGCGGACTGGAAAGAGACTTCAACGCAGAACAGCTTAATAGCTGCAAGCGCGAAGTCATTCATTTTCAGATCTACTCGAAGATCGCGGAATAATTTAGGTCATGCTTAGCACTCCAGGTATCGATGTTTCCTCTAGCAACAGACGTGAGATCTTGACAATGTAGTGCACGAGTGACATATTCTAGCTTAACCTCAAACAGCCTCTTCATCGCCATCACTCTTGAACTTCAATTGGGCAATGGCGGTTTTTTGAGACACAATTCTACGACCAGAGCGCAGCCACGCGACACAGCTACCCGATTCCAACAACTCTCCCCAAGATGGCCAATCTAACACATCAGAGACTTTCCAAATAATCCCAATTCGCCTGGCTCGCCTCCCTCCCAGAAACCCTCGCCTCGTCCCTCGCCCTCTTCAAAACCCGCAACCCATCATTCAGCGCCCCCAAATACATCTCCACAAGATTCCCCTCCCCTCCATCCCCACCAGCAGCCCAAACATTAATGATTTCCCCTCTTCCCAACTCCTTCTCCAGACGATCGAGGGTCCTCTTCGTATCCAGCATGAGTAAAAACGAGCTCTCAACAACCGCCCTAGCTCTCCTGACCGCACCACTAAACTCCGCGCACGAAAGCATGTGCGCATCCCAGCTCAGCAGCGCAGGTTTCTGCGCGAGATGTGTAGTCTGGAGATACCTCTCTTTGAGAGATCGTAATCTCCACGCCCAGTAGCGGGCCTCGCCCAATTTCTCGCGTTTCAAGACCTTCGTGTTGCGAGTCGCTGCTTGTAGAGTGATGTCGATATTATCTTCGACCGCGACCAGCACTTGAAGCGTCGTGGTTGTGTAGGCGAGGATTTCTTCTTGGATTGGGGAGAGGGCTTCGTGCAGGTGAGAGAGGGTGGTGTTGTACTTTGCGGTGTCGGATCCTGGTTTGACGTGAGTGTTGAATTTTGAGATCGGACCTGTGCTTTTGAGATGTTGAAGCTCGTTACGGGCGTGTGTGTAGTGTACGAGTGTACGGTCTAGATTCGTGCCAAGTTTATTTAGCCATGTGTGGACACTGTTCGCGGCTGTGTTAACAGCTGAACGCGTCGCTGTATGGACGGGTTCCATTGCAGTGCTATAGTAACTCGCTGTCAGCCAAGGACACGATACAAGCGCGTAGAGGTCTGGTACGTACACAGTATCCTCGTAATTCGTAAGATCAGTAATCACACCATCGAACCTCACGTATTGTCCTTTGATCCGGTACGGCACATCCGACAGCCCAGCAGCGAGATTCTGCATCTCCGCATACTTGGGCGCAAAGTCAAAGCCAGGATCCGGAACGACGATATGAACGGCCAATTCCGAGGAGTCCGTCTGGCACACTTCTAACTTCTCTGCGCCGGGGAAATCGCAGATGGCCGGGCCGGCAGCGGTGCTGAATGATGTGATGGCCCAGTAGACGAGTAGGGAGGAGGCGATGATGGCGAATGGGATGCGTAGCTGGGGAAGAACGTCCTCGAGGAAATGAAGAGCTCGGATCTTGAGGTCTTCCCATTCGGAACGTTCTTTGATCTGCAAGACTTCGATGGCATCGTCGTCCTCTGACTCCAGGTAGGTGGTGTAGTGACCTCTGGGAGACCGAGACTCGATGATTCGACTTCTTCGTCGTATGGAGTCTGAATGAACCGACGTTCTGGGTGACTGGGATTCGAGAACTCGGCTTCTGCGCCGAACTGGCTCTGCTTGAACCGACATTTCGATCGGTTAGACACAAACGATATCCTGTGACGATGCAGCTCTGCAGATGTTTTCGGGTCCTTGCGGTAGATTTGAGAACATTTCCTCGAGAAGCAAGAACAGCAGAGGAATGATAACATGACAAAACAAAGAAACCCCAGGTATCGTCCTCGACACGAAACCACGTTGAAAGGGAGCATGGAGAGGGAGCATAGAAAAGACCGCAAACGGCATATTGAATGACATCCATCGACCGCGCTGCAAGACTCAACAAAGGAGAGTAGACACGGGACCAGCTCAGAATTCCAAGGACCTCATGTTTCTCGCCGTCCGGAATGTTCTCATCGAAATATCCGTACCAGACGCATGAGCGATCATAGATCAACTACATAGAGGCTTCAAAAAAAAAACAAAGGGTGTATCCTTCCCGCACCATAAACAAACCCACGATGCCCTCAAAGCCCCTTACCACCATCCTCTCTCTCCTCTCCTCTCCTCTCCTCTCCTTCTCAAAATCATCCATCTCCTCTCCCTCATCTCATCTCATCTCATCACCGCCATTCATCCTCAAGAGGTCACAGACAGGATCACCACCATCCGTGCAGCGTCGTGCACTCCCTCCTCCTGCCACATCTTCCCCACGGTCAGCTTCTCCCTCTCACTTCTCCCCCCAGCCTCGAACACCTAACAGCACGCACCCCCACCCACCACATCCAGCACCACCACGCGAAAAGAAAAGAATCTGCTTCAGAAGAATCACGACGAGCATCAACATCAGTACCCATGGCACTATCTGAAACCCATCAGTTCCCCTCTAATCCTCGTAATCACAAGCTTAGGGTTGGTGTGCGACTACTCACTCACTCATAAAGCAGGAGATTCAGCATTGAATACCACCGTATAATCACCATGTTCCCACACCTACAAGGAGAGGGTGAGGATTCAGAGAAATGCTCCTCTTGCCAGATTGGAGTCATGCTCGGTAGAAAAGGAGCCGGAGCCGGAGCCGGAGAAGAAGGTGTCCGTGTTTGTGATTTCGCGTTTATTCTTACATGCAAATAGCTAAAGTGATCTCGCCAGCTAGCCATACTTCAGACAAATCTTCTTTCATCGTGCGAGAAAGCAGAGCAGAATCGTCGAGCACGTTTCTGCAATAATGGCGCAAGTTGTGTGGTGACCACGCATGATTGACCCCGCAGATACTCCCCTCCCAAGCAAGCTCCACATATGAGTTCCGATGCTTCGACATGACACCACATGCACGCCAAACATACCTACAATTACAGTACAGTATCCCTCAGATGAATCCACAAAGATCGCTCCACTTTCGCATTTGGGATCCTATGCCGTTCCCGCTTCAAAGGCCGCAGCAATGCTGATCTGACCAGATTTCTTCACCTCTCCAAGCTCGCCGGGTGGGTACCTTGCCTCGTATCTCAAATATCTACCCTCAACGATCGGAACGAGATCGTAGGTGATTTCGTAGCGAGGTTTGCCACGCTGGATTCCATATTGATCGATGGCTGGCATTGTTGGCTGGATATGGTTTTCAGTTCGGAGAAATGTCATATCGACGATGATTCGGCCAGCTTCTTCTGCCTCTGTTGTGGGTGATTAGCGACTTGGATTAAGAGAAGAGTCGAAGAAGGGATCCCAAGAAAGCTTGAAGAGATACATACGGCGATTAATTTCATGGTCCAGACCGTAGTGCGATTTCGTCTTTCCATCGTTCACGTATAAGACTTCCTCGCATCTGAACTTCTCAGCGTTGACATCGAATGCGTGTGTGCACCGAAATGGCTTGTAATGTGAAACGGCAGGAACGATCTCTCCCTGTGTGTGTAATCAGTAAACATCGGGCAGTCCGAACAAAGCATTTATTCGAGGTGGACTAACCATCTGAAGAAAATAGTCGATAACAGTCACGTAGCCTTGCTTGTTAAAGGGGTCAATGTTGACTTGAGCCGTCTTGTGACCAGCAAGTCCTGCTGCTTTAGGTTCATGAGGTTCTCTTCGAAGGAATCCGTAGCTAGAAACAGCCTTGCGCCGAGGACCATGCTTGAGGTTAGTTGCGCGTATGGCTGCGCCACCTGCGATAGCCATGACACTGCAGAAGCAGTCAGTATGCAATTTTGTGGTTAAAGAAGACTTCCTTACCTGTCTTGGCCATCCGCAGTGATAAGCTCGATATCATACGGCAGATTGCGCTGTTTCACAAATGTGATCAAGTAATCCTTGAGGTAGCTACGCAGTGAAGGAGCAGCCCCAAATCCACCTTGCAAAGTTAGCATTACTCCCTCCCAATGAATTGAAATGCTGCGGGGTCTTCGAAGACTCTGGCCTTGGAGCACGGGCATGTGCAGGTTACGATAGTTTGCCGGAAAATAAGCTCACCGATGAGAATAACTTTCTTAATATCCTTGCCTTGAGCTAAGGCACCTTCGATCTGATCCTCCAAGACTTTACTCGTCCTCTTCAACAAGGGCAGGAAAATTCGAGAGTAGTCCTCACTATTGCCATCAATTAGCAAAGAAACCTCGGGCAGCAGAAGGTGACTCACGAGCTCAACTCGACATAATTTCTTCGAAAATTCTTTGGGGTGAGACCTTGTTCTCGCCTATAGTCATCACCTCTGAGTCCAGTTATTCTGACTCTCCCAACGTCCCTCTTGAAAATGTTGATTTCCCGCTTTTGCGCTTGCTTTTGCACATCCTCGAATATTGGTACGGCTTGTCTAACGATGTCCGCCCTTGTCTCTCCGTTGGAATCAAGATATTTCTCATCTGCGAGCTTTTCCAGCAGGAGCTCCTCGAATGCATCGTTCAAATAACTAGCTCCACAATTGTCTCCTGGTTCACTGGTCAGAGTTCAACACTGGCCAGGAAGTACTGAAGATGCTCACCGCTCGCTTTGCCCAGCTCTGCTTTGAGACGCAGTGGCCAGCCGTTAGTGACAGTATAAGCAACACCATCGACTGTACCTATAGATGTGATGATAGGATTAGATCAAAAGATATCGGCATTACATAAGAGATACGGATGACTCACCTCCTCCACAATCCAAGATTGCGAAATGGTCTCCAGGCTAGCCGAATTAGCAACGGCATTAATCTAGAGATGTGGTATATCTACTCACGATCATTTTATGAGACTTGCCAATCAAGAAAGTCGCAGCAGCCTCTGGCTCTGATACAATGAATAGTTGTGCCAGACTACCAAAATTTGCCATATTGATAGCTTCTTGCATGCATGTTTGCAATATTCTTGAGGACTGTGGTGACCAGATCGTTGGCACGCTCAAAGCGAATGAGATCTGACAATCGCCCGTGAATTCCTCGCGCTCTCTCAACTCTTGTTTTGTATGGGCGAGGACATAAACTAGGAAGTCCGTGATTACATCTTGCACGTCAGAAAGAACAACATTATCTGTATTACTGTGTTTTCTTATGGCTCCTTTCTGGATCAGGTCCTCAAGCTGCAGGAGTACCTTCTTGCGGTCATCCAGAGTGTGCTTCGTATTGACCAGCGTAAGCTTGGCGCGCTGGACATGGCCCCTACGCAGTTTAGTAAGCCAGCGCCACTTATCACAAGACGGTCAGGAAAGATGTTTGCAAGTTGCAACCTCATCGTCAAGGAGCGGAAATAAGCTTCGACTCAACTTACATCTGACTATACTCCATGTCCCCAGCATACTTTTGATGGTAGGCCTCGTAGCCCCAGATGTGTGCCGAGGTTTTCTTATGACTGAGAGTTGGGGAAGCGCCGTCTCGGGAATCTGGAGCACGCTGCACTACTTCACCACGACCAGAGCTCCTGCCTACTCCAGAATGGTTGCCGTTCCTTGCAATCGGCTCTTCATTTTCAGATTCAGACTCTTCAGATGCTCGCGATTCTCGAGATATAGGAATGCCTGAGTACAGCTGACGCAACCGGAATGTCAGCATCAGTATAAGAGGATGGACATGAAACAAGTGGAACAGCAAGAGCACTCTCTGGATAAATGCTTACAATCTCAGTTGGCACTTGAGCTCGAGCACCACTATTACGGTCTTGAGGCCAGTTGATCTCAAGGGTACGCGCGCGTCAGCAAGTGAACATATAATGGAAACACAGAGCCACTAAAGATTTGGCAAAAGACAGTTCAGAATCAACAAGTGATAGAGGATTCGCCCACTTACTATGTTCTTGACGTCCTTTGCAGTCAACTCTGGAGTCTTGTCATCAATCGCGTGGATAACGTAAGCCACCGAGCTGAATGTGGTGCCATAATCTAGCCCAACCACAAATTTGCGAGGCACGTTTGTAGGAGGTGGTCGGTCAACGTCGTCCTCATCTTCAGACACAAACTCAACTTGGGTGAAGGATGCAAGTTTCTTGCTAGGCATGCGAATTGACTTGCGGATAGCTGCAGCAGGAGTGGGCTTGGATGCCGCCCTAGACACGCGTGTCGCTGCCGGCTGGCGGATGGTTGGACGAGACCGTTTCTCCACGATTGATGTTTCTTCATCTTCACTGCTGTCGATCTCATGGCGTATTTGCTTCCGAAAGCTAGGTCCGTAGAGAGACGTGTCGCTATCGTCGAACATGTCGTCATCCTGATCTTGTGTATATCGAGGTGTGAGCGCAGAGTTGTCTCTCAATACAGGTGTGTTGTTGTTACTTGAAGATCACGGGTGAGTCAGTACCCCAAGAACACAAATTTGGCATGTGTTTAGAATGGGAGGTTTTTTCAAGACGCTGGGATGAGCTCGCTCGGTACGTACCGTGAGTTTTGTATCTGAGCGAAGGAAAGCACAGGAGTCTTCTCCGTCACCGAAGCTCTATCAGATGAAGGAGAAAACGAGCTACCTAGTCCGGAGACAGTAGTAGACTTACGATCTCTTCTTACAGGAGCACGAGATGCCCCAAAAACACCTTGGCTTGCCTGGTGTGGAGGTGAGGAGGAAGCCGGTCGTTTTCGAGAAAGTGGCTTTCGCGGTCTATCTCGAATGGCAGAAAGGCGTTGTTGATCCTGGAGGAACGAAGATCTAGAGATACTACCAGTCCTAGGTACTGCAAGTTTCGCAGCAGCTATAGACGTAGGAGGATCAACTCGTGCATTTGAGTGAGCGGGGATTGGGAAGGGAGCATGAACTGAGGCAGCTCCTTGAGCGCCAGACAAGCCATGAGCAGAAGAAGCATTGCTATCCATCCTGGAATGCTCCGCAAGGAGGCTCTGAGATGCCTTGATAGGAGGTCTCTTACTCACATTCGCCCTTGCACTTGCACTTGCACTTGGATCCTCATCTACCTCGGGCGAGGAAGATGCGCGGAAGATATTTGGTGGCATCGTGAACTGAAGTTGACGTTGACGGTGACGGTGACAACAACGAGCGCATTCGTCTTTACCTTGTGAGAGAGGAATGAAGTGACTACATAGGGAGGTAGGAAGGGAGGTAGGGTGGGTAGGTAGAGTTTACAAAACGAGAGAAAGGAAGAGAGAATTGATTTTGCTGGGATGAAAGAGGAAGATATACTTGAGTTAGGCCAGGAGTTTGTGTGATTGAAATTGTTTGAGTTGTGCTGCGCTGTGCTGCGTTGAATTTGCACCTGGGGCAGGGCAGGGCAGGGCAGGGCAGGGCAGATGATGGAATTAATTCAATTGAAAGGCGACGCGCGCAGTGGGTAGTGGGGCAGGCAGGAGCGAGAGAGAGTTCCACGAAGCAAACGCGCCGTCCACGTGACTTGGACAGAGTTGCGGAGCTGGGGGTACTTTCTTCCGCGAATCTCTCTCTCTCTCTCTCCCCACTCGAGCAGACTAGTGCGGAGCTAAGCAGGGGAATCTTCCGCAGATCAGGTAAGCGCAGATCAAAAATAGCCCAGTCTTGGCATCAACGCGTCTCCCTCTAAGCACGCAAGTCAGGTGAGGGAGGGAGTGAGTGAGTGAATATCAGGTAGGTAGGTAGGTAGGTAGGTAGGTACATCTCGACTATGCGAAGACGCTGCTGACTTTCCGTCAACAGCAAGCCTCTCCCTCTCTACCTTTGATTCCTTTCCTTTCCATCCCATCCCATCCCATCCCATTTCGTTCCTCTCATCTCATCTTGACCTGATCTTCCCCCTACCCTACCGGCAATATGGAAAGAACACCAAGGATATGGGACCGCGAGAACCATCTTGCTTTCCTTGCCTGGCTAGACTACTCTGTGGCAAGCGGCCTCCATTTTACGAGCACAGCTCCATCTGCTATCCAGACGATCACCGGCCAGATATTCAGCGAAGCTCAGATCAATAGCCGCGTTCAACATGTAACCCGCAACAGCCGCAGGAGGGGTCATAGTCTACAAAGCTCTGATCTGCGCAAAGGAGGTTCCTCAACCCTTCATTTACTAGATGAGCAGATGCGGCAGGAAATTGGTGCCATGGTTGAAACCTTCAGAGAACAGGACGTATCGCGAATGGATAAGACAAACCCAAAGGCGGAAAACATACGTGCCAAGGGATCAATCGATGACACCCTGCCTGATGATGATGTAGGTTCAATCTGTCCAAGAGTCTTGACTCCTACTTCTTCTTCTCCGTCTGACATAGTCCTAGGGCTCAAACCTTTCATCGGAAGACGATAGTCATTACTCTGATATGCGAAGAGAGTCGCCCTCTCGGCCCAGTCTCAGGATGGTATCGGTAGAGATCCCGGCAAGCAGCGCGGTTACCACTCTTCCACGAGCACAGACAGCAAAAACCAACTCGGACAACCTGGTAGCAGCCACAGCGAAAGGCTCGCTGTCGTTAAAAGAAATGCGCAAGATGCACGAAGAAGTGGTCTCGCGGCTGAAGGCTGAAACCGCAGCCGTTCGAGCTCAGACACAGCAAGATTTGGAAGATCAAAGCCAAGAAGCTAATCGTTGGAAGCAAATCGCGGAGAACCTCTCAGCGAAGGTTTCCTTCATGAAGACGGCCCACCAGGAACGACAATTGGCGAGGAAAGACCCCCAAGAAGAGCTGATGTTTACGAAAGACAAGCAGATATGGCGTTTGACTCAAGAAAACCACAAGTTGCGACATTCAACCTCCTTTTCGAAGAAGATCAACCCTCAAGAAGAGTCATTAGAGAATCTCAAGGTCTGGAATGAGGTTGATCTTTTGCAAAGGGAGCTGATATCGATTATGCACGGTCACGATTCATCGGCTCCTCTACTACAGCCCGAGTTCGGTGTTGGTTTGGATCTGGCGTTGCTTTTGCGAGCCATGTTCCGTGAAGCTTCTTACGAAGCAGAATCCTCTGGGCATCTTGTCAAGAGAATGATGCGGTGGGGGCCTGTCAATGTTGTGCGAAGTCTCGCGGTAGCTGCTTTGAACGAGTGGGTGTTCGCCACGGACTTTCCAAACTTCTGTGGTGCGAGTACCTCTCCTCCTCTGCTAAAGGCATATCGAAACGCTATATTCATGCATGGTAAAGCCTCTCCCGCTTTGTTTGTACATGCTGTGGGTCACAGGATACTGACTTTAATAGATGGCTGGACAAGTCTTCACAATCTGGAAATGGCAGCGTACAATTCTCTCATCGACAGCAATGACTTTATAAAAATCACAGTCCCAAGGAAAGCCGATGAACTGGCCTCTCGACTCTCCAAAGCGCTTGCTCCGCTCTTCCTCCGCTCGTCTGACGTTGAGTCTAACGCAACCTTTGAGCAGTGGAACCAGCAAAAGAATATCTGCGAAGATCGGCGTTACCGGATGAAAGAGCTATTCGAAGCCGCCTTACGATTGAAATCTGCCGCTGTCATGACAGATGAAAGATATGAATTCGTTGTCTATCCTCCAGGGTCATCGGTCACAGAATCAGGGGCATATAGTGCTCCAGATTTTGAGTCACAGGATGATTCTGGGTGTTGGCTGCAAGCTACATTGTATACGTATGCTAGTGAGCTTAGCGATCCAACTGATCATCTAGCGGATGCACTTGTTCAACCAAATAATTTCATCTCTAATCGCTATAAAAAGGCAGCAAGGGAACAACACCTGACTGAAAAGCAGCTGAAGATCTTGAAGTTGGGTGACGTCAGTATGGACTTTTCCTGGGGCGCCGGGCAAGATAGGGTGGACGCCGATGAAGTAGATCGGTGGACACATCGAGATGGTGGTGAAGAGATTGCGTGGCGGAATGAAGGACAAAGCCCAAAGCGGCCGATGCAACAACAGACACATCACCACACCAGAAAGCGGCGCAGAACACAGTCCTCAGTCGCAAGTACGCCTGAGACCGCAGAGTCCGACTATCGCGAGGGCGAAAACTGTTCACCAGTGGAACGCAAGCAAAGGGGAGGTAAGATTCCAAAAACTCCGAGATCAGCTCCACCAGGCTCCTGTCCCAAATGTGGTGCAGCCTACAGTAATCGAGGAAGCCTTCAGGAGCATATCAGGCTTGGTAAGTACGCAGTCGAACATTGAAACCAGTCGAGCTAATCTTTGATCACAGATGAATGTGTCCTTTGTGAACAATGCAATACATATGTCAAAAATATGACGGTCCTCAAACAGCATCAATTGGAAGAGCACTCGGATGTCACTGGCATTCTCCGTAATGGCTTTTCGGAAAATGGTAGCTTGGCTGATAACGATGGAATCGAAGATAATGATCAATCTGGCGTTCAGGATACCAACGAGGATGGTTTTGACCAGAGATCAACTCCTCATCGAAAACGAAACTTGACCATCACGATTAGTGACAAGAGTGTGAAAGAGATAGCCATGAAGCCCAGCTGCCAGTATTGCAGGAAAAGCTTCACGCCTCACAATTTAGGTCGTCATTTGAAGAACAGTGAGTTCTGTCATCAGATTGGGGAGCAAGTACTGATTCAACATTCTAGTGAGCTGTACTCAGCATCGAGATGCCAAGCCCGACGCTGCGAAAAAGCTTGGTAAGAAGCGCCAAAATACCGCAGAACCACTCAAATCTACGTGCGGATTTTGCGGCGAATTTTTCAACGACAAACGCAGTCGGAGTCACCATTTACATAACAGTAAGTAAGCTCGACTACTACGCGAAACAACAAATGCTGAAGGTATTACCTAGTGAGCTGCGATGAACATCGTGAAATTAAGCCGGATCGCCTCAAAGAGCTTCGATACAGACAGAACAGCAAAGAGATGTCTAATGGGAAAACAGTCTGCGGAATGTGTGGGACAAGCTTCACGGCACAAAACTACGGACGACATGTCGATTTTCGTAAGTGATTCTGGCCAGTGGAGATCCTCCGCTGATCATGTCTTTTTCACAAAGATTGTACTGGAAACCCATGTTCCGTTTGTGACGATATTTTCTTCACTGCTATCACACTCCGAGACCACATGCTGCATGTCCATGGTCTTGTCCCAGAGCCGACTCTAACTTGCAAAAATTGTAAACAAGAATTTCCAACGGCTAATTCACTGAAGAATCATTTAACGATTAGTGAGTTGACATATGAAAACAAGACACTTATAACTTGTGGGTCCCACTAACCTGTCTTCTTCAGAGCCTTGTAGCAAGTGTGAACAGTGTGGAGAGTGGTTTCAAACCAGAAACGCATTAAGTGCACACCAGAGAGATCATCTTCCACCCTTCACTCCTCAACTGGTCTCTGGGAAAGGCCTTCGGGGTCGAAATTCGGACCCACAAACAACGACCTCCGATCTGTCATCACCAGCAGGCTCCGATATGGAAGACGAACTTTCAGGCATGAATCAAAGTTCACCTGAAATTCTTCCTCGGCAGCCAAAGAAGTCCGGCGATATTCCCGAGGAAGAGAGATCAGAAAGGTCTCGAAACCAGCGGTTCTCTCTTACTATCTCAACCAATAAGACTCATTCTCGTGCGCCTTTACGTCCTGGACGGGATCTCGTCGGCCTAAGTGGTTCTTCCTCTTCTCCACAGCCAGTTTATGCGTCCCTAACTCCTCAAGACTCCTCACAACAAACTCGCAAAGCTACTAGTGCTAAGCAGTCACAGAGGGAGGCGAGTGAAGACGAACTTACGATCCCAGATTCACAGCCTCGACGAGCGACTATGACACAGGATACATTCTTTGATACAACGGAAGTCCGAAATGCCGTCGAGGAGGATGATGACGAGGAGGTTTCGATGGTGATCCTGAGAGGAGGAAAAGGTAAAAAGAAAGGTATGAACATTTCGCTTCTGACTTCCTCAAGTTCCAATGGCAATGACCTCCCTTGTGTCTTTAATGAGAGCTTACTGAGTATGTGTCTTCACAACTAGCATCCATTGAGCTAAATACCAAGATCAAATCAGCAACGTTCGGCTATTAAACTCAGCGTTCTCCAAGATTTGGGCACCTACTAGCTCGCATGCTTCATCGTACATGGACAGGGATGGATATGAGCGCCCGGATCTGCAGCCTCCAGCGGGATATAGATAGGATCCGCGAAACATGTGTTCTTCGAGGAAGGCAGAGCGATATTTGGAGGGTGTGGAGGATTATGCTGATACTTGATATATGGGAGGAAGGGAAGATTGGCTGACTTGATGAAATTCGAGCAATTAAATTACTTGATGATTGCGAGGGCGCATATGGCAATTTGGCTTGCTGGTTCTCGTGATTGATATTTGGTAATGTCTGTGTATGACTAGAAAGGAAGGAAGACATCGCGTTTCGACGCGCGAGCTTTCGAATCGGGGATATGGATTGCTAGATGTGGAGGGTAAGAAGAAAGGCTAGTTGGTGTTGCTAGTATTAAATAAATGTAAAACAACAATTTTATGAAGTAAGGAATAGTGATTTCTTATTTATTTTGTTTGGATGTGGTTAGTTGCCTCTGCATTTGAGGAACTAATATTAGTGATGGCAAACGCAGATTAAGGATCAAGTAACACCAAGGTAAACGCATGATAAGATAATACACGAGCGAAGCCTTGATCTCTTCTTAGATTATTATAGTCTGTCTACTAATCTTCTCTTATGGGATTCTCACTGCTTTGTATGGGAGAGTACTTTACGTATGGGGGTAGTTGTGCAAGCGAGTAAGCAAGCGAACATGTATCAGATTCCTGCATATCTTGTATCATAAGTAAGTCGCGTGAAGGGCAAATCTGGTCTCGTTAAGCCGAGCGTAACTCTTCTCCTGTATGTTTGCACATCTTTTGCCAGCTTGACAGATGTCCCGCAGGCAGCGGTGGGTATCGAGGGAATGGTTAGCTAGCTGGCGTTGGGGTCATGTGGTAGGTGGTAGAGATAAATGATTAGGAAAAGGCTGGGAGAGGGATGAGAGAGTAGAGCATGTTGGAAATGTAATGGGGGGGGGAGATGGAGAAATAAGCATTACCGTGTATGTTAGTGTTTGGGGATTATTATTTGTTTATTTATTTGCTTGAGTTGAGATATCTTGGTCTGGTCTGGTCTGGACTTGGTGTCGGATCTCGCTTATTTTCGGAGTTTGTTATTTACTTTACGGAGGTCGGGGTACGGGCTACCGGGGACAAGGGGCCGGGTGGGTGGCAAGGGGGCGAGGAAGTACTTGGGTAGTAAGCGAGCAGACTACTCTTGTGAGCGCGTGCTTAGATTGGCCTGTGGATATATACCTACGTATAATATAGTATGGAATATATAGTAGGTCTCAAGTGGCACATCTTATAAACGGGGTGAGATTATCGATTTTCGGAAAGATTAGTATAGATATAGTAAAATATAGCTAGTGCTTATTTCATCTTATACAAAAGGTTCTATTCCTACTAAGTAATCCCGGATCTATCCTAGAAAGATAGAGATCGCGTGTAATACTTATAATAAAGTGGACTGACTTGAGAGGGATAAATCTCGTGAATTAGTTATGATCATAACGAGATCTGGCTAGCTTCTAGCTGATATTTCTCTTTCTATTAAAAAAGTATTTATATATATATATATATCTCTCTCTCAATATTATCAAATTCAATAATGTTAAATATTGATAGTTATTTATATCTTAATAGCTGAACCTGGTTTTATTTAAGCCATACGACTCGACTGGAGAGCCGCACCAGGTTAGAAGACCACATCTCAGTCAACAATTCTAATCAGGCCATTGGATGCCGAGTCAGCGGCGTATATCGACAAGATGGATGAGCAGCGCGTAGCATGTGGGTGAAAAGGAGGAGACGGAGAGCAAAGGTAATGTTCCACATGTTGGTTGTGAGATGTTGAGTGAGGAAAATGTTTAAGTAGCACTTCGTATATGACGAGAATGTATTACTACTATTATCACTTTCTTTTTTGCTTATTTCTTCTAATTAATTGCAAAAATCATGCAGAGTCTCCCAACAAAATTCTTGCTGTCCAAAGTCCAGCATCATATCATCAAGTAAGCTGTAATATGGTAAGCCCATACCACAACATATCCACTCCCCGAAGGCATCAATACCTACACCTTTCTACACGCTCCCCCTTCTCAGACAAAGAGTTCCAGGTTCTCTTACCCAGCCTCCCGTCTCCCATCTCACAAATAAGCCAATATACAAACACCTACCTAACTCCAGACCAAAAACTCCATAACATTCCACCGCTAAGAACAACGCTATCTCCCAACAGCACAGAATGCCTACCGGATTCTACAGCCTGCTGCTTGCTTAATTACTTCTCTTGCATACCTTATACTATATCACATCTCTCTTTGAGATGCATAAAAAATATAAAATATGCGGCTACGTGCAGGACCTTATTAAAGAAAGGCACGCTAGTCTTTCTCTTCCTTGCAAATACCTCCCTGCTGTTTGTACATCTTCAACTCACGATCTGAGCAGGCAGTGAAGTCTTCCTTGGAATCCCTCCCAGAATTTTATATCCATGTCTACAACCCGCGTTTTTCCTTGTTTTCTCCTCCCCTCCCCTCCTCTCCTCTCCTCTCCTCTCCTCTCCTCTCCTCTCCTCTCCTCTCCTCTCCTCTCCTCTCCTCTCCTCTCCTCTCCTCTCCTCTCCTCTCCTCTCCTCTCCTCTCCTCTCCTCTCCTCTCCTCTCCTCTCCTCTCCTCTCCTCTCCTCTCCTCTCCTCTCCTCTCCTCTCCTCTCCTCTCCTCTCCTCTCCTCTCCTCTCCNCATCCACACTCAATTCACAATCCTCCCCCCCCAAGCTTCCGCCCTCTCCACCCCCCCAACTTACATCACATCCGATCCAGCCCCATTTCATGCAATCCCACGAATTCAGTTTTCCCAGCCTCAACTTAATGGAGAAATTATTGGCCCTATCTAAGGTAGCGTAGCGAATAGCTACCCCCACCCAGAAAATTAGAGCAGTATCAAGTAAGAATCGAGAAAGAACGCTTGATGGTTTTCATATTTGTCTCCAGAGATCCAATTCTCGTTGTTCGGTAAAATCAAGGGTCCCATTCCCTCCTTTGTACCTGATAAACTCATATTCAAAATTGCCCCTAGTCGCAACACACGATGGGTCCAAGAAAAGTCTCCCTATGGGGCTATAGGATGAGGAGGCCCCATTTCTGTTTCTTTACTGAAATTGGGTTTTCATTGGTGTGATGAATGATTTTGAATTTCTAAGGATCTAGAAAGAGAAAGGGTAATTTAAATTTCCATCCACATAAGTACGAGAAATTCCCCGATGCAAAGAATTTTTCCGTTCCTCTCAATCGCCCGACGCCGCGCTTGCTAAATACGCCTTATTATGCAACGGCCTAGCAAGGCAAATGATAATGATCCAGCAAATAAAGGAATAGGTTGATACAGCTAAGAGAATATTGCCCAGTTCATGCATGTCGTTATCTTTCGTTTGTCTGGATTCACATGCGGACTCGAAGAAGATATCGAAGGCGGACCTGAGCGATGTCGTAGGTAATATACTCATTGTACATGAGGTAAGCCCCGGGGACACCAGTGTGGTCAGGTGGAGAAGAGATATCGGGCTGTCAAAAGGAAGCTCGAGGTCAGGAAAGAGATTTCAGAGTATGGATTATGAATATGGAGCGTACTTACGATTTTGACGCCTTTCAATGAAGGGTTGATGACCTCTGCGTCCTTCCAAATCTTTGGTCCGGTCATACCCATTCCCCAACTAGATAAGATGGTCATTTAGAGGTCCATGAAGGGAGAAAGAATTCAGCCTACGTTGAGATCATTCCTTTAGCCTTAGCATCCTCGCCAGCCGTATATGATGCATCAGTAAGTTCCAGCTTCGGATTGCCAAGTTCGGCTTCACATAGGAGGAGCAAGACATGGCCATTGGAGATGTCAGAGCAGCAGTAATTGGCAGACTTTGACGACATATCTGCCAAGTAAATACCCTTGCCAAACATGTATCCGGAGACAGGAGCTTCAGGAGGAGCGATACGAAGACCTTGACTCAAGATGCCACCGAAGTTGGTAGTACGAGATCCGTGCCAGAGCAGACGTCTGTCACGAGGAGGACCGGCGAATGGACTGTTATCAAATCGATCTTTCTCTCCTTGTCTTTCGATGCGGAAAATCTGATCGACCTGGTAACTAGCGTTGTGAGTTGCGCCACGAGTCTCGACGAGGTAGTTTTTCAGTTCTTGGAACTCGGTGGTCTCTCTCTTCAATGGGGTCAATTCCTCCAATCCTAATCCACGGTATTGTCTGTCGATAGCGTTCATCTTCTCGGTATCCTTGGGCTCCCTCTTCATGAGGTTGTCGGTGTCTTTCATGTCGCTCAAGGAGTCCAGTAGTTCGACTTCTCGATTCAGCAAGTCTGGATTGTTGATGACGGGAGGACGGCTGATTCCGAAGAAGTGGGGGATGTAGGAGTAGAAGGAATTGGACTGGTCCTCCAATGCAGTTTGGTTGTCTGTACCGTATTTGGATTGGGCAATGGTGTGATCATTAATGAGTTCGGAAATATTCTTCAAGGCTTGGTATCCCCGGACGATGGTACTCTTAGCCAGTTTTCCCATAGGCATCTTGTTCACGTCGTAGTTGAGGTGTGCCATTGTGGCGGCAAAGTAGTCTTGGTTGAAAATAAGGCCCATCAGATCTTGGACCGCGACCGGGAGCTCTGATTCTGGTCCTGGTGCCTCTTCTTTGACCTTGGTCTTGACCTTGGGTTCTGTGTTTTCTTCATCTGATTCTTCAGTGTAGCTTCGCTCAATGAATGTGTACTTGCCCTTCTTTGGCTCACCAGCACGGATTTCCCAAGACAGGCCAGTTTTACTCCTGAATTTGCTGTCGAAGTGGTTCAAAGCATCCGATAGAGATCCAGTTCCTAGTACAGCACTCTGTCCGCGATTACCAACTCGGCCTCATCGAGTCCAAGTCTGGTAATGACCATTGGCATGGAGAAGCTATACTTTTATCAGCAGAATCACCTCGCATGTATACTACAAAACGCACTTGAACGCGGTAGAACTTGTTATTGTTATTGCCAGAGTTGGTCTGGTTGAGTGATGCATCATAGATGACTTGATCAGCATCGATGTAAACCTGGTAGTTAGCAAGAGGGCAATTTTCATCGACGGGGATTTTGAGGTAAGACAATCTTGCAACGTGTGTCTTGCCCTCGAAGGCTGTATGCTTTAGTTTCGACTGGGGAATGAGTCTCGTTGTAGGCATCGAACCTTGAGAGGCTTCTCCATTCGACTCAATGGTACCTGCAGGCTTTGTGACTTTCTTGGGCTTAGGTTTGACAACCTCTTCGTCGTCTTCATCATCGATCACTACAACTGTACGCTTCTTCGTGACTTTGGCCTTAGAGTTACCTTTCGTCTGATCCTTGGCTGGGGGATGGATAGACGTAGATGCAGTGATAGTGGCAGAGGTGGAGGCAGCGGCGATTGAGGAGGATCCAATAAGAGTGTAGGTGCCCTCATCCAGCTTCGTCGCCTGTTCCAAGCAGTCTTCGAGCCACTCGATGGGGACGATATGGATTCCGTGAGTCTTTGCTTGAGTGACTTTGGTGGATGGCTTGGCAACGTCTTTGACTGAAGTCACGAGGTGAGTTGTATCCGCGTTGACAGACTTCGCAAGAATGCCACCGAGGGGTGAGATGAAATTGTTCTCTATCTCACCCTGAGTGCGACCTCGACCTGAGAAAGAGCCACTGATGGCGATGATGCATCTTTGGAGTGGTAGAGATTCATCCTTCGCCTTTTTCGTTGGCGCCATGGTCAGTCGGGATGGGACGGTCAAGGGATGGGAGATGGGAGATGGGAGATGGTGTAGAGTTTCGAGATATTGACAATTGAGGAGAAATGGTATTAGGTGGTGGATTGTGGTGGTTGAATAGAGCTGAGTAGAGTTGACTTGAGTCTTTATAATTGGCCTGATGAAAAAGGAAGGAAGGCGGTTCTGTTGATTACGCGACACGAGGGGTCAGTCAACAACTATCGCGCGCTCCAGGCACCAGATCACGTGCAAGGGCCGCCTTCCCACTTTAAGACTAGTGCCATCACTGCTGCCTGTTCATGTAATTTCTCTCAACTTCACTTACTCACTTAATCCCCCTGAATAAATCAAATAGAATTCTGGGAGAGATCTTATCTCCGATTCTATCTATTCACTATTAAAATTCATTAGAGAAAATCTGCAGGTCGATTTTTTCTATTGTTCTGAATGTGGAAATATCTCGGTAGGCATCTATCTCCCTTGATACCTGCCGCTATCATACATAGTACCTGCTCCTACACTTACAGATCAGCTGTTTTCGCGTGTTCTTACAACAGGTTCCGTGACCTTGGGCTCGCTCGACACAGCTTGTTGCTCTACGCCTGCTCAGCCTAAATCACTCCATCTTGCCTAGGTTCAGCTTTAATTAAAATCCAGTGGGTCCATTCAATAGACCAAGAACTTAAGTCGGGATCACCATCTTACAACTTTGTCATCTCATGCACGTGTCTGGAGAGCGTCTCTTTCCTACGTCGCCTTCGCATCCGAAAAAACCTCGAGCCACATCATCACCAAATCACCTATCACCTATCAACTTTCACCTGAGACAATACGGATGGGATTGGCCTTCCCGACCACATCTACTCACGATCACAAAATCCAAATATCACCATGGCCAAACCCCTCGGAGGTGTCTTTACACCACAATCATCTCCCTTGGCCAGCTCCATCCCTCTAGAAGTTCTCCTCCAAATCAACAAAAGTCTTACCACTCCCGAATTTGGTAACCTTCGCCTTACCTGCAAGCTCATCGAAAACCAGCTTCTCAACGCTTTCACCAAAGAGTTCTTTCAAAAAAGACAATTCATGTTTACAGAGTTTAGTCTACAGACCCTACTTGACATTTCGAGGTCTAGATTTTCATCCACGTTGAAGTATGTCATCTTCGGCCTAGATCAGCCTTCGATGATTGCTCCTCGTGCTCTACACAGGCCAACTATAGTCAACAGTCCTTCCAATCTTGAGAAGGAGAACTACTTGATGTTACAGTACCTAAATCATGCAGCTTTCCTCGGCACAGGGCAAGATGTCGAAATGCTTGCTCAAGCCTTCAGTTCTCTCCCGCAGCTGGAGACGGTTGGACTGCGTGATTTCAATTCGCGTTCGCGTTATCGGGACGCTCCGAAGATCGTCTGGAACAGTATGTATTACCCCTGTCCCGGGTGCACGAAGTGTCTTTCCAAATCACTCAATAGCCGAGCACCTACCTGACTAGTAACAGGTTATGGATACACAACATACTATGAACAGACTGGTATCCGCACACAAATCCCCTATGGACATCGCAACCTCAATGATCTTGGTGCTTCAGATCAAGGCTCGTTTATCCACCGTGTATTCCAGAATATTCTTCGCGCTGTTGGAAAATCGACATTAAGCTTGAAGAATATCGAAGTCATCTTGCGCTCTTCTTTCCTTGGTGACCGAGCCTTCAACTGCCCCAAGTTTCTGGAACCAACCATCCGCCCGGTTCTATCCAATCTTCGTACCTTGTTCTTGGACTTGGACGATAACCCTGTCTTGATGCATGTCGAGGCTAAGGGTGTTGTGAAGCCATGTCCCAGCTACTTTTTGATGAAATTCCTTTCTAACGTTGTGATGCTCGAACATCTCCGACTGAACATCCGGCCAAGTCAGGATGAATCGATACTATCCTGGCTCTCGCGTTCCCCACCTGATGCGTCTAATGCGGCTGCCATTGGTGGACAGTACAAAGAACCCCTTCCGGTGACGCTGAAGTATCTCAGGCGCATAGATCTTGGCATGGCGGCCGTCGATCCAGCTTTGATACTCGCCATCATCCGCAAACATCAAGCAAGCCTTCGAGAAATCAGCCTGCACAGGATTTCCCTTTTGCACAAAGCCGATGTGCCAGCGGACGAGAGAATCAATTTGTGGGCTAAATTATTTGAAAATATGTCAAAGCTTGATCTCAAACTTGACGCGATCAACATGTCATTAAATTCTCAGCAGCAGCCAGGCGGTCAGCACTGGCGACGTGTCAAATTTAAAGACATGTCCTCGGGGAAAGATCATACAAAGAGGTGGGCCGGAAATGATACGCAGAGCGGCCTGAGAGATTTTCGAGAACTAGTGACCATTCCCGACTTGGATCATGATACTGATGTCGAGTCAGATGAGGGATTCGACGTGGACGATGTAGATGGTAAGTGATAGTCTTGGAGATCCTCTACACGATACTGACTTCAATCAAGATTCCATGGATGACCTAGATCATGAGGACGATGACGATAACGATGACGATGACGAAGATATGGACGACGACGAATGAGCACGACATCAGACAAGCAGTGGTAGCTATAGACCACGTAACCTTGCTAAGGTACGCCTTGGAGGGGCAAATTGCATTTCGAAGTGATATACACGGCTATTCCAATCTTTGCCGCCAACAAATGCCACAATTTGAAGCGCTTGCGCTGGATATCATTCGCGATAAAGCATTCTTTGAGCTCGTTGCTTTGGTACTCTCCAAACTTCTTCTCACTCTTAATGAAGCCTCCCTCTGTACAGCAAGCTTATGACGAATCGAAATCTAGCGTCTCCCAAGATCCAATTGCTACATTGACACGTTATGTTTTGCTATATGGAAGACTACCTATTCCAATATAGTACTGCACAGTGGCAGTGCCTATCTCTTGTCCCAAACTACAAATTATGTTCCGTGCCATTTTTTTCCATTCATACATCCCATTCTCCATCATAATATCGACCTGTTTACTTCCCATTTGATATCTCTTTCTCATCTCTTATCCCCGAAACCATAAGGTAGGTGGGTACCTTAGAATAGAATCCCCAACGCAACACCGTTCCATCTAAGCCTGTCCACCTTTGTTTCCCCTTCTCTTTCTTGCTTGCAGATTGAATCCAACCATACCTGACATCACATAGATGGCCCACCTAACCAGCTACGACCCGTCCTTTCGCACCTACCTGCCTTCCTTGCCACAAGTAATCTTCTCTCTCTTCCTCCTCCCTCATTTCACGAAGATCTCCTCAGTACTTCCACTCACGATCTGGAAAAGGATTCCCATCCACGAAATTTTCATTCCTAACTATCCATTCTAGAATCCGTTCATGTGATCGACATCGAAATGCATGCTGCAATATTTTTCTGTGCGTAGCACGCAGGCCCGGCACCGGCCTATTTTTCCTGTATTCAAAAGAAAAATCATATATATATAAATATATAGCTATAGCTAGATGGGAAATACCCTACTACTACTACGCCATCGCACACACTCACTCTAAAAAGCACGGCTCCAATTAACCACCTCATAGGATCACAGATCAAGAGAAATACGAAAATCAACATCCTGTATTTCCTCAACACTCTGCTCAGCGCATCAAAAATATCCAACCTGATGTATCATATTTGGAAGTAGACAACTATTTAGCAGCACCTCTATCGCAGAGGGGCGTCTCAGGAGAGATCTTATCCACATACAAATTTACATACCATTTTTTTTCTACCACCCAAGTAAAGTCATCCTCTCTCGTTTCATGGCTGAAACAAGCAAAAACTCGCTCGTACTTCCTCTTATAATCGTATTCATCTAAAAATTGATACAGTTCTAGCAAAAATCCTCATAGATAACCATAGAAATAAGGAAACAAAACACACCTCCGATTCCCCCTTCCCCCTTCCCCCTTTCCCCTTCCCTTTCCCTTCCTCAGCAAGTACAATAAGCTTCATCCTGTCCTTCTTCCGTCTTTAAATCACCACACTCCAAGCAAGAGTCAAGACACAGCTTTTTCACGGTGCGAGTCGATCATTCGAGATTCGGATGAAGTAGAATACAAATATCAGAAATATGTGATTTGCACGAATGGACAACTGAGGAGAGGTGATAAAAAGGGAAACTCGCGATGTGATGTAAAAGACATCTTGAAACAAGCGCCGATGTTCCCTGCTCGCTTCTGAGCTTGTTCAAGTCTGATTCAACATCCGAGATACGAGAAGAGAGAAGGCAACGATCAGACTTTGCACACTATCGAGACACACAACTGCCTCATTTTAGACCTCATCTACTCAACCATACACTCAAGTCTTTTGCCCACCCATAAACCACGATTCTAAATCGCGACTATAGCAGAATCACTCACCGTTGATTTCGGAAGCGAATTGGTCATGTTCTTCCTCGTTTCTATCATCCCATAATCAATTATCTCGGTCTAGGAATGCCAACCCTGCAGTCCAACATCACCTCCAACAATCCCCCCAGGCCCCTTGGCAGCCTGTACTTTTGTGACAATAGTCTTCCGTCCTCCCACACCAGCCGAATCCAGAACAACAATCTCCAAACACACTGCCTTTACACGTCTTGCCATGTCCGTCTCCGCATTTCCCATCGGTACTAATACTCACGCCTCCTGATACAAGGGCTTTACTGACGATGCAGGTGCCGAAAGCTGGTTGGCATCCATTAGAAGCTTCGCAGTGGTCGGGCGTTGTACCGCAGATGTTGTATTGGGAGCAGCAGGTGCCGGAAGGACAGGTTGTGGAGTGCGACGAGCCGCAGAGAGTGTCTGTGGACAGGGTGAGAGGTTTAGGTCCACTGAGAGGAGATGTGGTTAGCGAGGATGATTTTGATAGCATACGAAGGACGAAGAAACGGATGCGAAAAAGAAACAATGATGTGATAAGAAACAAGGAAGAAGATCACAAACCTTCCCCAGCTCGAATATAGATCCGTACCCCAAAAAGCGATACCACCAAGACACAATCTATCCGCCCACTTCAATTTCTCATCCACAGTCTTACTAGCATCAAATACCACAAATTGATCACCATTAAAGACGATCTGCTCCATACCAACATCACCTGTATACTTGATAGCTGTCTCTTTCTCTTGCTGTAACAGCGCAATTTCCCACAGCGATAAAAGACCCGGTACATCTGTACACTTTCCGGGATTTCCTGGTCCAGAATACGGACATCCAAGCTCTTTACAGCCCGGATCTTGTAACGTGTATGAGCGGCCATACATGGAAGCTCCGATGTTGATTTTAATAGGAGGGATACCGGCAAACCAAAGTGGGAGGAGGGCTTTATTGATATCGGGGATCGAACTAGGTGCTCGGATAATAGCGCCTAGGATATCAGCTTCCCAGGGTCCGTGCAGGTCGTAAGTCATGAGGTTGAAGAAGTCGACAGATTGGGAGAGGGTGAAGACGTCAAAGTGTTGAATGTATGTGAAGTCTGCAGGACTGGTAATAGTCAGGACGGGGAAGTGATAGAGGGTAGGGGGGGCAAAGGGTACAGTGCTATGCTTATGCCGAATCTTGAACCAAAAGCTGCCCGCATTTCTTGGACTAGGGCGTTGAAATTGGCTGTATCGATGGGACGACCCCCACGGGTTGGTTCGACCGGCTGGGAGAATCTAATTAGTCTTCTGATAAAGTAGATAATTCCCTTGCCGAAGCAGATAACTTACATATTCCCAATCAAGATCTACGCCCTGAAATCCCCACATAGTCATGAATTCAATCAGAGACTTAATGAACACAGCTCGTCGTGCTTGATCAGCACACAAAACAGACCAAGTCGTAAAAGTCTCTCCCGGGTCACTAAATCCATACCCACCGATCGACAGCCAAGTCTGGGTAGTAGTCGTCTTCAATGCAGTAAACTGATAATAAAGCGCATGGTCATCAGGATCATTTTCGGATTCTACTTTGAAAGTGTTGGGGTTGATGAATACAAATGCGAAGATCAGGTGGGTAAGGTCTCGAGGCACGATATCGGAGGGGCAGATGCGATTGCATTTGCGATATAACAAGTTTCTGTATCCGGTTATTATGTGAATAGGGAAGGTCATGTGGAGAGACCCTACCCAGCTTGGTAATACGCCACTCTCCGACCTCCACTTGCAGAAGTTCCTCCATTGCAAGATGGTATAGCTGCAATCTGACAGCTTCCATACCCTGATTGACAAGGAGCCATTCCATTCGGATTACCGCAGTGTACTTCTGTATCCTTTATCTTATTAGCGAAGTAAAGATCATCAGGATGTGATGTACATACGCCGCAGTAACCAAAATATGAGCAGCAGAGGTTCAGCGGACACTTCTCAGCACTGTTTCTTGAATTCACACCGCACATAGCTCTTGAATCGCAGTTTGATATGCATGATGTTGTGGCTGTAGGTCCGCAGTTGTAAGGAGTAAACCCGCATTTACCTTCCTATTATTTATCAGCTATTCTTTTCCGGACATAACCATTCTGAGTTTCGTAGCTTACAGAATTGCAACAACTCCCATCGACGCAAGGAGCACCCGGTCCACATTGATCGACCGCTTCGACTAGCTGAGTCGGAAGCTTTTGTGAGGGATTGATGTGATGATGCGTGGTTCCTGACATCGATTCATTCCCCGCTTCTGTGGCATTTGCACCAATTTGGGCGAGGATGTGCTGCAAACCAATCTCCAGTATTGGGAATGGAGGATGGTTGTCGTGATCCTGTTGTGTGACATGTCTGTGAGTGCTGTCGGAAGGAGATTTGGAGGCAGGATTTATGGACGAAAGAGATAAAATAGGGACTAAGAGAAATGCAAATAAGAGAGAGCCATAGGACGCGAAGGATAACATTTTGAACATGAGTATTGGCGTTAGTCTAGGGGGCTCTACAGATTTATTCCGAAATAGTCTTGGAGAATGAAGACAGACTCTAGCGTACTCTTTTCGGATTTATAGGAAGGTGCTTTCGACAATGACTGCTCCCTCCCTCGAGTAGAACATCTTTAGCTTTGTTTGAGGGGAAGTCCCAGATCACTCGGAACAGAATCAAAAACTTGAAGCAGGAGGGACTTCAGGAAAAGGAACTCCTGTAAGAAGCAAAGCAAAAAGTCCCCAAGACATTCTTTCACATTGACATCCTGATGTCTGAAGCCTGATATTGTTCATCATAGCAACTTTATTGAAATGCGAGTAATGGTCAAGGCCTAGACCAACGTGTCCGTAGAAATTTCAGTTCCTTACCCTGCAAGATCTCGGGTTCCTGACATAGAGACATCGTCTGAATACTTAGGTATGTCGTTGTTGGGTTTTGGTTGCAAGGGATAGTCCGAAGGAAATCCTCAAAGCTCGGCATCGGTATCTTTTGACCCGACCGAGCCGAAGCGGAGTCTCAGGGAACGATCTCTACATTTTTGAACGCGCAATTTCAGCTTCATTTCCATCAATGAAGCCTCAATGGACCGCCATAACGGCCAGCAGGCCGCAGCTTCTTTCGGTTCCTCGACGTGCAGCTCGAAATGCTAGAATACAGCGACGAGGTATAGCTTCCATACAACAAAACTTCTCTGCCTGTGCAGCATCTTCGAACAGAGGGTTCCAGAGCAATGGCTCGAGACAGGCCTCGACGATTTGCTTAGGGTTGAGGAACTCGCCCCCAAGGCATGCTCTCATCCAGTATCGCAATTTCTCTACAACAAAAGCTCCACTAGATCCTGCAATGGATCAGCACAAACAAAGAGCCGAAAAAATCTCCTCCCGTGTTCGCGATTACCATTCTCGCGGTGAGAAATTCCGCATCTTCCACGGCTCGACCAACAGTACTCGACCCGGCATAAAGAAGAATCTAGTTGACACTAGCACACTATCGCACGTCTTGCACGTTGATGTAGAGAAGAAGACATGTCTAGTCGAACCCAATGTGTCCATGGACAGACTGGTGGAAGAGACGCTGAAGTATGGACTCGTGCCACCGGTTGTCATGGAATTCCCTGGAATAACAGTCGGAGGCGGTTATTCGGGGACAAGTGGGGAAAGTAGTTCGTTCAGACATGGATTCTTTGATCAGACGATCAATTGGGTGGAAATGGTTCTCGCTGATGGAGAAGTGGTGCGATTATCCTCTGAAAAGAGATCGGACTTATTACACGGCGCTGCGGGTGCAGTGGGAACCTTTGGTGTGATAACACTTGTGGAACTACGCTTGCAAGATGCGAAGAAGTACGTCGAAACGACATATCATCCTGTTACCAGTATGCAAGAAGCGATATCTAAGCTTAAGCATTTCACTCGAGAAGATTCATTATACGAATACGTAGACGGAATCATGTTTTCCAAAACTCACGGGGCCATCATCACCGGCCAGTTGACCGACGTACCCAAGCCCGGTGCCCCAATGCAAAACTTCAGCTCAGCTCGCGATCCCTGGTTCTACCTGCACGTTCGCGATGCGCTCAATCAATCCTTTTCCGCGACCACCGAAACAATTCCCCTCCCAGAGTACCTCTTCCGCTATGACCGCGGTGGATTCTGGGTCGGTGCATCAGCATTTGAGTATTTCAAATTCCCATTCAACAAATTTACGCGCTGGTTTCTTGACGATTTTCTACATACGAGGATGATGTATACGGCGCTGCATGCTAGTGGACAGTCGAAGAAGTATGTTGTGCAAGACCTTGCTTTTCCGTATTCTACAGCTGAAGCTTTCGTCAATTACACGGATGAGGAATTCAGAATTTATCCTTTGTGGCTATGTCCGTTGAAACAAAGCCCCATTCCGACTATGCATCCGCACTTCACACCCTCAGCTTCTGTACCAGCTGACCCTGACGCTGTGCCTGGGGAGCCGGAACCAATGCTTAATATTGGACTATGGGGACCCGGACCAGAAGACCATGACGAGTTCATACGCAAGAATCGCTCCTTGGAGGCTAAGCTCAAGGAATTGGGCGGTATGAAATGGTTGTATGCACATACGTATTACTCTGAAGATGAGTTCTGGACGCAGTTTGATAGGCCGTGGTATGAGGCTCTGAGAACCAAGTATAAGGCGCAGGGGTTACCGAGTGTGTATGAGAAGGTTAAGGTCGATGTTAAGAGTGGGAAAGGGGGACTGGTTGAGAAGGGCAAAACGCTGAGAGAGAGGATGAGGACTATGTGGCCGTTTGCGGGGTTCTATGGAATTAAGATGGCGATTAAGAGTAAGACTTACTTGGCGGCGAGGAAGAGTGCCTGGAAGCAATATAGAGAGGTGGAGGAGGTTGATAGATAATGGGCGGAAACTGTTTTATCAAGTGTATATCTTGTATAAATAGAAGGGAATGTATCATAAGACAGATAGATACCTTGCCATATCACGCTGTTATGTTGCTGATAAGGATTGCACAAGTCATCACATCTTTTGATGTAGATCAAAACTTGCAGACCACGATCGTACCCGGAAGCATCAACAAAAACTACCAACATGCCCAAAGCTCTTGAGTAAGCAAAGAACAAGGCCCTGCGGTCGTTTTCTGACCTTCTAACGAATTCTTCCACTCCTTCATGAGGAGTTCCATTCAAACATCACCGGTGCAAGCTGCAACAATCGACCCACGCCGACTCGCTTACACATTTGCAATCCAAACAAACCCTCCGCCTGCAGCGAAAATTCTCCACAACTTCACTCCACTTTCGATTCACAACCCAAAAACGAAAAAAGAGAATGCCAAATAAAAATTTAAAACAACAAAAGACATACAACAGTAGGTATTCGCTGGTGGTCACCCACCCAACTACTAATCCACCGATCTGGTGCTTGTGTATGGCAGAGCGGACGGGATGCCCATTTCTCACCAGTCTATGGTCGTATGTGCTGGTTTCGTCCTTCCCAGATAATATATATTAGAGCAAAGACCTTCGTTGAGTTACACTCAACATCTTCATGTTTTTCCTTGCTACGCTCCGCTGCCCTGACATTATTGTACCGATGAGAATTATCCCGATGCTTTTCGCTCTTGAGATGGATAGTGAAGCTGTTCGAACGAGTGAAGCTAAGTACATAATTTGTGGAGATTTTTATTCCGTGCCAAATGTTCCAGACAGGGCCATGTCTCAGGGTTGCCCAAGGTTTCGCTGAGTTAAGTCCGGACTACGGACTAGATTGGAAATCCGAAATTTCGGCTCCTGAATGAAAACACCTGGGAACGTTGAGGATTTTGCGAGTAGTATACTGAAACAAATGAATCAGTATGTCCTATGTAACCTTTTCATATACTGTTCAATACTGTATCTACCGCCATACCTTACGGCTTCATACTCCAGCGAAAGGACATTAATCCAAAAGTGGAATTTCATAATTTGGTATCGTCTTGCATTCTTCTTATCAGGACCGAGATATACTTTACAGCCAAGCTCAATCCCGAGCTCAGTTTCAATGCGGGTCTACTTAGATGACATATGGTACAAGAATCGTAGGGCCAAAATCCTGCCGTGTCTCCGTGTCGATACCTGCCTATTAGTTCCATATCGTAATACTCCAATTCCGCGTCCTCATCAATGCCAAACAAATGCGAACGCATTTCTCCGAGGCTACAGCGATCCTGCGAAGATGGTTGCTCAGAGAGCGAGGTTAGAAGTCGTGAATTGGATTGGCTTCCGAAAAGTGGGATCTTGGTCATGGAGGCAGATGAAAATTCTCCAATATTTATTGGTAGGTTGTCGTCCGACTAAGCGGTTTTACGCTGCGAGCCGCACCTGGACCGTTCCGAGAGTAGGTACTTTCGGGCGGTTCTGTTGTAACAGTAGGAAGGTGCAATCGAGACTAGTCCGGGTGTATTTAGTCAGAGCTGAGCTTCCTCTCTAATCAACAACCTTTTGCTCCTCTAATTATCTGGCGACTACTAGCAGGGAATCGAGAAACGCCTGATCTACTCTTTGATTCGCAATCGGGATACCTTCAGTATATTCTCAATGAATTCGCACGCTTGATCGAACCTTCCGCAGCAGATTAGCTACCTGCTCACGTTGAAGGTCTCGACAGCTCCGAAACCCTCTCCTAAAGTCAGCCTTTTATACGTGCCTGCGACTAGTTTTACGTAACCTTTAAACGCTATTTGTTTTCGATCTTTCTACGAGCTTCAGCTCTCGTCTTTCTACACTTTCAATAAATACGGATCCAGATTAAGGAGCCGGGATCTAGCTTCGGAATCCAAGCTTCGGAATCCAAGATCTAAGATCCAGATCCAGGAGCCTTCGACCTACGTCATACATTCAATCAGTCAATTACAGTCAGCTAAAGGCAATTCAAAGTTCCAAATCAGTCAGCAGTTTCTTCATTACGAATCAGTCATTCGATCAAAGAGAGTCGTCTTTCAACATGTTATCATGCAGTCCGTCGCCTTAAATTCGCTACTAACCGGACCGGGTTCCCTGCCTTCCCGCGGCTACGAGGTGGTTGACGCATAAGTAGGAAGTCGGAGTAGGGGTAAAGCCTAGTAGGCGCTGGTAGGAGGTTGAAGATATAGATACTTGATCATGAGCAAGGAGCCGAGTTTTACAAATCAGATGAAGGTCTAAGGATCGAGGAAACAGTCAGTTAGAAAGGATCGGTAGAATACTTAGCTTAGCTGTATAAGGCCCTGAGTAGTAGGAAGGTGCAATCGAGACTAGTGCGGGTGTATTTTGTCAGAGCCAGAGCTTCCTCTCTAATCAATAACCTTTTGCTCCTCCAATTATCTCTAACCACTCCGACTAGCACCCTTCTTCGCGAGATTGGGTTCTATATATCTTTCCAAAAGGGCACTAGGCCGGCTGTTGAGCTAGATAGGGAATCATAAACTAACGCCATCCCACTTGTAAGCATCAAAATTCGTGAACTTAATTCGATCTCTACTTAAGGACATGATCTCTGCTTGATGTTCTTGAAAGTTGACATAGATTCAATGTCGCAATTTGGGGTATAGCAACTATCGGCCGTCGTTTTGCCGATATCGATCGTTATGCCTACAGTAGGGTGCAAAAAGTTTGAACACCCCCCCTAGTAAGCTAAGGGGTACTTACCCAATTTAGACGTGTTTACCTCGCTGCTTTGAAGGTAAACAAATCAATTGAATATCTAATACTTCGTATACTACCCTTTAGCCTTAATTACAGATTTTACTCGATAGTCTATAGTAGTAGCTAATCTATATAGAATTCTATTATCAATTGCGTGCCACGCCTCTTATGCTCCTCGGACTAAAGTATTAAGTGTATCGTTAGTATCAGGAGCATGCTCGAGCTCAGGGTATAGTCGATAAAGCTCTGCTTTCATTAAAGCCTAGAGGTTTTCGATCGGATTTAAGTCAGGAGAGTACGGAAGCTAGCTTATAACTCGAATATTCATTTCCCGAAGTATCTCTTTAATAATATTCCCTCGGTATAGACCTGCGCTATTATAATGGTCACGTGGTAGTCGATTATATATGTACGGTGTTAAGCGTATACTGCTTGCGCAGTATATTGTGATCTTTTGGTCCAGATGGCGTAGTTGGTGAGAGCTTAACCTCAACCCCGTTACAGCTATCGTACATAAACTCTCCTCCTTCGACTATTATATCTAGTAGAAACGCCTTATATAGGTTCCGTATAACCCACGAAGTAACTCCTCCACGAGCAGCAAGAGGATCTCTATCGAGAGGTATTAAACCCGTCCTCCGATTATAGCTAAATATAGCCTAAAGTATCTTCTTTACTCCTTTCCCTGAGTATCGAACCGGTTATATATCTCCTTTTCGAATTTGATCTCGAGGGCGTATAAAAGTCTAAATAAGTTTAACTCCTACTTCTCGTTTAACTATATACTCGTCAGACTACGAAACACGTATCTAATCGTTAAGTATATATACCTGATGCCGAATTACCTACTCGAGACGAGCCTCTACGTATACTAGAGTAATAAAAAGTCGCTTCTTTTAAAGCTACTTCCTCTTATTCATCGAGCGAAAAAGACTTTATATATACCGCTTCTTATAATTATTATTTACTTCTCGGAGTAAGTCTCGTATTTTAATATGAGAGTTCGAGTGATTTATAATATCGTATATATAATCGCGTTATTCTTTAGTTAAGGCTCGAGGCTTACCTGAACGTGGTTTCGAAGCTTAATTCTCGTCTCGTGTTACTTGCCTTCGAATAGTCGTACGAATAGTAGAAATTGGAATATCAGGGTATTTTTGATGTATTCGAGGAGCACTCTAGCTAATAGAGTGAAGCTCGCAGATATAAGAGCGCATCTGAGAAGAAAGCTCCTTCTGAGGTATTTCTAAATACCTTTAAAACGCGTAGTGTTTTCAGTAGAAGAAGTCTCGAAAAGCAGCAAGAGTTATACGTCTAAATCGGGTAAGTACCCCTTGGCTTACCAGGGGGGGGTGTTCAAACTTTTTGCACCCCACTGTAACCGAGGCTCGCTTAGTTCATGTTAGTGGGGCAGATAAGATAGTCTATGGTTTGCGGGGTACGCGCAACTAAGATCTAGAGCGGGGAAGGAGACTGATGGTTTGCTTCGGTGGGTCATATCAAAAGCTCAATGTTTCAGTTCGTGCGCTATCGACATTATAATATCACGTCAAACATGAATCCACATCACGAACGCTCATCTTCTAGATGTTGTAATCCTCTTCTAGGCGGAACGAGATTCATTTAGTCGCTGACTTAGGTGTAGTAGCAGTAGTAGCAGTTGTAGCAGTAATAGCTTATCTAACCTAGACTAGCCTACCCGGATAGCGCGGATGGAGATCACGCTAGTACAAGTAAGCTGACTGCCGGTAGTTGAAGGTCATGGCAAGGCAAGTAAACAATGCGGGGTGCGGTGAACATTAAAGTCCCCGTCCTCCTCTCAAGCTCCACGATGCATCCATACACAACTTCACGCGTTGCCGTTCCTGTCGCTGTCGCTGTCGCTTATCAATATCACTATTCCTGACACTACTAAGCACGTGCAAGTATGGCCGACCCATCCACTCTCGACTTTCCTCCATTCCCCTCCGACCTTCCACACGCCCCCATCGCCTCGATATCCCTCTCAAAGCTTCTCTCGGGTGACTCGGAAACCAACTCCTCAGTCCTCACGGCTTGCCAGACCCACGGCTTCTTCTACCTCGACCTACGAGACTCACCGCCCGGCCTCTCCCTCTTATCCTCCGCAAACGCACTCTACAAACTGAGCACATCTGTCTTCTCGCTCCCTCTATCTGAAAAACGTTCTTACGCTTTCCGCCCACCCGAGTCCCTCTTCGGCTACAAACCAGCCGGTACCGTCAAGCAGACCGATAAAGACAAGCGCCCAGACTCGACGGAATTTTTCAATGTAGCTAAAGATCATTTATTCGGGATTACGGAGAGTAGGTCCTACCCGGCCGAGATCGAGGAGCGAAAAGAGGAGCTGCGTAGTTTTGTGAAAGGTGCTCATGAAGCGGCGATTTATATTCTGCAGGTCCTGGCTCGCGAACTAAGCCTGGAAGCCGATGCCTTCGCGAATCTTAATCGTTTCGAGGAACCTGCTGGTAGCCACCTACGTCTGACACACAAAGCTGCGCAACCGGTTGATGAGCGCGCAGTCGGTTTGCCATCACACACTGATTTCGGTAGTGTGACGTTACTGTTCAATTGGCTGGGTGGCTTGCAGATCCAGTCTCGTGTGCCGGGCCGTGAGGGGGAGTGGGATTTTGTCAAGCCATTGCCAGGGCACGCTATTGTGAATCTGGGGGATGCGATGGTTAAGTTTACCAATGGGAGATTAAAGAGCGCGAAGCATCGGGTCGTGGATGTGCCGGGAATGCAGGCGGGGCGTGAGAGGATCAGTGTCGTATATTTTATGAGGCCGGAGGATAAGACGAGAATGACGCCGTTGGGGGAATTTGAGGATGGGGAGAAGCTCCAGGTGGGAGGAAAATTCAGCGCAGATGGTGATGATAGGGTTTATACAGCGGCTGAGTGGTTAGCGAAACGGACTGTGCAGTTGGGATCTGGTCCCTCCGATTGACCAATATCTGCACTTGGCCAATAGGAGGTCGATTTATCTCCAAGAATTTCGGCCGATACGAATCAGAGACTCCAGCTAGCCTATCGGAAACACGATTTAAACACCTGACGATTTGGGTAGAAGTACTATGAGGATAAGCTTGAATCTATTTCTTCACAACTTCAAAGATAATTCTACAATCTCGATATTGTTTCCTCTATTTTAGCGATCTCCCTCTTTCTTCCTATATATCTAACGATTTATCATTTTACAGGGAGATCGTGTAACCCTAGTTCCCTCGCCGGCTATACGCAGGACAATTAATTTATATTTGTAATAAAAGGTTTTTATATATAACGAAAATTTTAAGTAATAATAATTAACTAAATTTGATTGATTAATTAACCACATCTTATATATAAAAGTATAAAAGATAACGAAAACGATAGCACGATAGTAACTTTTATAAAGATAAAAATAATAATTCTGATTTATCTCCAATATGATGGTAGTCTTCGATTCGTATTGATCTGCATCGGAGAAAATGTTCATATACACTTAGCCAAGATCGACTATTCGTCAATCATCGGAGGTAACAGATCGTGAAGTACGAGAATTTTCAATTGATTTATAGCGGAGATTCCTTGAATACAAGATATTCTGAGTTGACATGATGATTGCAATCACTAAACTCAACCCTCTCTTACGAAGTTAATCATAACGAGGCTACGTTCCAGATCTCATAATTTGTGGACGAGCAGGGCTACAGTCTGTCTTCTCCTCGCGAACTAGACTTAAACGCTGAACTATCTACGATAGCGATTGGCTATTATGGGTAGTGAGGTAGTGGTAGTATCAAAGGTGGATGAATATACGATAGTAAAGTCAGGCTTTCTTGACAGGTTCCGACGCATCGTAGAGCCTTCGATTCGACGCGCCGGGTGTATAATCCGAATACTCCTCATATTCAGCAGCTTTTACACTGGATTTGGATGCGATGCAATACAGCTAGCTATCACTGCAAGACAGAAGTGGTGCTGAGGAGAAGTAGTCTTGAACGAGAGGTAAGGTAGCGAGGTCAGCAAGACCTAGTCCACTTGGAAGATTTTGTGTCGGGCAGTAAGGTTGCGTAGTGACGAAACAAGGCTAGGCTTAAGCCCACAGACATAGAGGAGTCAGTCTAAGATATCTGATGCCTCGCACTCAGTTTTTTTAATTTTTTTTAATTTCTCGGCTATGCTTGACTAAGGTACCTGTAGGAATTTAATATAGGATATTAAAATACAGTAGAGTGCAGACATTCATCGATCTTTGCAACCCTTGTCTCGCTGGAATGTACAAAGTTGAGTTTTGCTCGGGTGTCTTTCGGGAGTTGTCTGAGGTGGTGAGGGTGTACACCTACCTCGCTTAGAAAGCTTGGGATGGCCCATAACACTGCTCCAGGTAGATATCTAGATTTCTTAAGAGCAGAAATAACAGCTACATAGACAAGGAGCTTTCATTTGCGCCTCATCATAAACCCCAAACCCGCTCATCTACTATTCCTTCCTTTAGTCTCAAAAATTCTAGCCGCTTTCCACTCACCTTTGTTCACCCCACCACAGATCAGCTTTAAGGCTTATAAATCCTACGATGAAACATTGAAGGTGTTACCGAGGCAGTTGATAATTCATAGCCTTGGCCCTCTGGTCGATATAGGAGGGTGCTGGGTTCTCACTCGTCTTGCCACGAACATTTGGGTCGGAGCTGAGTATTGAGAGTATGCCGAAGGGATTGGGTGGTAAGGTGAGGCTGTTGTATTTCTGAAAGTTCAAACAGGCGAGGAGACAGCGCTCTTAATGGTTAGGTCGGTTTTGGAGGAACTGCCAGACGCACCCCGTTACGATGGTTCTGGTTCGCATTTCCGAGAACCAACAAGAAATTAGTTAGTTATAGTGCTCTGTTTATCAAAACCGAGTTCAACTAAAACGTAGCCATTTAGAAATTGACAGAGACTGGAAAGATTAAATTACGAGGTAGGACAAGGGGACGGTACGTGTATGAGTCTTAATAGTACTCTGAAAATTGATTAGATAGTCTTTAAATGACGAGAAGCGATACGTAAATGTATTAAAACCAAGAACTAACCTCCTAACCCCTTACACCCCTGCTCCTTTCCTTTCTTTCCTTCTTTCTTTTTTATCACGTGGCTCCTTCTTGAAAGTTTGACCCGGTTCTACCTACAGCAGACCTGCTATTAATCAGTTTGCTTCTGGTTCTACTACTCCCTAATTAGGCTGCTTATGGTTGATAGGTCAATCCAGAACCAGCCCAACCATCAAGAGCGCTGCGGGGAGAGCTGTATGGTTGATTCATGAAGCTAGAGCTTCTGTTCTTAAATTCATCGTATGACTAAGCAGTACTACGTTGTATACGAACACTGCATCATGACTGGAGACGAAGTTTGCGCAAGGTCTCAGAATGGCATCCAAGTAATCCCACAAGACAGTCAGGGGCTCAGATAAATAGGTAGAGCGTATCACGAAAGCACCATGTGACGAAAGATCTTTGATGGCTACCTATGGGTATGAAAACTATCAATCATAAAAGAAGCGTCCGAAAAGTCCGAGTTGTGCCTGTCAAAGCATCCATCCCAAATGAGCAATTCGTTGTCGTTCTCGACCACCATTATCTCATCATTTTGATTGAGATCCGTCGCTCCCACCGACATCCACGATTCTAGCTCTGCATCGGACATCTCAGCAATCTCAGTGGCCATTTCGGGGTATGAGGGACAAAACTCCTGCGTGCAAAGAAGCTCCTCTTCACCTGCGACGAGACAAAAGTCTGCAAACGATGTGTCAGAATTACACACGTCGATTTCTGCTGCTGCGGGCATGAGATTCTTATCATATGAGCCCTGTGGTGATGTCCCATGAGTAGCTGTAACTGTAAGATCTGGAAGATCCGGAATTGTTTCTTCCATGATTTCGCTGTGGAAAAAGTCGTCTATGTTGACATACTGTTTCAACTCATCAAATAGCTGGCTCGTGGATGACAGAATTTCGTCTTTTGTCCAGCCGTAGGCCACGAAGCCCTCCAAGAGCGCTTGCGTTGCAATTCTGTCATGAGACTTGATGTCGTTATACAACGTAGGCGTCTTGGTTTTGAGATATTCGATAATCAGTGAAATATCACTGACACTCAGCTTGCGTTCCCAACTGAGCACCAAGTTAGTCTTAAATTCAACTATTTGATCAAAAAAGAGATACTCACATGGTAGATACGTTGCAGCCAAGACGTAAGATGAACCCAGGACCTCCTTCCAGCAGAAGTTGAAGGTAGCCTCTCCCTGCTTTGCGCTCTGCCTTAACAACCTCGACGCTGGTCGATATAATCTTCGCCTGCACCTCGAAGGCTGCAGTCATTCTTCCTCTCCCTTGAGAAAGAACGAGGGCATGGGATTTTGATAGCTCTTCGAGATCATGCTCTAGGTAGATATAACAGAAGCGAGCGGCATACAAGTATTGTTCTCTAGCCTGCTTGATTCTTCGGTGACCATCATATAGATTTCGGAGACGAGCATTCGAATCTGCCATTTGCGGTCTAGTAAAGATTGAGGACCTTGAACACCACATGGCTTTAGCGAAACCCGGTTCTAGCTTTGGAGCTTCAAGAAAGCCCTGCACCGCTCTGACCAGATAATGAAGTCTCTTTGTACGTGTCCCGAGCCTGGCTTCGAAGAATTTCGCTGCGTTGGAGATGACATCGCAGTGAGAGGCTTCACAGATTTCAATAGAGAGAAGGGCTTCGTGAGATGACGAGGCTTGGGGTGAAGCAAGATATGGTGAATCATCTCGAGGAGTTTCTGGACATGAAAAATCCGAATCGGGAGCCGAATTCGTTGAAGCTGGGGAGGATGACGCAAAACTCGAGGGTACTGGCACAGGCGAGCTACTTTCGCTTAACCCTTTATACGATGTATTAGATGAGACGGTTCAGTCTTTAAGATTAGTTATAGAAACTGACCTATTGTTTGACTTTTCTTCGTTACGTTTCTGGGCTGATAGAGCTGATCAGATGACCTTTGTTTTCTTTTCAAGCTACGAGAACAATCGTTTATGGCAGAGGCGCGAATAGAGGTTCTGCCAAGACGTTGTTTGGGAGTAACGCCGTCGTGTATACTCACGCTGGGCATGAAGCCAGGTCGGTCTTGGGCTTTGATTTGTAGCTGTCGCAGCTGAGATACAGTTCCGCGCTGTAGAAACTTCTGGAAGCTGTTTCGAACTTGCTATGGAATGATTAAAGCACATTCATGTAATGGCGACTTGAAGGTCATACCGATGAACGAAGCACATCAGCTGGTGAGAGGTTTTCTAACACCCATTGGAAAACTTGAATTGGTTCTTGAATAGGTTCTGAAATGAGTGGTGCCATGATGCTGTTCTCGATTACAAAGTGCTGCAAGTGAAGATGCCGATATTGAGTATTGTATACGGGGGAGTCCGCCTTTGCACTGTATGCGGGAGAGTCCGCCTTTGAATAGTCACCCGACAGATTGACAAGCAATGCTGCTGCATGCAAGTCCGAATAATAGACGATAAAGTTTAACAAACACCCCTGCGGCCTGCTATGAGTGAGGTTGGACACAACACTGACTTCGATAAATTTGAGATAATTCGAAAAATTATGGATCGGATCTGTACATAAGCTTCTAAATACTTGTTCTGGTTTAAAATTATTCTTGAATCTTTCTATGGAATTCCAAGATTATAAGTGTTGAAGTTAACATCGACCTTAAGCCTGAGTATCATCGCTCGTCAGAAACCTCCAAATACTTCCTCATGCGGAAATTGAGCCCATGCCTTATGTCTCAAGGTAAAATGGATCATATAATACGCTGTTCTTCATCGCAGCGAGCTGGAATACATCGGTACGACCACGTGCTATACAGTATAGGAAGCGACCAGAAGTCCAATCAGCAGAAGCTTCCACCCCATGTATTGATTCACGCAGTTCAGTGATTTGGGAGATGCTAGCTCCATCTTATTCTGAAGGTGGCGGCAGACCTCTTCCACGATTCTGAGATGTGATCTAATGAGAAAGCTCCTTTCAAAGCGCAAACTCCGAGTTGGCTTCGGGTGTGAGTACCTGTGGTAGGGATTTTGTATATCAGTCACATTACGCCTACTATGACGTTACGGCTTTCTTTGATGACTCGTACGCAACCTCCGGAGATCTAATCTTGACCTGGGAAAGATCTCTTATTTGTGTTCCGTGTCTCGCAGTTAGAATCAAACCAATAGCACAAGCTTTTAGACGAGTGAATGGCAAAGCTTAATAAAGCTTAGCTTTGGCTTAGCAAAACCAAGTGGTATACCCCTGCGCTACTTCTTCCCCCAATCACTTGTAACAGTGGGTCAAATCCATGATTCTAAAGCTCCGAGTGGTTACGTGCCCTAACATGCCTTAAAGCACGGGTCAAAAACTGGTCAAATCTGAGGATTAAGGACCCAAGGAAAGTTCAAGAAGCCGATAGCTAGCTCGACGTGGTCTTCTCACTAGCTAAATACCCTAGCAGCCTATCCACATAGCCTCCATAGATTACCCTCAATGTACCCACATTTACAAGTAATTAGGTGGGGGGAGAGTACAAAACACAAGACTTGTAAAGGTAAACAAAGACAAACAAGGTTGCATTCCCACTTCTGAGATCGGAAGAGATCATGTGGTATCCAACATGGTGTCGACCCATCCTCTAGATCTGGAAGTTACCTCTTTTATTGCCTGGCGTAATTGCACTACTGCCCCATGGCCTGAAGTGTCCGTTTCAAAATCAGGTCATTTGTACTGAAGCGAAAACCTTCCATCCGCGACTCGACAACAAGCGCTCTCAGACGTCAGATAGATCCTTGCAACATCCGTGGGTGACCAAGCTTTCATCCTCCGATCGATTAGCACAGTTCAGAGTCGTGACAGGCTATACGCTGTGGTTCGCTACATGATCTCTTACCTCACATACCTGGCTCAAGCAATGATAAACGCAGTAATTTGGTCCAACCTTCTGATTAAGGAACTAGATGTCGCCAGAAGCAGGGAAATGAATGAAACGTTACATTATCTTCGGTTCAGCCTTGAGATTGTCAGGCCCATCAAACAATCTAGTAGAACGGAGCTATAATGACCATGTAAGTAGACCAGGCTATGTATATTCTTCTTTGCCAAATAAGAACTAAGCAGATACCTTTCAAAGTTGCAACTCGATATCAAAGTCACCAAAAAATGACAGGACATTGCTAGAAGAGTCTTATCACTGATTCCATTAGACACAAGCCTATAGATGTAGTTTCCCTAGTTCTTGAAGTTTAAAGACAAAGAGAGTAAGATCTCTAACTTTAAGGTTAAAGAATAAGTTAAAAACAAAAGGGTTTACGTCTTTTATGCTTGAAGTGCGCGGGTCATGGTCACATTATGTGATATCTAACTTTTTTCTCTTAATTTATTTTCTTTTCTTTACTTAGGAAATGTTTATCTTTCACGTAGTCTTTCTCGCAGAGACTCTTCCCACCCTCCCTTTTCCTTCCATCCATCTACTTAGATTACCCTAGAGATCTTACTGGAAGATCTGACCCTATCTTATCTCTCCACGAGTCCACGAGATATTAGCCTTTGACATTTCTCTACTAGGATACACCAAGCCCTCGCGATACCTTGTGCTCAATTTCTCCAGGAGTCGGAACCTATCCTCATTTGGTTTGCAGGGAGTTGTGGGTGTGTTTCCCCTTGTAAATCCACAGTAGATAGTCCAAACTTCTGGATAATCCGAATACTCTAACGATCTCCTTCCCCTCTCCTTCTCCGAGTATACGAGTCGTATGAGATAAGTCATGTGAGTGCAGGATCTTCAGAGAGTGCCGATGTTGTGGAGCTCCGGGGTCAAAGTTGGAAGTGGATCAGAGCTTGAGGGGGCCAGAGAGCGTACCTCGATCTATGGTGTCTCTTATGGGCCGTTCTTCAGCTTCACTTAATTTATCTATTTGGTTATACAAGTCTTTAATCGTGAGACAAGTTTGTTAATGATGTGCCACTCCCGAATTTATTTAGAGTGATCATGCTGAAATATCGTAGAGAGCGTAGCTAGAACTTGTAGTTTAGTAGGTTACTTCTTCTAATCATGTCTATAGTTATAAATCGACTTGAACCGATTGCCTGTGCGTTAGTCAAATATTTGATTGAATTATGTTAGATTCACATGGGAAGATCTTAAGCTCACTTCCGAAATTCCCGAGTCGCAAGCCTCAGACAAATTTGCCAGTCTTGAGCTTGGAATGTAGAAACGTTAGAGTTATCTAAGAAGACAAGAATGACTGTAACACACTTTACGAGTTGCAGAGGTTCTTGTGGTAGAGATAAGCAGTGTTTGTAGGTTCAATTTCGTATTTAGGTTCTTATATTAGGGTAATCTGTTTTGAAATCTCATTTCGACCCCAGCCAAATCCTCTTTCTCGGCTCCTTCTTCTTTGTTTCTCTCGGTGATAGTAAGCGCAACGATAATAAGGAACGATCCTATGCAAGAGAGGATATCCGGTATTAAACGCCAGATTAACACATCTCCCACAAGTGCAAGTACCGCTTGAAGGTAAATCATATAAATTGCTGGATAATCTTGCCTTACAGCCAATCCAGCGGTCATCAAAAAATCCTGATAGTTTTGTTAGCGTCTAGACATAGGCAGTGACACATGCTTACCATTAAAGCGCCACATATACCTATTAGCAGAAGAAGGGACCATTGTAAAAGCCCCAAGTTAAAATTGTACTTCACCCCAGGAATTACAGTGAAGGAGATACTACTTGTAAGCAGACTTCCTATTGAAAACCAATTTGTAGTTGCCAGGGGATGAGCTCTAGTACCAATCCTTGGAATTGAAGTATATGTGCACTGCCAATTAGGTCAATGAAACGGCTGAGTTCTGGGACAGTGGTAACCTACTACTCCACCTACGACACCGACCACCGCGAAAATTAAACCTCTCCAATCATGGGGTGCCAAAAATCCAGCTGAGTACCGGCTTGCGATCGAATCTTGATTTTCAAGATTATAATCAAGAAAGCTTATCAAGAAATTGGGTTTGGCAATGAGGCCTACTCCGAAGAAACAAATGATAGCTGAGCCAATCTGGACGATATTAAATCGTTTGCTGGTGAGAAAGCTGGCTGCCAAAGGTGCAAGAAGATTCAAAGTAGTCGCTTCGGCAAGAGGTAGATATTGAAGAGAATCTTAAACTGTCAGTGGTGAGATCTAAGAGATGAAGGGCGAATGCAGCAATCATCAATCAATGATGCAAAATTTCTTACAGTAAAACCCGAACGAGCCACATATACCTCCGAAAGCCCTGAGTATGAGTAGGCCTCTAACTCTGTGGTCCCCAAAGGGAAGTTCTTCCGGGTACCAAGTAATTAGGAAAGTACTATTGATACCCAGGGTGACGAACATCCGAACCTGGAGGATTTGTTGAGGGTCTATGTCGCCAGTCGTCGTCAGAAATTTGGCAAGACTGTGTACAATGACAGCAATTATTTGTGCGACAAGGACTAAACAAGATCCGCGACTGATCATATTACCAGCGCTTTGATGCTTGTAGGTTAAAGTGCGACAGACGCGGAAAACTGATGGAAAACGTTATAAAATGAAAGTAGTAAAGCTCCTGGAGGTTTCGCGACTTTCGTTTTCTTTCCTTACTCAGGAGGATAAGCGGTTAAGTGATGTAGCCTATCAACACGGATTTTAGTGACTTTACTGTGACTTGGCTGTAGAGGGGAATACATTGGTGCACAGACGAGGGCCGGTTTCGTGAAAGAGTCAGTGCGTATTAGGAATATCTCCCACTATGAGACGAGACAAAAAACAGCACCCTAACTAAACGACCGGCTACAACACTAAGCCCTGTACCTCTGTAGCTCCATAGTGGCAAAACATCTCTATTGTGGATCGTTCTGGGGTATGTGCCCCTTAAAAGATTTTTTTATTAAAGATTTTGGATCGTTACTGGATCTCCAAATTAAGCCTGGCATGACGAAACCTAATCTTTTAGCAGGCACATTGAACAAGCCCACTTGCCTTTACCCTCTAAGAATTTCCTGAGTACCAAAAGCACCAGCTCGATTTTCGAAGAACCGCAATACTAGCACTAATATGTCTAATACTTTATCAATCTGGGATCGAGTATCCCGCAGCGGGAGAGCTGGAGGACAACCAGAAAAAACATCGATCGCGACCGAAAGCATGGAACATCTGATTGAGAAGACACGCTTCGATGAGGGTTTCGAAATACCAGTCAACCGTGATAGGTTGGTCCCATCAGTGCTCACGTTATCGATTTTTGTTCTAATTTGGGGACTGGTCGCTTTCTCCGTGGGATTCGTAGTTGGCGGCACTCGGCGCGACGGTAAATGGGGCACTTTTGAGCATGGATTTCACGAAGAGCAGGTTGTTAGTAAGTTGATGGACTCCCGTTCTGCAGTTCAGAATTGCAACTCAAAACGCAAACAGCACCATCCGAAATGTTCGAGATCACCCAAAAATTGTTTACAGGAGGGGTAGATTTTGGCCCAGATGGCACAGAAACTTTAGGGTTTTCTGAGTATGTCGGTGAACCGACGCCAGAGATTGATGCAGCATGGGATGCGATTATTGGAGGTGAATCTCACTATTTTTCGATTTCCGAAGAAGAAGCGGTGAAACTTTGGGGCGTCAACTACGAAAAATATAGGGATAGGATTCGTGGCGGATGGACGGGAACGTAAGTTCATCGCTTCGCTTTGTGGGTTTTCAGATTCTAATGGTTTTTCAAACTAGACTTGATCTCTTCCACTGTTTACACTGCTTGAACCAATTGAGAAAGGCTTTGAGGCGTGACATCTATCCGGAGGAAGAATTTCGTGGAATGACACATCAATGTGAGTTTCCAAGTGCTTCATTGATCATGGGACGAAACTAAATCTCAATGTAGTGCACTGCATTGACCACTTAAGACAAGTGATACAGTGCCAGAGCACGAGTGTTATTTCTCCAAGTGAATGGCACGATCATCGAGGACAGTATGTCAATCCAAAACAATTGCACACATGCAGGAATTTTGAGAAGCTACACCAGTTTTCGAAAGAGAGATGGAACGGTAGTATTGCGGTACCACGGGGACCTAAAGTTCCTTTGCATAACACGGATCAATCACCTAGCATCTAAATGTATTTGTGGATTTCCAAAAAGGCAGTTACCTGCATGATCAAACTACCTTTCATCAGGCAATAATCATTTCTATTGTGGCAAAAAAGCCAGTTGCATTCGATTCAAAAAGTTCCTACCTCACTACGAGCAGGTCGCGGACCGAACTTTTGCGCTAGGAATCCATACAAAAAAGTCAGGTATCGCTGATGATGCGGACAGAAGGTAGTGTCATCATGTGGTCGTTGCTAGCACTGTCTATTTTCTGATCGAGTTGTGATGGGTTGTAACATTTCTGGTTCTCACCTAGCAAAGCTTGGCATATTCACGTTCGGCGAAATAAATACTTCAAGCCTCGTAGTAGCCTCGTTCCTGGATAATCATGACTGAACTTATCAAATAATGGGGTGGTATCGGAGGGTCCCCTTAATGATGCTTTGTGATAATTTGCTGATATTCGAGACTAATTGGGACTTCTAAATTGTACATGATAATCTTCTTTTCGCTAGAGACCAATTTTTCCGGGCTCCAAGCATCGAAAAATCCTTATGCTCTAATTATAGTGTATGTGACTCGTTGCACTGCCCTACCCTTCCCAGCATGACTGCATTTGTGGCTTGACGTGTATAGGCGTTCCGGTCTTCGACTTGAGCTGCCATACATGGTGCTCTGAGAGGTCTGTGGCCAGAAGCTTCTGACAGTGGGCTATATGTTCCTGGCTTCTTGATATCGAGTCCAAAATCCTCACACTCGACTTCTGTGCCTTCATCTGCAATTTCCAAAGATAACTATGATGCAGAGCCAGAGTCAGCTAGAGAGTAACAAAGCTACATCGAAGCTTTCGGCTCGCAAGACACTGGCTTTGACAATTGTTTGGTCGCGTATTGACAGTACAGAGACTTTGACCTACATGCAATGCTGAGAGTGATAAGTCCCATGTGTATAGAGGATATCGAATTCGCCCTTTCGTACCTCTTCCTCCGAAACTTCACCCGACCCATTGTTGTAGGTCCAATAAGTGAAGTTGTTAGCTCTTAGGAAGCTTTCGGATAGTTCCTTGTCATAGCATGGTTTTGGGATCCAGGATGAAAGCATGATGTCGTAAACACAGTCGTTTGCTTTCGCTTCTTCTACAGTCCAGCCACAATTTCCTCTGTCGACAAGAGCGAAGGGTGAGGTCGATTGAAAGCGGCTATACAAGACAACGACTGAGGTCCAAGCCATGAAAATGATCAATAAAAGTGCTATACGAAAATAAGGATGCCATTTCGACCAAGACCGGAGACCTCGTTCGTATTCGCAGGTTGGTGGATGGAATGACATGGACCGATTTTGTGACCCTCCGCCCATGAGCGGTTTCTCCAAATCCTCGATTGGATCCATGAGGTGAGTCACAGAATTTTCGTATAGAGTGAAGAAGCTTGACGTCTTAGTGATCAAAACATGTACACTGAGCAGCTGTAAAGAGGCAATTATTATTAGATGTAAGTAATTACGACATGAGAACTGCTCTGACTTGTCATAATGTGATGATGTTCAGTACGCCCTTGTATGTTCTGATCCATGCAGAGTATGGTTTGTTGCGTGCGTTTTGGCCAGGGGCGAGTGCCGCCCGAAATCCAAGTGAACTTCGGCAGTGCCCCTTCAAAGAACGAACGAATTCTCAATGTCATTTCGGCTTTTGTATCTGTCTACCAAAACAAATCTTGGGAGTCAGTTCATTTCTTCTTCTCAATCCTTCCATGTCAAGCAGAGGCGCTCACTTTCAGTCTTGTTGTCATGAATTTCCAGCGACCATCAAGCTATAAGCCTCTTTCCCAGAGCGAGTCCGCAAACGAGCAAACAATATCCGAGCGCCCATGGCGCGCAACCATATATAAACACATGGGATGGGTTGTAGCCAGCTTTTTCGCATTCAGTACTGTCTTTCTCCTCCTTCAATCACCAAGAATTTGGAACCCCCAAATCGCTACATCTGTCGATTCCTTTCGTACTGGATTCTCCACCGAATTCAACCCGATCAAGCCTCACATAAAAGAGCAGTCAACCATGTTCTGGGGAGGACCTCGATGGTACGATAATGGTACAAGTTATCGTTTGCGAAACCCTTCCGAGCCTACATACGTTGGACCGCCGAGCCAAGAGATCGACACGGCATGGGAAGTGTTGCTGAAAAACAGATATTTCAGTGTGACCGAGGAGGAAGCAGAGCTGACATTTGGTAAACCTCACGGACTTTACAATCACCCTAACGGAGTGGGTTATCTATTGGGACTTGACGTCTTTCACGCTCTACATTGTGTGGAACAACTTAGGAGAGCGCTCGACCGGGATCATTATTTCAACAAGGAAACTAAGTTGGCGTATCCAGATAGGGGTCATCGTGATCATTGCTTGGACCATATCAGACAACAATTGATGTGCCATGCAGATCTGACACCAATACCAGTAATCTGGTATGAAGGACATGGGAGAAGTTTTGTGCAATCGGATGTAGTGCATACTTGTCGTAATTGGGATGCTGTGCACGACTTTGTTTCAAGTCGGCCTTAAATATATATATATATATATATATAATCTGACAAATTTAAATAATCATGGTCAGGGTTTTTGTTAGATAATTACAGTATATTGTCAGGAGAATAAGCCCAGGGGAAGAGAGCTTAGTCAAGTAATGAGTTACCGTCTACTTTCACCTGTTTGTGACCTCTTCTATCGAATCACCTTACTCAGCTCAAAATTTCCCATCCGAAAACAGAGCAAACCCTAGAGCTGGTCACCAGCACACTTTAGAAGTGAGTGTTACATAGAAATTGGACCTCCAGGTTTTCGAAGTCAATATATTGAAGACAACATTTCACTCTTTGGCTTTGGATCTGGCTTTTCAACACATTCCTTCCGGCATGACTAAACTTTTTTCATTTTCATTTTCTAGTATGATACTCCTGCAACGGAGACATCCATGTTCGCATGGCCTCGAAATTCCTGCAAACATGCCACTGATCTGTGTCTGCGTGGAAGATGCCACGACCCTTCCTTCCAGCTGGCGCTGGTCGCCAAGTCCTTGGTGTCGGTGTCATGTCAAGCTGACACATGAGACTCTGACGAATCTGCTCAAGACAGTGCTCTAATTCAAGACTAGCTTTCAGCTTATGCCGCCTTTTGAGATACAGTGAAACATTCAAACTTACTTAAATGTCCTGAATGGGTGAGGCTTTTTGGATCTGGATTTGGCGGATCTTTGTGTTTAGTGTAATATTCAGGTGAGAGGGACTTTCTCACGTAGTTCTGACCCTGTCAGTCTTGCTACGTGGAGTCTATATTTCGGGTAACTATCTACCAGGCAGTGAAGTACATGAAAACCACTGGTTCTAATGTGATAAGGAGAAAGTTAGCCAAAGTCTTTGATGTCTCTTAAGGCATAAACTAACTCGAATCTCCACGATCCTTCAACCAAATCTTGTTCTTGAGGCTGGATGGCTTCTGATGGCCAGTCTTTTGCTTCCACCTTGAGGAAGCGATCTGGAGGGGAAGAAAGTATTGTAAGTGTATGTAACTTTATCGCAAATTCGTTATGCAGACTTACCACGCAGAACATTCTCCCAAATGCCTTCGGTTTCGAGACTTGGAGGTCCAAAATAATCAGGTTCACCAGGCGTATGGCTGATAGATGCTGTGCCGTTTTCGTCAAAAATTACCCCCCCAGAAAACTTGACCTTATGAAGGGAAAGGGTTTTTGCATCGGGACCTAATGCTGTATTAATGACCATAACTTATCTTCCTGATACTTGAGAGTACATACGTATTTCTGTAGCAAAGCCCGCCTCATAAGACCCCAAGGATCCCAGCTCCGATATTGGGCGGATGCATATGACAGAGAGAATTTGTATGATGAGAAGCAGGATTATTACAGTATACAGAACAGCAACATGCTTGAATGAAGTTCCGACTTTGGGTTCATCCGATTTATCCTGTATGTCATAATATGATCCACTGTCGTCTCCGAGATGCGTGTAATTCTGATATTTAGGGGTGCTAGAGCGTCGTATGAAGTCGAACATTGTGCTCTGACCCTAAATCTTATAACAAGAGAGCGACGAGGAAGCAAAAAGGAAGTGAAGTTGAGAATACTTTATTTGAATTTGAGTAAGAAGCTGAAGCTGAAGTTGACGCACTTATTTTTAAGGGCGTTTGCTTCAGACTTAAATATTGCCGGGTATTCCTTTAGCGACCCCCACCCCGACTCTGAATATGTACGAAAGAAACATTACAGTACTAACACGAGCTATGTAAGTCTATTCAAACATCTACAGTCCACCTTCAAATAATACTTCTATATTCTATTGGAGACGAACACGTTACACATATTAAATAACAACACCATCTCACCAACACGTGGTATCTAGCAGCAGGCTGGGCGAAGCGTCTCCAGATAAGCAGTTGCGAACCCTTTTGTTGACTAGTGAAATCATCAAATAGTCATATGACCCCGATGATCCACAATGGGTAAGTTCCTACAGGCTTTCGCAACTGTGCTATCGACTAATCACTTTTCCAGTGATAATTTTGTGAATTAATAGCCCAGGCAAGGTCTCGCTTCCGAGCTAAAGAACTGGATCCGCGTCGCAAAAGAACCATCATTACGGCTTACAAGGAGGGGTGAGAAAATCGCAAATATCATGGTATATCGGAATAAAAATTGAGTCATAGGACAGTATTGGAACTAGGTTTTAATTTGTGTACTAAAAGGATGTAAACATGCCAGTCGGCTAGAGCGTAGTTCCAAATATCGAAATCAAAAAGCCAAACTATTCACATTCCTCCAAAAGTCCATAGCTCAAAGTCTTAAGTCCACGAATCAAACAAGCTATGAGATCTTCCAGGATCCGGTGGATCGCCTGGGCATAGATCTAGAAAGTAAAGTCAGGCTAAGGTATCATTTTCCGTAAGACAATTGAACTTACTGTAAACTAACTTTGGCACCTTGAGTAACGACCTATTCGCTAACAGGATTGAAAATCGATCGCTCTGTGACCTGGAATAGAATGTATTAGAAACAGAGACTACATGTAGAGGAGAGAACGTACCTCAGGGGCGCAATCGGAATCGGACCCATCCCTGCAAACGTAACAACAGTGTGAAGGGGTGACGCAGCATGTGTCAGTCGATTTTCCTCCAGATGAGCAGCCTTCCGTGCAATAGCCTCTAGGCGCAAGGTTGGCGTAAATTTGGGGCGTGGCGACAGCGAGAGTGCTGAAGAGAGCAATCATTACGACGGAGAATTGCATATTGACGGTTGCTGCTCGTGTTTATTCGACTGATTTTTGTAGTTTAAATGTATATTGAAAGACTGCTGCTGGATGGATAATGATGATGATGATAAGAATGGTCTTCACATGAGATCTCGAGCCTTTTTATAATAACGAGTTGTCTCTACGCATTGTTCTGCAGTGGTATGGTCGAGCTTTCCGGAGGCATTTCCCACCTCAAACATTTCACGAGCACGTACAGGATCGGAAGCAGAAACTTGGGATGATCGATACCCACTCTAGATAAGTGACTATTCTGAGGTAACCTGTTTGTGGTATGATTATTCCATGAGATCTGCTTCTTTTACGATCGGGCTTGATTCGAAAGATCAAGTCGGCCTGTGCCTTGATCTCATATTCGATAGTTCTAAATATTGACGAGACGTTGATTTGATAATGATCACTCGTTGTCTCTCATCTATCGAGTAAAAAGTCCTACGTTGTACCTACAACTCTTTCTAACAAGTAACCTTCGGAGCATCGCCACTCATCCATCAGGCGCAATCCTTAGAAATCCTACACGCCTTCGATAGATAACAACAGTAAGTACGCCATGACAGCACAAAAATTGGAAAATTTATGGCAAGATAATGAAACTTCCCTCTAGTTTATTGCACAAATGGAGCAAAGCAACGGATTTTTAGCAGACTATGATGAGCAACTTAAACCCCCGTCCTCACCACGACAAGACTCACCGAAACTTGATGGCGACGATGCCTTTGCCTCACCTACCACAGACTACGAGAGTTTCGAAGAACAGTATGATCGCCGCTCTACTCAACGATGGCAATATCGAGCAATCGGCGCTGGCTTAGCTATACTGTTCCTTATTTTTGGGACCGGGTCCATCATCAGCACCACATACTTTTCGGCCTACCCAGCATCTACCAGCATGGGCGAATGCGGACGCACACCAGAGCAAGCGCGACAGAATGGATGCATCTTCGATTTGATGATGTCCGGTTGGACGCATCCACCTTGCTACGATCAAGAACTGTCCGACCAGTTCCTACGCGAGAATAACTTCGCATTCTTCAGGGATCGGGAGGGCACTCAGCAGGTCACGGAAGCCGAAGCAAGGCTTGGGAACTACAAATTCATTTACACCAACGGCACTTTTCACTACCAGCACTGTACGTACATATGGGCAAAGCAGGTACAGGCGAGGAGGAGGAGTGTGTACGTTTTGGATAGCCAGTCAAGGTCTGTAGAGCATGTTGAGCACTGCTTTAGGCGCGTGGGTAACCCAAATATTACTCAGATACAGCTTCAAACCGGGACGAAGCTGCATAGTTCTACGTGGCGGTTAGACTGCATAATAGGAGAGCGCGAGGTTCATACGGAGCACTAAAGTGTTATTTTGTATTGCGAGGATATGGGTCTTGGTATGGATCAGGTGACTGTAGTCACGTGCACGGTCCGTGCGGGTATTCCTAGATAATATCTTCTGTCGACTCTCTATAGTAATTAGTACTGTAATATAACTAATATCATTTAACTACTCTATACCTTACTCTGAAGATCAACGTAACCTTACGATAAGTTATGAGCCCCGATAGCTAGAAGTAGAGTAGTACTTAAAGAAGCAGTAGTACTATAATTCTTAATAGTAAGCGTCGAACTATTTCTTAGTACTAAAAGGGTAGAGATTCAAGTTACGAGCTTCCGATCAAGGTATAGTATACGCGTATAGTCAGTTAAACTAGCGCGTCTTTCTATAGTAAATATAGTCGCGCAGAGTGCTAGTGGAGAGAGTTCTTTAGCTATCGCACCTACGCTATCATTAGAAGAAGTCGAAGAAGTATACTCCGACAACTCCAGCTCTATTGAAGAGATACTATAAACAAGCCGTATAGTAATCAATACTCGTACAGCAGTCAAAGTCGACGATTCCGAAATTATCGCATCTCGAGGTGCAGAGTTTTCCGCGCTAGCGCCGGAAGCCACTACCCAAGTCCCTAGGATTCAAAATATACCCGATTTACCCCCTGCAAACGCTAATTCGACGTCCTAGGACTATCCAGAGGATCCGGAAGACCCGGAATCGGAACCTATTACTTCGACTACGCTAGAAGAGCTTTATAAACGTAAGAAGATAAGTAGCTCTATTTCTTTTAACTTAGCAGATAGCTATAAGCTTAAGGGAGAAGAGAACTATACGGAATAGAGAGATAAGGTACTAAATATTACTAAAACTAATAGAATTAGTAAATTTCTTAACGTTAAATTGTGACGCTTGCTCTAGAAAGGTCTCAAAACTACCTGAGTAATAAGACCTTATATTACTATGAATATGAAGTAGTAAGAATCACTTAAGAATCTATAACTAAGGAGTGAAGAAGTAGAGAGAGAATAGAAGTATATATATAAAAAGGGGCCCCTAAACTCTACTCATGTAATCTCGCTTAGTAGTAAGTGTTTCTACTAATAGAGAGAGACCTCTAAACCTGACTAGTCGTTATACTACTCCCCCCTCCGAAAAAAGCTCGCCCTTAAGCGTTAGTCTATCTCCTTATTACTATTAAGATAGTTATAATTATTAATTCTATCGTAGAAAGCTTTTAGCTAATTAGGTAATCTAGTAGGAGGTCTAGCTTACGTTAGGTTATTAAGGTAGAATTATTACAGCTTAGCGAGAGTATATTTAATATCTATAGCGTCGTATTATATGAGATCGATATCTTGATTTAACTAGGAAACTCGATATAAGAGGCTATTACGCTACTTACAGCATATAAGTATATCTTCGATCTCCTATTTATTATTACTAGTAATATTAATAAGTAGTAGCGATAGTAAGGTTTATCCTAGTAAGGGGTCGTTTAGATGCTTCTATAGCTTAGTAGTAGGGAATACGTTATATATTTTCATACTAGTAGGGAGCTCTAAGCGATAAGAGCTTCTGACCTTTTCAATTATACAGAAGGGTCTATTAGTCGGGAAATTAAGTTTTTTACTAGGTCGAGTACTTATAAAGTAGCATATATCTAGCTAGATAAGGTCGTCTATAGTGAAGTCGACTTTATAGCGTGAGCGATTATAGGATTAGGATATCTTAGCTTATATACGTTAGAAGCTAGATTAAGCGATAATCTAGGTGTCGCGTAAGCGATTAGCGTAATCTAGAGCTTACTAAGTATTTAACTTATCAGTAAGTATAGTAGAGTTAGGTAGGTCTTTCTAATTCTAATTAACGCGGGGTATATATCTATAAACGACTTTAAAAGGTAAGAGACCTCTAAGGGATTCGTAAGGGAGAGTTATCTAAGCGTAGTTTATAATAAGTAAGAATTCCGACTAGTTATCTTAATAGTAAGAGATAAAAAGTTATAATCTGCGTTAGAGATATTAGTTATAGATCTCTATTTAGCTATCTGTTTATAGGTAGTCTGCTATAGAAAGCTATCTTTTAGTACTAAGAATTATAATAACTATAGTCTAAAAATAGGAAACGAATTAAGGCTCTCTATTAGAGGTAATTATTAATAGAGCTCTGAAATAGTAATATACGTAGTATAAGTAAAGCTTTATAAGGTCGCGCGTATTAGAGGTCTTTCGGTATAGAATACTAATTGCTTATTTACTGAAATAGTCGATAAATACGAGAATGTTATCGTAGTCGTGTTTATCGCGGTTAAAGCTATAGTAGTCGATTGTAATATGCTCCTATAGATATGACGGTATAAGTAGAGGTTGAAGGAGGCCCGGTTTCTTATTACGCGGCACTTAAATTCGTTAGTAAGTATAATAGTTATAGTAGTACTAGTTAATAGTTAAAGCGATTCTATACTACTAGTATTATAATACTAGTAGTTATAAGATCTTCTTTATACTTAGATAAGTAGTCTCTAATCGGTCGTGTACTTCGCGTATAAGTAGCGTGCGAAAGTATAAGACGTCAGATACAATTAGTCTTCCTTTATAGAGTAGAAGATCTTTTTCTATAGTTAGTTTTCTAGGAGTAGCGGAGAGAGCTTATTTCTATAAAGCTTAGAGTTATAGTTTATTTCGATTAGCGTTAAGTACTTATTATACTATAGAAAAGACTAGCGATAGGTCGGCGACTTCTAAGGCGTTAATAAGCTTAAAGTTATCTATAGAGTCGGAGCTATTCCGGAGGTTACTTATAAGTAGTACTAGATCGATTTAGTCTTCGCGTAGTAGCTACTATAAATACTAAGTTCTTTTAGTATTATTCTAGTTATCTAATTTATCTGTTCTATAAGAGAGAGCGTTAGCGAGTAGATTATACTTCCTAGGTCGATAGGTAATTATGAAGTTATAATCTGCGAGTAGCTCAGCTTATCATACTTATTATACGTTTAGCTATTTAGAGGTTATAAAGTACTTAAGAGCTTTATAATTAGTAACGACGCGGATCTAATACGGTATACCTACGAGCTTAGATCTCTAGTTACCGAAAGATCGTATAATTACGAGTATTTCCTTATCGTAGATAGCGTAATTAAGCTCGGTAGATAGTATAGTCTTAGAGAAGTAAGCTACTAGGAACTAGTCTTCGTCGTGCTATTACGATAGTATACCTGCTATTACTCTATTACTAGCGTTTATTTCGATTATATAAGGTAGATATTACTAATAGTAGTAGAGGAGTAGTGCCGAAGTGAGAGCGTGCTTTAGGTGATTAAAGGTATCTTTATACTCCTTAGCGAACCGAAATAATATATTGTTTTTAGTGAGTTATATAAGAGGTTTTACGATAATTCTATAGTCCTTAATAAATCGTTAGTAGAAGTTATAAAAGCTTAAGAACGATTATACGCCCTTGACTATAGTCGGGTAATTCTAAGATTATATAATATTAACCTTCTTAAGGTCTACCTTGATCTTAGAAGTAGAGATAATAAACCTAAGGTATTTAGTGCGAGTGATATTAAATTTATATTTCTTAAGGTCGGCTTATAATCTAGCGTCTTATAATTGTTATAGTACCTTGTGTACGTATAATTAATACTATAGTAGATCGTTAGAGTAGATCAGAATATCGTCTAGATATACTATATAGAAGTCGTCTAAGTAGTTGAATAAGATGTTATTCATATATCGCTAGTACGTCGCAGGGCTATTAGTCAGACTGAAAGGGAGTACCTTATACTTATATATATTATAATAAGTCCGGAAAGTCGTATACTCTTTAGAGGCTAGATCTATTCGAATTCGGTAGAACGCTTAGCGAATATCTAGTTTAGTGAATATTTTAGTAGTAGAGATTCTAGCTAGCGTTTTATCGATTAATAGCAGTGGATATTGATCTTTCCTCGTGAGGTTATTAAGTGCGCGAAAGTCGATATAGAATCTTAGACTTCTATTAGCTTTCTTAACGAAAAGAATAGGTATAGCGTATAGTACTTAAGAAGGTTCGATGAAACCTTTAGCTAAGTTATTAGTAATATACGCCTTAACGACTTTAAGTTCTTTAGCTAATATCTTATATAAGGGGGAGTATTTGAAGTTCTTCTCGGCCCTTTCCTTAAGCTTAATTCGGTGATCGTATAAGCGATAAGGAGGGAGAATATCGCTAGCTTCCTTAGAAAAGACGTATGCTTACTAGCTATACTTATAAGGGATCTATAGTTCTAAATCTAATTCGCTTAAGCTAATAGCAAATTACTAGGCGGTTTTATAACGTTCTATAAGGTTAATAGTTAAAGATACGATAGTAGTATTATATTACTAAACTGCGATTTAGTTATTAAGAAGCTTATCTATCTCGTAAAGAGTAGTAGAGAAGATCTTATCGTTAGAAGACTTCTAGCGTTTATATAAGAGATAGAAAGCTAGGCTACTAATCGTATAAATCTCTAGCGTAGGAGGCTCTAGAAGAGGTCTAAGTATATAAGGTGATCTTTATCGCTTCCGAAATGTCATAATAGCTATTTTTGTACTTTAAGTAGCTTCTATTAAGTCGCGAGATAGTATTCCGAGTAACTATTAGTCTATAGTATAAATTGCATAGGCGTAGTCTTATATATAGGTCTTTAATATAGAGACTTCTAATTAGGGTTAAAGTAGAGATTCACGCGGGATATAGGCGATAATATCGCTAAATCGTACGTATTTCGGCTGTATATTAGTAGCTTCTCTAGAGTATAAAGACTTCTCTTTACTACTTTATTCTTATTCTTCAGGTAATAAACACTTAGGCTTATCGTATCTATAATAAGTAGTATAAATACCGGAGAAACGGTCCTGACTGATCGGTAGTAATAATAGAGGGTTAATTACCTATGGAATACTCTCTAGGGGAGAGTTTTAGATGTTTTTATAGCTATAAGTCTCCCTAGAAATACGCTTCCGAGCTAGTAACGGTCGTTTAATAATAGAGATAGAGTTAATAATAGCTCGAATATTGATAGGAGAGTTAGTTACGCTTCGCTATTCCTTATACGCTTCCTAGAACTAATTAAGGCGTTCGTTTCGTTCGTTAGTATTATATTAGTAGCGTTAGTAAGTATAGTATTTATATAAGTCCTTGATCTCGATCGGAGAGCTATAAATATTATTAGAAGGAGTATATAGTAGCTAAATGATCTGTTGTTTAAAGGTATCTAAGAGTACTTAATATTCCGAAAGCTAGGTCCTTCCGAGTATAGTACTATAGTTTCCGAGAGTAGTAATAAGAAAGAGGGTAAATACCTGAACGCGACGATCTATTATTAAATTGAGTGTCGTATAGTGACTGATAGTACTACTATTAACGCTATTAAAGCCTTTAATAGGAATTGCGTTTAGTAGAGAGTGAATTAAAGGTTTTAAGAAGAAGGAAAGGGATTTAAGAAAAGAACGATTAATAAAATAGTATCTATTAGCTCTAGAATCGAGAAGTGCGAGTAGCTTATACGAGAGTCTATTCTTAGTAAGAGTAGTACGTATAGTAAACAATTAACTACTAAGAAGCTTCGTAAGGTTAAGATATCGTATATCTTATATACTACTTAGGAAGGAGTCTTTCCTTAGGCGTAGTCTTTTACTAGCGGTTTAATATACTCTTAGGCGTTATCGTACGTTTCTTTATTATTATTATCTTCTAGCTTACTATTAATATTATTATTAGCGTTAATTGCGTTAATTCGATACGGAGTGTTAAGTCGAGCTAATAATAAGCGTAGGTATAAGGTAGGTGTAAAGTGACAAGGAGTATTCGCTAGCGATTATGCACGAGGCGTATCGTTTCGTGTAGAGTATAGTGTTTATTTACTAGTTATACTAGTATTCTCGGGCGTAGGAAGACTAATTTACGAATAAGAAGAGGAGTTAGTACTATAGCGCTAGGAGGAGGTATTTATAGGGCGTTCCCAAGTCGCGCTAGCCTTAGCCGAAGACTCGGAATAGTAGGTCTTTTTAATAAATTAACCTTAATCTTTAGCTTATATAGCCTTAACGTATTCTTCTAGTATCCTTGACGTTTAGTACTATTAGAAGAGCTATTTCTATAGCCGTATAAGTAGCTTCTCCTATAAGTCTATTTTCAGAGTCGATTGATCGTTTACTCTAGCTTTACAAGCTAGCGTACGAAACTCGTAGTAGAATATCTAGAAGGTCTACTTATAATCTATCTTTAATGCGAAGTAGCTAGCTCTTATAGTTTATTAGTTATATAGATTAGATAAGAAGGAGACGAGTTAAGTAATTATATCGAGTGAATCGATTATATTGCTTTCTTTATTATATTCTAGTTCTAAGAATAAGGGTTCTAGGTAGATTCTAGCTATTCTTTCTATTTAGTTAAGTAACTAATCTTTATAGTGATCTTCGTCGATAAAGTAGCTAGAGTAGCGCCGGAGGGCGTTACGTATCTATACTTCCTAGAGTTTTAGAGAGTAGTCGATTCTATTAGAGAGCTTATTTAGAAGGTTCGGTATCTTCTCTATACGCGTAGCGTATAATATTAACGATATTCCTCTAGTAGATTGTTCTCGACGATAATTATTAAGCGTAGGAATAGCGTTATCTTCTTTAATTAATAGTAATAGTATTATACGCGATTGAATATTATTAAACGATATAGACTTAGTAGAGCGCTAAGTAGTTAACTAGTATAGTTCTAGGAACTTGTTCTATAATTAGCGTAATTCTGCAGATAAGTCGGCGTTTAATTATCTCTCCTCCGCGAGCTTCCTTTCTACCTCTTATAGCTAGTAAGCGCGGTCTTCCTATGAGTTACTTATAGTTACTATTAATATAGGGGTATTATCGGGGAGGTTTAGCGACTCGGTGAGTTTATTAATTATAGTAAGAGTTAGGGAGCTTAACTCGGACGAGGCGTTATCGCGAGTACTCTCTACTATAGAGAGAGGTAGGTTATAGCGAGTATTACGAGTCGCTGAAGAATAGGAGGTAGAGGGAGTCGGAGAACTAGTAGTCGATTTATCGGACTTAGGTTACTTCGGTTTAGGTNTCTTTCTATTTAGTTAAGTAACTAATCTTTATAGTGATCTTCGTCGATAAAGTAGCTAGAGTAGCGCCGGAGGGCGTTACGTATCTATACTTCCTAGAGTTTTAGAGAGTAGTCGATTCTATTAGAGAGCTTATTTAGAAGGTTCGGTATCTTCTCTATACGCGTAGCGTATAATATTAACGATATTCCTCTAGTAGATTGTTCTCGACGATAATTATTAAGCGTAGGAATAGCGTTATCTTCTTTAATTAATAGTAATAGTATTATACGCGATTGAATATTATTAAACGATATAGACTTAGTAGAGCGCTAAGTAGTTAACTAGTATAGTTCTAGGAACTTGTTCTATAATTAGCGTAATTCTGCAGATAAGTCGGCGTTTAATTATCTCTCCTCCGCGAGCTTCCTTTCTACCTCTTATAGCTAGTAAGCGCGGTCTTCCTATGAGTTACTTATAGTTACTATTAATATAGGGGTATTATCGGGGAGGTTTAGCGACTCGGTGAGTTTATTAATTATAGTAAGAGTTAGGGAGCTTAACTCGGACGAGGCGTTATCGCGAGTACTCTCTACTATAGAGAGAGGTGGGTTATAGCGAGTATTACGAGTCGCTGAAGAATAGGAGGTAGAGGGAGTCGGAGAACTAGTAGTCGATTTATCGGACTTAGGTTGCTTCGGTTTAGGTACTATTCTTTAAGTTTATACTTAGTATAAGCCTTCTCCGTATGGCGTAGTCTCTTGCGTTTAGTAGCTCTAGGTATAGAGGTATAATATAAGTAGATATTTACTATCTTCCTAGATATAAGTAAAAGAGTTATAGATAATATGACGCTTACTCTAGAAAGGTCTCAAAACTACCTGAGTAATAAGACCTTATATTACTATGAATATAAAGTAGTAAGAATCACTTGAGAATCTACAACTAAGGAATGAAGAAGTAGAGAGAGAATAGAAGTATATATATGAAAAGGGGCCTCTAAACTCTACTCGTTTAATCTCGCTTAGTAGTAAGTGTTTCTACCAATAGGGAGAGACCTCCAAACCTGACCAGTCGTCACATAAATCGCGTAACTACGTGCCTAAAGAGGTAGACAAATAGGACAACGAGGTCGACGATAAAGCACTTAAGAAGTAGTAAGATTAGAAGTCTAGAGAGAGTTAAACGAAGCTAGTAATCACGTTAAATTATAAGGCCGGACCTCTCGCGCATATAACTAGTAAAACTACTATATTAGATATATAGGAGGCCTTATAGGCGCAGTACGAAAGAGGTAGTAATATACTAGTATATAACGCTATATAAGATTATATTAAGCTCTAGTATAACGATTTCAACTCCCTAGAGAAGTTTATTATCGCTTTTAAGCTCTTAATTATTAAATTAGAGACTTTGATAATAGCTCTACCTCCGGTATAGTATCTAATTATATTTATTACTATAGTTTTAGAGAAGTAGCTTATATAAGCTAAAAGATAACGTTCTCTCTTAAGAGTTTCTTCTAGTAATAACCTAGAGACGAATAAGAAGGCTAACTCAGGAGTGACTTTAGTCAGTTTGATCGAAGATATTACTAATAAGGTAAGAGCGAGTAACTCTACCGGAAAGATAGCGGGTTAAGCTCTATACGGTAATAAGTCTGCACTTAATTCTAAGAAAGGAAGTAGCGGAGGAGCTACTAAGCCGGCTAGTAAGGATACTAGGCCGACTTATAAGCACTATAAACAGATATCGCTAAAGTATACTCTAGAGAACTATTTTGTTATTAATAAGCAGAAGAAGAAGGAGTTTAAGGAGAAGTCTAGAAAGAAGTAGATCCCGTATGCCGAGTAATTAAAGAAGAAGGAGGGAGAGAGTAAGACTAATAAGACTAATAAGAAGAAGACTAGTAGTAGAAAGAAGAAGGAAAAGGATAACGATTCCGACGATAGTAGTATCTTCGGCGCAGCCCTTTTACTATATTTCCTTACTATTATAGCTTCTATAGCTATATTCTCTTATTATAATAAGTCACGATAGCTCTTCAATACTAGCGCTACGGAGCATATATCCAACGACCTTTCTAAGTTTACTTTATATACGCTAAAAGACGATTTATAGTATGTACTTACTATTAATAAGCTATTACGCTCTACCGGGATTAGAAGTTATACAATTAAGGTAATAAAGACTAACAGTATAGTACGCATATTAGAGTGCTATAATATACTATATATCCCGCAGTCTCTAGTCTGCTTACACTCCGGTTCTAAATTGAATAAATTAGGAGGTTATTTGCGTAGTTCTATTCTCTATATATCTAAGGAGAAGGAGATCTATATAATTAATAAGAATCTATTTATTATTAAAGAAGAGACCTCCGGCGCAGGGTACGCTAGCCTTCCGGGTTTAAGCTTACCTGTAGCAGTAGAGTAAGCTATAGTCGATATAGAGCTTTAGTACAGACGTATATATCACGCTAGCTTTAACGTAGTACGTCGCACTTAGTCTATAGTTACTAGTATAAAGTTTATAGAGCTTAAGATTAGTAGAACTCGCCTTTACGCACTATATGAGAAAGGCCGACCTATTCGGAAGGTTAATAAGGTATCGGCACGTGCCCGATCTACTAGATCGATAGATGAAATCCATATAGATATAGTATACTTTAAACCTAAGGGTCTGAATAGTTACTCTTATGCCTCTATCTTCTTATACGCCTATTCGACTGGAAAGTAAGCTTTTACTTACGCTAAGAAGTCGGATATATACCTAGCTAACTAAAAGCTAATTAAGTTAGCCGAAATATAGTATTATCGTAAAATTAAGATATAGAGATATAATAGGGGCAAGGAGTACTCTCCCTCTCAGATGAAAGAGCTTACTAACTACCTTAGAATACTACTAGAGGAGTCTACTCCGTATACTCTAGAGTAAGATAGAAGAGCTAAACGCTCTATACGTACGATTATCGAGAAGGTACGTATAGTTATAGTAAACTAGAATATACCTGACTATATATAGCCGGAAATTCTACTCGCTTTTATATATATCGCTAACCTTACCTCTACTTCTAGAGTAGAATGGAAGACTCCTTTTAAGTGCTTCTAGGATGATATTAATCTAGTGGTTAACTATACTCCCTCTATTAAGTATCTCTATATATTAGGATATCCTGTCTTTATACTAATTAATAAGGAGAAGAGAGTCTAGAGCTATAAGGTAGCTCCTAGAGCTGAAAAGGGTATTCTAGTAGGATTTGAAAGTTATAATATCTATAGATACCTAGTTAATAGAAAGGTAGTTCGTACCTCTTATCTACGATTTAATAAAGATAGCTTAGTCATAGAACCTCACGAAGAAGACGCTATAATAGTACCTTAAACTAGGGGTGATTCTATCGATACTTTGAGTTAAAATTAAGACGTCGAGGTTACTATTGCTACTACTCCTGATACAGGTATAGTCTCGGAAGAAGAAGTCGATAGTAGTACGGATGCCGAATCTATAGTTAAGGACGAAGTTCTAGCACTAGAGGTCGATATTCCGAAGTAAATTACTATATAAAAGAAGCGTAATAGGCCTCTTAGATCTAAGAACTATATGCCGGAGTATATCCCTAGGGCTACACGCTCTAGCCGTAATAATCTAACTCCGACTCTAAACTTGACGCCTGAGGTAACCCCGGAACTAAATAACGGCTACTCTTATACTGTCTCTCCATTGGAAGAAGAGATAGAGAGTACTAGTTAGTATCGACTCGCCTTTTATACGGCTTAAGAAGAGTCTCTATTCTTAGATAATCCGACTACTTTGGATCAGGCTATAAAGAGAGCTAATTAGCTAGAATAGAAGAAGGCTATAATCAAGGAGTATCGATCTCTTGAAGAGAAGTCGACTTAGAAGACTATAAGTCGCTCTAATATACTAAAAGGGTGCAGAGTACTAGGTTCTCGTTTAGTTTTCAAGACTAAGAGAGATATAGATAGTAAAATCAATAAATATAAGGTCAGATTTATAGTCTAAGGTTATACGTAACGATTTAGTTACGATTACGATCAGACGTATACCGGAGTCTATAAATCTTCTACTTAGAAGATGAGCTTAGTAGTTGCGGCGGAGTATGACTTAGAAGTCGAATAGTTTAATATAGTAATAGCATTCTTATATAGTAAAGCCGATACCTAGATATACGTTAAATTACTGCTATTTTATAGATAATTTAGGCGTAGACTTATAGATAATAAATATATACTCTTGCTAAAAGCTCTATATAGTCTGAAGTAGTCTCTACGCCTCTAGTAAGAGACGCTATATAAGGAGTTCGGTATTATCTATTTTATACCTTTAGAGACTAATAATTACGTGTATATTAATAGAGAGACTAAGATTATTATCGTTACTTATATTAACGATTTTCTAGTTATCTTAAAGGCTAGATCAGCACTTGAAGAGCTTAAAGTGAAGCTTCTTACCGTGTTTAATATCCTTCTAGCTGGACTAGCTAAGTACTTCCTTAGAGTTAGAATTATACGTAATAGAGAGAAGAAGACGATTTCTCTTTACTAAGATACGTATATCGATAAGATATTAGATCGATTTGGAATAACTAACTATAAGAGCGCCGATACGCCCTTTACTACTAGTTCAGAGGTTTCTATAGTTAAATTCAAGGGAGTAGCTACTCTATAAGAAATCAAGCTATATTAATAGCTTTGCGGTAGTCTTTAGTACCTAGCTTATACTCGCTAGGATATACTATACTACTGCTTCATATTATTATAATTTCTAATAAATCTATTACCTTAATATCTTACGAGCGCTAAGAGAGTACTTATATACCTATAAGGTACGAAGTACTACGCTACGACTTATAGAGGAGACGTTACTAATAGAGAGAAGATGAAATTAAGAGGTTTCTATAACTCTGATTAGGCCGGTAACCGAATTAATAGAGTATTATATACCGGAGTCTATTTCTTTCTTATAAGAGGTGTTTTCTCAGCTATTTCAAAGCGATAGACTACTATAGCTCTTGCCTCTACGGAAGCAGAGTATATAGCTATATGCGCCTTTGCTAGAGAAGCTTCATAGATACGCTAAGTACTGAAGGAGCTAGGCTATAATAAGCCAGACTCTAGGAGTATAGAGATATAGTGCGATAATCAGGGAGCTTTATCTCTATCAGAGAACCCTGAATTACACTAACGTACTAAGATATATCGATATTAAATTTCACTACTTTCGCTAGGAGGTCGCTAGAGGTCATTTAGACCCTTAGTATATACCCTTAAAAGAGAACGCAGTAGATAGTTTTACTAAACTACTTAGTCCACAAGACCTCAAGGCCTTTATAGTAATACTGAATATAACTGTTTTATACCTAGAATAAGGGGTATAGATATCAATTAGAAAGCTGATATGTCTTGAAGGAATTACAGAACCTATAGTTTATCTAGATTCACGTGATATCGAGGCATAGTGCTAGTCTCCAGGGGTGTTACTATACGTACGCATACGATAGTATAATCGACTAATTACAGGAAATTAGATTACTTGTACCTGTAGAAGTTACTGACTTTATAGTATCTCTATAGAGGGGTGTGTTGCGAGGATATGGGTCTTAGCATGGATCAGGTGACTGTAGTCACGTGCATAGTCCGTGCGGGTATTCCTAGATAATATCTTCTATCGACTCTCCATAGTAATTAGTACTGCAATACAACTAATATCATTCAACTACTCTATGCCTTACTCTGAAGATCAACGTAACCTTGCGATATTTTGATCATTTTGTTCGCTAAGAGAATGTAACCAAAGAAAATATTGATCTCGCAATACTATCGAGTTCAATAATCAAGCTTCCAGCTATGACGATATGATTCACCGATGTTTCGTTTCGCTGACTCGTAACTTTGCGTTCGCTTAAAGTCAGCAAATGTTTTAGGGGTCAGTTGCTTCATGAAAGACCCGCGCAATGTGAGTGCCTTTGCTTATTGGACCCGTGCAAAAAGTCGGACCACGCCATAATCCCTGATTTGAAGAACAACTAGGATTTTAAGGGCTTTATCTTTACAGCTTTGCCACCTTCTGTCCAGGCTAGGCAGGCTCGTCTCCAGCGCAGAGACTCAGGATCTTCGTTTATTGTCACTCAATTACAAAGGTACAGCGGTCAAGTGTTTTCGTAGAGCTAGCAGGAGTTTGGAAAAATCTGCTGCAAATCATAGCATCTCTGGGGCACCTTTACTTTCTCCTGCCTACTTGGGCGATTTCTGCCCTATCTGCAGACTTGGCAACTGCCTTTCATAGTAACGTCGCCTACTCCCATGTTAGTGCTCTGACAACACTCCACCGCTGTACCTCCGAAAGTCGTCAGTTTGTTACATGATGTTAAAGTTTACTTTTAAGCGATGTCCTGTAATCCCTGTGAGACTTGAATGTTTAGTCCTGACATTTCGCTTAACCATTCTGACTGTATTCCCAAGGCCAGTTATCACTTCGCTGGTGAAGAACTGGCCCCTCCTTGCTGTTGAACATTCATACAACTTGCTTCAGAAGGCAGCAATCATTCTTAGCTGATGTCTGTGTCATAAACAACATAGAGTCATTGGAAGAGTTTCTGGTGGCAACCCAAGTAGTTCGTCTCTACTTTTTAAGAACTAAACGCAACGCGAAACCCAAGCATCGGCATAATTCTTGTTCAGTGATGCGTCTACCAACTTTTCGCAGTCACATGTTGCCCATTGCTAGCTCGGATGATGAAGATTGCCCATTTATAACATCCAAAAAAACACATGATACAGATCCTGTGCTTTCGCCAACACATACCTCAAAGTCTCTCACATTCGTCCATACACTCGCCATCATATCAGCTCTCCTAAGCCCAGTCCTCCTCATTCTTTTGGCCTTGAACATATACTACAACTCCTTCAGACACATACATGATGATGATGCCTTTACACGTGCCATCTTCGGAGACTGTACATCACCCTTTTTTCTCCCCATCCTTACCATGAATCTGAAAGCTGCTAACTTCGATTTCATGACCAGTACCATTTACCGCACATCCTTTTGGATCGAGTGGCCATGATTTCTTTCACAGCGACCCTTATGATGGCCAAGCATCAGCTCTTTACCATGGAAAGCCGTTCAATGCTTCTCAAAAAAGAACACCTTGGGATGACATCTACCCCAGTGATCACCTTGCCATTGAAACGCCGGAGCGCTTCGGATTATGGGGTGGGCTACATTTGAGTAATGAAGGGAAAAACAAAGATGAGTGGACGGGACAAATGGGATTTAATGTTGGAATTCTACATCAACTGCATTGTGTAGTGAGTTCCCATTACCCATAACCGGTGCGAAATTCTTGGAATATGCAGAAAAATATTGTACCAGCCTGGTAATGCTGACTCGCTACAGGGAATTCTCAAGCATACAGTGATGACGTACAATAGAACAGAGGAGAGTCCTCGGTTGACGGAATTCGAGATTTACCACGCTAATCATTGCGTTGAAGTATTGAGAGAGGTTCGTCTACCATTCCTCCCCCTCTTCTAAATCGTTCAAATAAGGCGATGGTGAGGTAAAGTGTGCTCCAAAAGCAATGCTAAAATTTCATCGTTGGGTCTAGCTCGTGTTATGCAAAGGGGATCTGACCATCCAGAAGCCGAAGGGACTTCGTATACCCAAGGGGAGAGATTGGCCATCACAGCACATGTGTCGGGATGAACAGGCACTTCTTGAAGCGATTTGGAAAAGGGCGATGGTAAAGACGGATGGAGGGTGGGTAAGGAGGCATCGATAGTCATTGGATCTGGCCTGTGAGTTTATAGATCAGCATGGTGCCTTTCCTCGAGAAATCCGTGCATTAAGTCCTGAATGATCCCCGCGCTTCATTTCTGACCCATTAAGGTTCGACATCACTGTATATATGACGTTATGAAATCTTCGAGGCTATTAAATTATATAACTAAACGTCCCGTTCTCTCCAAGTGCTGGTAAGGACTGGTAAGCAGATAGTTGAACCAATACACTTATCGATGATCTTGTGGTAATTCACTTGTGACGAATTATGACGAGCCAAAAATATCTACATCATAAAAGGATCCACGATCCAGTCCACTGTATTCAACCACTCTAAATCATCTAATCCCATTCCTAGGCCATTTACTCCTGCAGTCCATAAGCTCGGCTCGAAACCCCCGATTATCGTTGACTGCTCAGCCTGCTTGTTCGATTGATGTTCATCAGTAATGAGTGTTGGTGGTTGGAAGACCTGTTCCAAAACTCTCTTGATGACTTTCGCTATGTGTTGACACAACTTGTAGTTGCCTGCGTCAGGTGCGATCCACTCTAGGAAAGCGATCATGTGACTAAGATTCTGAACGATTTCGGCGGTGGGTAATTTGATGTCAGGAGTGATGCAAGAAGATGGGGTGTGGTTGAGGCGGGTTTGCTTGAGTAGTTCGGTGCAGATAATTCCAACGGCCGGGATACCGTACACAATCAGCGTAGAATCAAGGTCATAAATTTTCGTGATAGTGAACCCTCTACCTCGTTCCAGCCACGGGAACAGAGTCAAATCTACCATCTCTCGAGAGATTTCAAGTTGTCTCTTTTTACTTTCCAGACCCCGCTCAACGCTTAAACACTCCAACAGGAAATGAATGCGAAGATATTCCATGCGACTCAGGAGGGGTCGCCATAACAACACTGGTCGTAAAGGCGTTGGGTCTTGTGCCGAAATTCGAAGTGAGTCTTTGGTAGCACTTATCAAATGCGGGATGGGGGCAAAGGTTTCAATGGTACGAGTTCTTAGCTCACTAGGAATGCACATTAGTGACCTATCTTGGTACAATGATGGAAAGAGCGATTACTTGACTCGATCCATGCGAAAGTCCGATAGACTACCGAGAAACAATTCCATAATCTCATCAAGAAGCATGGCAGCAAGGACAACAAAACGACACAATGTAGAGGGAAAAGTTGCTCCTTTCTTATTCCATCCTCGCTCATCGAGAGCCGCAATCTCTTCTTGCAAAATTTCTCCACCCGCTACGAGGACATCGTCGTCAAGATCTAGAGGAGTTGGGCAAGTGTAGTAGCGGCGGCCAAGAGCCGGTGGCCGGCCCGTTAACATTGCAAGCTCCTTATCGAATCGGAAAACACAACCACTGAGACGTTTCTGCATTTCGGACCTCACGGCGACAGATGGCTCTCCTTGATAGCAGTGTAGACCTGTAGCAGTAGCGACTGCTACTAGATCATGATTTAATCGCCAGGCTGATAGTTCTGCGTAAGTTCAGCTCTCAGTTCTGACTTTGAAGAAGTACATACTGTTGTCTCCTTCCATACTAGTCTCCAAAAGCATGTTCTTAAGAAGCAGATTGCATAAAAACGGGCGAATGGAGTTGCGGGATAGTTTGATACAACTCTCGACACAAGTCTTTAGTTCTCGTACATATATAGACCTGTCTTTTACCACGTTCCTCTTATCGATTAGGGCATAGTCGGTGTTAGAATGATCTGGGTGAGGGAGACAGGCATATGCAAAGGCTACATATAGCAACCCAAGAGTGTCCCATCTGAGGTTAGTCCCAGACAGTGACGCGGCCCATCCATTAGCATCTTGCGCATCGGTCCCAGCACCGTATCCTGCGCGGATAATCCGCTTCGATATCTCTTCGAGATCAGATTCCTCACGAGGTGATTTCATGAGATGACCGTAGGTTGAGAATATAGAGGCAAGAATTTGCCGCATGATTACCCAAGGGATGCCGATCAGCCCGCTTGTGTGAGAAATGTAGAGCTCCAGGAAGTTCTCGCTTGTTTGCTGATCTGGAAGATATTTCAGAATATCTACCCCGATCTCTATATCATGAGGATCAAACTGCATATCCACTTCGTCATAGATCTCAGCTGAGGTGTAGAGTCCAGAGCTATCCAAGGTAGCGGAGTAACTGGTCTCTCCCAAGAAGCCAGGCGTAGGCGTCGAGTCGGAACGAATCCAATGCCCACTAGAGGATGTTGGAGTATCTATTCTTATATCAGAACGATCGGTTTTCGCAGTTAGATGGATCTGTTGAGTAGCCTGAAGTCGCTGCTTTGTCATCGGCGCCTCGAGGAACACACAATCAGATGGCATTTGGCGCTTCCTGCAACGACTACATGCTTCTTGTCGTGGATCGGTTGTAATGTCACACTTGACCTTCGCCTTTCGACAACTCTCGCAAGCAGGCTGCAGGCCATTCCGGCGCTTACCCAGACCACTGGCTCAGTTATTCATAATATTCGAGGATATGGAATATTTAATCGCAGGTTTCAAACCAAATCTACGAAGGAAACAAAATACGAAGTCGGAGTTTGAGAACTTGTTGGAGTATCTCGGAGTGGGGCCTTCTCGGGGTTATCTGTCCCAGCTTCGGGGTAGTCCTAGTAACGTGACCTTTGATTCGCACTAGCAAGTGTCTGAACAGTCCTGATTGCTACCTCAGCTTTCGTTTGACAATCACAAGACAAAGGGCGATTACAAAAATCAATGTAATATTGAGAAAATCGTCGATTAAGAACCACATCTGAGACGAGGAAACTAACTTCAAGATCTTCAAACTTGCTGATGCTGCACATCGTGCCAGGGGCAAAGCCGCCAAAACACCAGATGTGCTTCCTAGCAGACCAGTCGTAAACATGTTACTCATCTAGGCCTTATCTGGTCTACATGTATCAAGCCCCATATTCCTCCAGGTTCTACCAAGCTTGTCCTGATCAATCCTCAGCTTGCTCATCTTCATCTTCTCCGATACGGCCATCCACAAGGCCAACAACGAATGTGACGGTGATGTCTCGAGCTAATTCGGTATCTTTTGCACCTGGGGGACGTGTTGGAAGGCCACATGACCAGCCTTTTCTCGCAAAGACTCTGTTAAGAGCGACTCTGCTAAGGATGGATACAGGCGGAACTCGCAAAAGTAATTGCCTGCATCGTCAGAAACAAGTGTAGTGGCGTCCTATGGCCCCTGGTAGTAAAGCGAGCTCCGAAATGACAAGAAGCGAGATCTAAACACACCGCGAACTTACAGAGAATTTATTCTTCATACCACGCCATGCGGTCTCAATATCCAAGCATGTGCTGAGGGTTGCTGGAAGACCGAGCTTTTTCAAAGCCGCCGAGTCGGCAGTTACGCCGTCATCCCCTGGTAATATGTAGCCATCTCTACGGGCCACTGTCTCAAATCAAAAAGGACAGTGGCCAACCAAGGGCCACCATCCCGAAGTGCAGGATGAGATCAATATCCAGTACGTCTTCGGCTTCGCCTGGCTGAGTTTCTGGGAGGAAAAACGCTCGGTGTCCGCTCCAGATCTCTTTCGAGACTCGTCTGACATGGCTGTATGTTTCCAGGGTTACACGAGCGTATTTCAAGATTCACATGTCCTTCTTTCCTGGGCATTGCTTGGTTGATGCAAACTTACATTGTTGCAGTGACCACAACCACCAATTCGGAGAAACTGGATGAGTACGTCACGGCCTTGTCAAAAAATTGGCATCTGAGGATTTAGATAAGATTAGAAAAGTCGGCTTGCCTATCACTTACATACATCTTGGGGGATATAGGATGATGATCGATTTTGAAAATTAACCTCGAGAGCCACGTTGCTTCACGGTCGTGGCTGGAAGGCCGCAATAATGTAACAACTCATAGCGACAAATGAGATGTAACAGTAATCAAAGAAGCTGTGTTGGATTTCTGCCTGTTGAGCTGTCTTTCCTCCAGTGGACCTTCCTGAGTAATGACCGAGAACAGCATTGCCAAACATGCGGCTCTTGCTGGTCTAAGCCGTAAATCACAATTTCGCGTCAGAACAGGTTTGGTGGGTGAAAAATCGGTGCGTCCATGGTGGTCGGTTTTCGCATGAGTCAAATATTAAGAGACCTGATATCAAAGACGATGATAGAATAGTGTAATAACAAGATGTTTGATAAAGCGGTCTTCGCTGATTGAGACACCTACCTAAGTATGTATTTGAAGCTGAAATGGGCGAGTTGTGACAATAAATGGAACCAATCTTGCTGACTAATGCTAGAGCTCTTCGCTGTATCCGGACGACTGCTTCTGTACATCGCCTTTCTTTGTCAATACTACTGCAAACGGATCTCGTGCTCTTCCATGCCTATCCTTCACAACATCAAACGTAAACCAAATCAAGCATCAAAAAACCAAAACTATCACAGCATGGCTCCGAAACAAGGAAAAGAGTCCGTCGTCGGAGACACATATCTAGGAACAGTAAGTCCTATCGCATTCTTGACCCCTCCATCAACCCCTCCACGTCCACATACTAAGAGCCCTCCAGATTGGCTCAATGGCCTGCTACACCTGCACTCTACGTGGTGGCCTCACAGACGTAAATAGCAACTGGCGACTCTGGAAAGCCGACATGAAGGTCTACCGTGACGGAGAGAGTAAGTACGAAGACGAAGAAACCTTCCCCTCGATCGACGACGAAGTAATCAGCAAAATGGAGCGACGAAGGAAAGCTATATTATGGTTCTCGGTTTCGGAGGCGGTAAGGGAGAAGTTTTTGACGGATATGGGAAGCAGGGATAAGACAAGTGAGGATGTTATGAGGAGGCTGTTTGATAATGTTGCGCCGGAGGGCAGTGAATAAAAGCCCTTGGAGCGATTGGTGGTGGAGGATCATATGAGGGTAAGTATTAGGAGGGAGAGAGAGAGCAAGAGGGTGGCGGAAAATGGGCAGGGGAAGTCGTGAAGTTATCTAGTCATCACGTGGATTCGTGAGAAGTTTGGCCTTTAACGTTTGGGGACTTTCTGTTGGAGACCTTTCGGAACTTCCTCTGGCTCATGTTACCCGCCTCGACTTCACGATGACGCCTTCAATCACTTTTTACCCTTCGAGAATCCACCTCCGAGCCATACCTTCCAGAGTGAATGACCGCAATGCAAACGGGACTTGGTTAATGCACCTTGGCCGTTCGCAAGCCATGTCAATTGGGTATCAAAGGACAACAGAAAAGATGCTCGGGGCCTGAAAATTTATGAGGTCGTGGGTAGATTGAATGTCTCCTACCTGCTATGTTCGAAGGGTCGATACACGCAAAACATTAGTCCTTGCTCATTGACGCTGGATATTACTCTTTGCCACTTGGGATCACCATGTACTTCTAGCAGAGCCAGGTGGGCTTGATTGTTTTACTCCGGCTTTGGATCTTTACGATACAGTTGCTGTGCAGAGCGATGCATGTCCATTTCTGGATATCTTGCAGGATGCTGGGAATAAGGGGTTCCTGGTGATGCAAATTTCTCAATCTTAGGGGAAAACTTATATAATAACCCATGGCAAAATGAACGCACTGCCCAGCCATCCTTGAGCTTCTAGCCCTCTGTACGCTACTTGCAAACACGCCATGGCTTGAAACAAATCAGGTGATACTCACGCGCCTTGATAGTTCGGCGAAGTTGCCGATTGATCTAACGCGACATCAGAACCGGCATGATAGCAGTATAGTAATACAAATACTGTAGGTCAAGCTAAGTCAAATTACCATACTCGGCGGATGAAGCTGCCTATATCAATGAAATTCCTCTCTGGCAAACGTATTCAATTAATTCCAACATACTCATAGTTCAAGCCATCCACATGATGTAGCTGTCAAAATTTCTGACCCCAATAATCCCAATATCAAAAGTAGAAGCACCCCTCAATGGGGTCTCTATCAACGCGAGCTATTCTGGAAAGATAACAAAGGAGAAATCCCGCCTTTGAGCACCGAGCCTGGAGATCTAGAAGACCTTGCAAAGAGAAGTCTGACAATTGGAGGATGGTAAGAGTCTACACACTACATTTTGAAGTCTCATCATCATATACTAAAATTCTCCATGTACTACGCCTCGTCCAACACAGGCCAATCTTACACCCATCTGGCAAACGGACGAGCATTCTACCGCCACAGAATCATCCCTCGAATGCTCGTCGACACCAACGAGCGTGACACCGCAACCACGATCTTCGGGCTCAAAGTCAGTGCACCAATTGGCTTCGCTCCTATCGGCATTAACAAGATCTACCATCCTCTTGGCGAGCTTCCTGTTGCTAAAGTAGCCAAACAGCTGAATCTACCTTATTGTCTCTCGACTGCAGGCTCTACTACCATCGAAGGAGTTGGCGAAGCTAATGGTGCCGGACCAAGATTCTTTCAGTTGTATGCCGCATGATGAATGGGTTGACGATCTCTTTGTTGAAGAGAGCGCATGATAGTGGGTTCACAGCGTGTATGCTCACGCTTGACACCTGGCAACTCACGTGGCGCCATCACGACGCAGCAGAATCAAACTTCGCATTCTACCACGGGACGGGAGCTGACCTTGGCCTTTCAGACTCCGTTTTCCAGAAGCGGTTGAACGAGGTGGGTATTGATCCCAAGAAGCAGCCGAATGAAGCAGGTGCGATGTGGATAGATGATGTATGGCATCGACGTGCGTGGAGCTGGGAGAAGATGCCGTGGTTGATAGAGCAGTGGAGGGAGATTAGTCGTGGGAAACCGTTCTATTTGAAAGTGATACAGAGTGGAAGATGCGAAGAAGTGTGTTGAGTTGGGCGTGGATGGGATCGTGTTTAGTAATCATGCTGGACAGCAGGTTGATGGTGCGATTGCGGGTTTGGATGCGTTGGAGAAGATCGTTGCTGGTATGTGTCCTGTTCCCATATCTCGGTCCCCAATGCTTTCGCGTTTCATCCAATTGATGGGTTGATTCTAATTTCAAAATTAGCGGTCGGCGAAAAAACATACATCATGTTCGACTCCGGCGTCCGCTCCGCATCAAACGTTCTCAAAGCCCTCGCTCTCGGCGCGAAATTCGTCTTCGTAGGCTGTCTTTGGGTTTGGGGTCTCAGCATCAAGGGCGAGCTGGGCATTCGTCACGTTATGAAGAGCTTACTCGCTGATTTCGACATCTTGATGAACGTTGCGGGCTTTCAGAGTGTGGATCAGATTACGAGGGATAGTATTGAGAGCCTGCCAAACGCAGCGGGCATGAATTCTTAGAAGAGTAAATTGTAGATATGCTATTGGAGATCAAATTTGGGATCTAATTCAAATGCTGGTCGACTGAGTCTGCGATGGTCAGCTTCGAGGCTGATGATCGTTTCGTAAAAGTTGGATGTAAAATCATGTACGTGAGAATAATGAGATCTTTAGCAGAGGCTGTGGTTCTGGCTTACAGTAGGGAGGCAGGGCCGTCTGTATAAATGAAATTTTGAAATGGATCCCCCTCTCTTTCTTTGTTTTGAAGAAGTAGTAGTCGACTCACTCTGTGAACCAAATCTATACTGGGATAACGTCGTTTACCATGAGATAAGACGTGTCAATAACATTGGAAAAGATGCTACAGCCCATCTATCGCGCAGTTCTCCTGTCTCCTCTCCTGTCGCACTGCTCCCATCACAACCACACCGTCTCGTCGCCCCAGAAAATCCCACCCACCACCTCGCTTCACCACCCCCACCAAAACACCAATTCCCAACCCTGATATACCAAAATACCGCAATCCCACACCATCCAATACACAGGTAGTTGTCCGTCATGGCGTAACCGTGATCATCACTTCAATGAAAATGCATCCCAACTTCGCAATATCATGCTCGGAGCGGTAATTTCTCCACGATTCTATCTATTAGCCAATGGTTACCGCGGTAATTGAACGGTGTCCCAAGGAGAAAGTGGTAGCATCATCTCTTGGGATTCTCACCTCAGTGGTTAGGGATTAAAAGGTTTCGCCCTTTGGCTTTCAGTAAGGATATCCTGTCACACCTGTAAAAGGGTGTGATGGGCAGAAAGTTTTGTCTTTTTTGCCGGTTTCTTTTTTTTGTTTTTTTGAAACTCTTGGATTTGTCCGGTTTTTTTTACAGGGAGGGTTTCGAAGCGAGGAAGTTGAGGAATTGATGAGAAGGATTCACGTTTGATAGTTTGATATGCTAGTCTATAGCGATATCCACCTTCCTAGAGATCAATTAAACTTCGAGTGTAGAATATGTTCTTATTTTGGCGCATCGAGTGATGTTATTATTCCGCTAGGGTTGCCCAAGTCCTAAGCGAATAGCAACAAAACAATCACGAAAATGTCGCACGAAATTTTCAGATTATTCAAGTGGATCTGCACTATTATGATGAAGTCACATCTTCCCATTTTTGAAGAAGAGAGGGATTGAACATTGAGTCTAGTTGAACTGACAAAACCATTTAAATCTCCCAAAAAAGATTATGGAATTCAAAACCTCTCAATTTTTGTCATTTCAGTCGACGATGATGGAAATTTAAAATTCGGTTTCGACTGATGAACCAGCCATATAAGACAGAGGATAACTGTTGATCGGCCTATTGCAGATATGTCTCAGGCTTGCAAATTTGTTGGCGTTATTGCAGAGTTGTACGAATCAGGATGATATTTTGACGAGCATTTGTTATTTGGTAAATCGACGTAACATTTGCAACCCGAAGTCCTCGACAAACATTCTCGTATCTTCCCTTCCATACATAATGCAGTGCGGATAGAGACTATCTGCCTTTTGATGGCGAGATATTAGGAAACTCAAAGTCTGTGGCGTCGACAATCTTCGCAGGCTAGCATATGGCAACGCTTGCAGGACAAGATATACTTGTGATGTCTGGCGCCACACATCTCGCAGACCTTGCCACGACGCGATCCCTCTAATCTCGTGAACTTGCCGCTATGATCGCACCCATGATTCGTTTGTAATTCGTGTGCCATAGCCACCACTCGTTGTTGTCGAACAGCAGGAGCCATGAGCCCTCGAGCCTCTCTGTCAACAATTTGCTCAGCTCTTCGATCACGTAGTTCCACGACCCAATCGTCACACGAGCAGTCCTTCCACTTCACGCCGCATCTGTAGCAGAATTTCGCACCACATCTACAGCTGTGATTATGGATTAGCTTGTACCCATACAACGAGCAGTAACAGGCAACACTCACGTCATGTGGTCACAGCCCTCCCATCGAAACACCAACTCACCGCAGCCAAAACAAGCTTTCCAACCTTGCTTATCCGCAAATTTGAGGAGAGTCTCTTTTCTTTCATCTACAGGACACCATCCGTCATGTGCAGGTGCTTTACAGTGCATGCAAGTCGAAGTACCACAGTTCTCACAAGAAGCACGGTCCATAGCTCGCTGCGTCATAATTATGAATTTGGCGCACTCCGGGTCAGCGCAGTAGACCCTGTTTGTGCTTGTAAATTCCTGCTCCGCATCTCGGTAAGTCTTCAGTTCCTCGACTGAAAAGTCTGTCTCGATGGTAGAGATATCAATTGCCTGGCGGTGGCATTTCGGTGGAAAAAGGCTTTCGTCCTTGGTAACGCGCATGAAGAAGGACTTGAGGCAAGGCTTGCAATAGACATCATTACATGCTAAGCATACGGTGGCATGAGGATGAAAGGCGTCTCCACAGACACTGCAATCCACTTTAAGCTGTGGCAGATGCTCAAGGACAGCCCTTTGGCAGAGAGTGTAATCCGTCGATAGACCCTCAACAGTGCCGTCGGACACAGTACTGAAAGTCGAAGCTTCCGTGGCTCGCAAAACAAAGTCCCAGTCACCCAGATCCGATCCAAAACGAGACATCTTCGGCAGACCGATAGCTTCTTAGATTGGGAGATTTTCATCTTCGTTCAAGCTCCGGGCAAAGCCTCGATCCTCAAGTGACTGTGCCTGTGCCTCCTCGACTCCCGACTCTTCGATAGCCACAGCATCAGACACAACAGCCTTGGCAATACTGTGAGCGAACTTCAAGTCCTCAACCAGAAGGAGGGCTTTCTACAATTCATTCTCAAAATCATCGAAAGCTAGAGCAAAGTCCGGAGGATTGTTCTCAGCCCACTTGCCGGTCTGAGACTCTCGCTGAGCTTCAATTTCTTCGAGTTGAAGCTGTAGAGCAAAGCTCTCGTCGTCGTACTGGTGAAGAGAGTCAATACACGCCATGATCAAAGCTGATATGATTCGTCTGTGCTTTCAAGTTTCGTTTTGAAGAGTGTATGATATGGGAAAGAGTGCGTGGAGGTGAAGCTCTTATTAAGATGGGGTGGGTTCAACACGTGGGTTAAGTTTAGCTCCATGGGCGCAATCTCGGTAAAGTATTAATGGGTCGACTGGCTCCCATGCTCTTCTCGACTTACCTCAACACGTGCCTTGTTTATGATATCTCATATTAACTATAAAGGAAGAAAACACAAGGTTCTTGCCTGATATGAGGCTATTGACACTTTGGGAGGTTTTGGCAAGAGAGGCAGGAGGAGAAGCAATATATTTAGATTACTACTATACAGGTGACGATGATGATAGTCGAGCGGCACATATACTGCCCCCACCCCTCCGTCCCCCCCAAGGTGAAATCCAAAACACCAAAAAATATCGATTGATCAGAAATATTTTCCTAGCTATTTTCAGTACCACGAGATGTGTTTTAAGCGTTCGGGTTCAGGTGAGCTTGACGAGGCTCTTAGAGGCGGTACTACAAAGCTGCGTTTTCTGTAATAGTCTCTGCTAGAACACGTGCTTCTTCTGTTGCTATTTCGGCGCGTAGAGCTGTATTCTGCGCTAAGATGTCGTCTGTGTTACTATAAAGAGAATTAATACCAGAATCTCCTTTTGTAGTTGCGATATTCGTGTTCGTATCCAAGGTACTCTGTAGGTGTACTGTCCTGAAGGCCCCCTAGAGGCATGGGACGTATCCGGCTAAGGGCTTATATACACAATATAGCAAGCACTATATAATGCATCAGAGTACAATTCCGGTAGCCCAACAGGCAGGTAAGCTCCTGCGCCAATACCCGCTGATAGAAATAGATACGCTAGAGTGAACAAGACAAAGCGAGCTGCTAATACAGGTGGAGATAACCGAATTGATCAAGGAGAGTAGTAGTATTACCCCAATCCCTCAAATTCACGCACCCGTGTTACCTTACGTACAAGCCTATTTAACAGATCATGTCCAAACACTTATTCCAGTACTGAGGATATATTGAAATCGTTACTCATCCTTCTTAGTGTCACGTGCTGTATTTTGAAGGCTGTCACCTACTGGAGGGCAATTATCGAAGGCACGAGTGGTGAGATTTCGATTGACAGATTGTGTTGGAATTTATTTTCACTGACTGTCGGGCTGAAGTTTGCTTATCTGCTCTTCGTTGTTTGTTGCATCATTCATTTGAGTATGACTAAGCTTGATAAATCCGTGAAATGACATCCTTATATCAATACAATAGCACGTCCGGTTCTTCTGTCCTTCTTTCTCAGCGGAATTCCTAAAAAGAGCGCACGAAGTACTTGTGAACTTGTGTGAGATCTCGATCGACTTTCTACCACTATCGAGCACGACAGCCCTCACAATTTACTAGCAATCCAACTCTTGACCATCTTCGCCGTCTCGCCCTCATCTTTCTCCTTATACCCCAACTGTAGATCGATATTCGGCTGATCATGATACTCTCCCTTCAGCACATGCACATCAACGCCGACATCGCTCCCCACACCCTTCCTCAATTTCTTCTCAAACTCCGCAATGCCATCTCTTAGCACTTCATCACTACCGCACAGGACGCAGATATCCTTGACTAGAAGGCCTGACCACCACTCCGCTGGCGCCTGTGCAGCTTCGTTGTAATTGTCCTTTGCGCCTTCGTGCGGCCAGGGACAGTTCAGGAATGCGGAGGACCAGAGTTTGCCGCCGGGTGTGGAGACGCAGTCTTTAAACTCGTTTTCTTGGAAGGAGGGAAGGCTGGTGTCGAAGGATACCCAGGGCGAGATTAACACTAATCCTAGGAATGGGGAGGGAATTGAAACGCGTGGGATGGAGGGATCGCAGTGAGGGTGTGAGATGTGGGAGAGTAGAGAGAGGGCTAGGTTCGCGCCGGCGGAGTCGCCTGTGATGATTATGTTTGAGGGAGAGAGATGGAGGGTATGGATTAGGTGGTTTATTAGGGAGGAGGCTTGTTGGAGTTGGCGTGGGTATTGGGCGCCGGGAGCGAGGTCTGTGGTTGTTAGATTATTTAATGGTTGGGTAGCAGGGCAAGGTGTTTACCATATGCCATGAACAGGCAGGCTACGTTCTTGCCTTTCTTGTTCAGAACGTCTACGGCCTGGAACATGAATTCGAACATATGGTCTGAGGCTGGTAGGACGTATCCACCTCCTGAAAGAAAGTTGTCAGTATCGAGATATCCTTTTCCTTGGCGCCAGAATTTTCAATTGTCATTCTTGCCGTCATGGCAGTTCTTCTGTACAGAATCGCCCGGGTACGGCTAGCAGAGCGCTCTAGGCTAGAGACTCACCATGGAAATTCAGAACAATCTTCTCAGCGTTGCTGTCTCCAACCCAGTGTGCTCGCGTCCCATCATGGAGAGTTTCACTCTTTGGAGTTTGGCCTCTGCGTTTACAGACATGCTCGTAGGCATCATCGGTAGGTGGAGATATGTAGCTGTTTCATTGTCAGTAAGCGTGTTGCCGACGTTTCACGTTTGTGATATGCAGGCTCCAGCGTGACATGTTGCACTAGCTTTCAATTAAAGGGTCATATGTGCGCCAGACACATTTCCTTCCTCAATGATATTTCCACTTGACGGAATTCTGCCAGCCGAATGACGCGAGAACGGCAATAGTAGTGAAAGCATTAATAGACACGACAAGCACGTGACGAGAGTAAAACTTACTGCTGCTGTCTTGTAGTCGTCCTCGCAACGAATGTTCGCAGTCCGGTAAGCGCTACAAACCGAAAGTAGGTCCGTGGTCTCCTGTCTTTCGCTTTCCATACACCAGTGAAGAGTGAGAGGACCGTAGATGTCACTGTGACAAACTCAGTAAAAGTGTCTTTCAAACACAAATATCGCTACCACAATTACCTGGAAAGGAATTTGAATTAAAGACTCTGATTTGGCTATCCTGGGTTGTTTTCTGGCAAATGATAGGTATGGGAATTGAGATGAGAAGGAGATGTTCCTTGAGTAGGAGAGTAACGTACGGGTACTGATGGCCGCAGGCAAGAGATCCAATTTCTCCAGGACGGACAAGTCCGCAATAGTAGCTTGCTGAGAATGATACGAGGAGCCTCGACTCCCACTCTTGGGATCTGCTTTCTTGATAGCCGCCATATTGTATTTCCTTCCGTCTCTTCTCTTCCTATCGAAACCCGACTTTGAACTCTCGTCCGAATCACTCTTTGGTTGAGTTCGACTCGGGACGACGACTCGTTTCTTGAGCTATCCCTGAATCTGGATCGTGCTCGACTTTCACGATATCGCTCGAGAGAAGAGAAAGAGAGTATGGTGTCCGATTGTAATGTTTAAAATGAAAAGCTCCCGAGGGCGTGGATCGAAGCAACGATTACGAAGGCATGTGGGGCGATATAGCTTCGCCACAGATGAGCCGAGGTCGATCCTGTAGGTCTTGATGCGATCGACCCCTGTTCGCCGCGCTTGCTGAACCAAAGATTCGGGTCGATCGTGATGGAAAGGAACAACGATTTTTACATCTGAAAGCAGAAACGGCTGAGATAACTTTTCGTCGATGTTCTATCATTTCATTATTTCATTCCTTGTAAGGTTGAATTAAAATGATGTGAGATATGTATCCTTGATCACCGATTTTGACTACTTGTTAAGATAGGTATATACATATACATACCTAGTTGCATGTTAACCTCGATATAAGGATATTCACCAGAGAAATTTTCGATTATATCATATTCTTTGGTTCTAAAGAATTCGTATTTGAATTCGTTGTAAAGGGAGACTCTTTTCAGGATCACTTGAATATATATCCTTAAAGTGGTCTGTCCGCCCCACGTGTTGAAGATCAGGGGTCCTGCACTAGTACCAACGATGTCGACATGTCAGATGGGGTTAGGCTTGGCGCGATCGTCAGAACTTCACGAGGGGTTGAGTAGAGCTTGCGCCCTGCGAGCTTGAAATGGGGATGAAACGTCAAATCACATCAAAGTACATTCTCAACTAGATCTCAACTACTGTAGATAAGTTGAATAAGTAAGCATTAAGACTTGTAGATCTCGCGAAGTGCCCACGCCTACTGTACTGCTCAACTGAGGTTACGAAGCGACAGCCTTTCGAACAGCCTACCTGCTACGAAATATTCATGGACAATTATTGGCATTTTGGAGAGATATGAGTATATAGCGAGCTTTACGATGTTTTGCCGTGAGGTTTCTTCTGAGAACTTCCGAAATTTCAACTGAGACATTCATATCATTTCAGGCGACGCCCTTCAATTGACATGCAGGAGAATACTGTAGAGTCGAACAGGTATCATATCTAGATATGTTAGAAATGACTGATGTCTGGTACTTCCCTATCCTTGGGAACTGTTTGCCAACCAAAGAAAATTTTCAGTCAGTTCAGAAGGCAGACAGAGGAGAGGCAAATATGCTGTCCTGTAGAGGTTGTGTTTGAATCTCGATATCGGGTCAAGGCTTCCCAATGATACAGTACCTGTTGGCGGTTGAGTAGAAAATTAAGGTTCAACGACTGGGCTTAGTAGAGACTGAATACCAGGTGGGACAGCCGCTGGGGGAATGACAGCTGTAGTCAACCACGTAGACAGACCGATGGGTCTCATTACACTGCACGATACTGGCTGTAGTCTGGCAGGAGACTATTGATATGTTGTACGACCTCGGGAGGAAGCGCCATACTTCGGACTTGAGGCATGTCACTCCATTGGGCTCGAAGTCTAGATGCGAGCTGTCATATTCTTCTAGAAGTATTTGCAGCGAATCGAAGCAGTGTATATTGCATACTGTGCTGACCGGTACCTTGATTTAGAAATTGTTGGAAGACGGGTTATATCTTTGGCAATCCGATATTTGGGTAAGATGTTGGCCTTCGGTACCTTCGCGTATCCCGGGAAACACTTCCTGTGTCTAGGCAGATCTCGCTCCTTGACATGCTGTGAAGATGACCACAGAAAGTCTGAGAAAGTCTGGCATAAAACAAATTCACGATAACGAAAGACACAAAATGGTATTTGTGATAGAAGAAGTTTTGCATGTACCAGAGCAGTGTCCGGACTAGAGAATTCTGGAACATGGTCACGTGGACATGCTTGCAAGGACCACCTTGGCATATCTTGGATGAAAGCTTATCAAAAGAGTTCCAGAAGGAAAGCAAAAACAGCGATCACGGCACTACTAGACATAAGCCAGAGACACAAGGCGCTGAGCCGGGGGAAGACAAAAAGCAAAAAGCCATGCAGTCATCCATGATCCATGATGCGTTCGTTGGTGCGATGCACCCAGGAAGCGGGAGGATGCAGAGAACACGAGTTGGAAAAGGGAAGAAAACATCTTCCATCCGTGCTCGGTCAAGGCTGCGACGCCGTCTCCGCCCATTGGAAACGGCAGTTCAGGTCCTCAGGTTTCGAGAAGCGCCCGCGTGCCTGAGAGAGAGTCTGGCGACCGATGTTTCAAGGGACTGGCTGAGAGCTTGTGATTTGACTTGATGCGATACCGTTTGGCTAAGCGGCATGGAGATCTGGAGACGGGTGGGGTTGCCAGTATGGAGGATTTGATACTGATTGTGCTTTTAATTCTATAGTAAGGCATGGATGATTATTGAGGCTGAGATTGAGATTGAGGTTGAGGGATTGGCAGAGAATCTGCACGTGAGGTTGGCATGGGGTGTGGATACCTATGAAGATGGCAAGTCAAGTTCAAGCTAATCGTCGATTAGGCGATAGACGGTAGACGGGCGGGAAGGGAAGGGAAGGAAAGGGAAGGAAAGGGAAGGGAGGACCTCGTAAATTACCACCAGCCTCAAACTCACTCGCTGAAACCTTTTCGAGGGGCCATGCATAAGTTAGCCGCCGCCGGCTGTAACCAAGCCTGTGAGGCCAGATAGTTATAGTTAGATCGTATTAAATTCGGCTGATACTGAGACGGCGAAGCATTATCGATTATGTGCTGGACGGAAGAGTACGGTGCGGTTACCTAGCAGAACGAGCTAGTATAGAGAGTGAGTCCTCCAAAGTCCAAGAAAGACCTTTGGTAAGCCCGCGATAGAAGCTCTGCTATGGATTATCTGAAGTTCATCATATAATATGAGTGGAGTCAGGACATCCACTCAAAGGTGAAGGAAGGTCCGTCCTGGACACTTTTGCTCTTGCTTTTGCTACCGGTTTACAACTCCACCTTATGGAAAAGGAAATTTGAGCTGCACATTTGACTTCCTAGCTAGCAGTTTTAAAGTACTTCGTAGTACTCGTACACTCCATAGCCGCGTAGGTAGGTGGGTATCTCATATCCACCGCACCGATGCGATATCAACTTCCCCCGTAAGTGTTGTCCTTCTTCTCGCTACCGGGCCGGAGCAGATGTTAGTTGTCTGACCTTACCGTACCGCACCTGACCTTACCTTCCCTTAGCACCTTAGGCAATCAATCACGAGGGCATTTCGTAGCAATCCTGCTATCTCCATCTCCAAGCCCCCGGCCCAAATCTCCTGCCTTTTTGCAATGCATTCGGTCTCTTTAGACTCAGACGCCACCACTTTGAAATGAAATACGATTGACTTCCACTGCCAGATCCATCGCGTCATCGGAGCTTTGCACGATTGGCTTTGATCCCGCCCAGCGCCTGTAAGCGGCAAGGATGGGCGAGACCTAGACGGGCTAGCGTGTCCCTACCCCTAGCGCCAATTTCGCGGGCTCCACTATTGCCGCACCTCCCACGTCGAAGCCTCAACTCTGTCTCTTAAGCCCGAGCTGGCCAACGACCGCCATCGACGCGACAAGTCACCGCTATCGATACCTCGACGGCGAACGTTGACAGTCTTATCAAGCTCGATTAATACAGTCTCACAGCTGCTGTTGACCAGAGTTTGTCTACATCTCGGTGTTGTTGATCGACCTTGAGCGTAACCAAGTGACTGGACGGACTCTCGAGCGTCTCCTATCTCGCATCCACGCCAAACACTCACTGGTGTACCACAGAATCAAGCCCGACATGTGTGTACTGCCAATCATACCTGTCCTTGGGATCTATTCAACATCTGCTAACCTGATTGTTCGAGTACAGAACGTTCCACGATTTCTTTACGATACCCCGCAGCAGCGACTTCAGCTGCACTCGAAAGTTTGAAGAACCAATCGCCTGTCTGGCCACTATTGTACGAGAGGCACAGCCTTTATCAAAATGGCTTCTCAAAACAGGTGCGTATTCGAGACTTCCTTGCACAATTGCTGCACTATCATATTGCTTGGAAACACGGAGATACCAGAGTGTGGATCAGCCGCTCACCTTCGAGAGGGCTGGAATCTTTCACTTTAGCGGCCTTGTTTGCTCAACAATGCGCTCTTTTACTTACTATTGTTGCGGAACTCTCGTCCTAATGTAACCCGATTAGATGGCTGACTATTCTCTTTGTAGCATCTACACTCCGGGTCAATTCATGAACCCTGGCCCAGCTCCTCGACCACCCACCGAACGCCCCCGACTTCATCTCACCCCATCCACCCAGAATCTTCCTGGTAACATGTCCCAGATGAGCATTAACTCACCCATTACCCGTACTGCCACGTCGACCTACACAGGCTCTACCGTGAGCTTGCCCTTGGCTCGCTCAAACCCTAGTATGGACGGCATGGGTGGGGTCTCCATAATCAAAGAAGGCTGGGCTTCCGTGAAGGAGGGCAAGAACTTCATCAGTCCCTGGAAGCAGAAATGGCTGATCCTCCGGAAGGAGGCCCTGGACTTTCACAAGACCGAAGGTGGCAAGATTTCTTACCAGATTACTCTGAAGGATGTCCTTGGTGTCTCCCGAGTTGAGGCCGCCGGAACCATCTTTGAGATCAAGCGGGCCCTCAACGGATCTTCTACCAACCCAGGCGAGGATGATGGAATTTCAAGGACATTGCAGATCAAGACCAAGGGTGACGATGACTTGTACCAGTGGATTGACTACATCTACGCGCGCTGCCCTGGTATGGGTGGTGTTAGCAACCCTACCAACTTCAGTCACGCCGTTCATGTTGGATTCGACCCTCAGACCGGCGAATTTGTTGGTCTGCCTGATGAGTGGTCCAAGTTGCTCAACTCGTCAGCTATCACCAAGGAGGATTATGAGCGTAACCCACAGGCCGTCTTCGAGGTGTTGGAGTTCTACTCAGACATCACTAAGCGAGCTCAGAACCCAAACCAGTATCCTGGCCCCACTCCAACGTCCTCAGCCATGTCAAACCAGAACAAGCAGCTAGGCTATGGTGGTTCAAATGTCGCACCTCCTCGCCCTGTTCAGAATAACACGCCCAATAATAGCTATGGTACTCCTCAGTCATCTACCCAAGCACCCCGCCGACCAACGCCTCCGGAGCAACAACAACAGCAGCGGTTACAGATGCAACAAATGGCCACCAATTACGTTGATCCACAATCGCGTGAAGATCAAAGACAAAAACACCTCGAGGCGCAACGTCAACGTGACAGGGAGCTTAGAGACAAGGAGATCGAGGAGCAAAACCGTAGGGACATGGAAGCTTACAATGCTTCATTGCCCAAGACTCGGCCGCCTATGGCTCAGCAGGAAGTCGGAGGATTTGGCGGCGGCAGCAACAGCAGTACGGAAAGATATAACCCTGCGCGAGCTGCACCACCCCGACCTCAACAAGGACAACCGCAACCACTCCGGACTCAGAGACAGGCTCCATCTGCCCCCACTCCAAGCAATGGTGTGCGTCCCCCGGTGGCCGCTCAGCAAAGCTGGCAATCTGTCAATCAAGGCCAGAGTGGAGATGGTCGTTCGCCTGCTAGGAACGAGAACCAACGCCCACAGGATCCACGATATCAAAACGGGTCTCAACCTGCAGCTCGTGCGCCTGCCCAGCAACAGCCTTCTCGTCTACCAGCACCCGTTCAACAAGTTAAGCCTCTCAACGTAGCCGCTAAGCAGCCAAATGGAGGAAATGGCATTCAACAGAACGATGCTGTCAAGGCAGCTGAAGCTGCTTTGACTGCAAAGCCTACTCAAGCTGAGCGCAAGCAAGATGTTCGCATGTCCACCATGTCGGAGAACGAAGTTATGATTAGACTAAAAGAGGCTGTCTCTAAGGATGATCCTAATTTGTCGTACTCGAAGCAAAAGAAGATCGGTCAAGGAGCGTCTGGTTCGGTCTATGTTGCAAAGGTTAAAGAAAACCCAGCATCTCCAATCGCTCGGGAAGTCATTCGCCAACAGGGCAGTAAGGCCCAAGTTGCTATCAAGCAAATGGATCTGGCGCACCAACCACGGAAGGAGTTGATTGTCAATGAGATCATGGTCATGAAGGACAGCAAGCACCGTAACATCGTCAATTTCCTAGATGCTTTCTTGCGCAACAACTTCACTGAGTTGTGGGTTGTAATGGAGTACATGGAGGGTGGTGCGTTGACTGATGTCATTGACAATAATCCATCCATCACTGAGGACCAGATCTCCACCATCTGTCTTGAGGTAACAACAATATCTCTGTTCAAAAGATTTTGCGCTGACACAGTTTTCAGACCTGCCGTGGATTGGAACATTTGCACAATCAACAAATTATACATCGTGATATCAAGTCTGATAACGTTCTTCTTGATGCCCGTGGGAATGTCAAGATCAGTAAGTCCACTCAATATCATCGCTGTGTCCAGGTTTCTAATTCGAGACAGCCGATTTTGGTTTCTGTGCCAAGCTCACCGAGTCCAAGTCTAAGCGTGCTACCATGGTGGGTACACCTTACTGGATGGCTCCTGAAGTTGTCAAGCAAAAGGAGTATGGCCCCAAGGTCGATATCTGGTCCCTCGGTATCATGGCTATTGAGATGATTGAGTCCGAGCCCCCATATCTCAACGAGGAACCACTAAAAGCTCTTTATCTCATCGCTACCAACGGCACTCCACGCCTGAAGAAGCCCGAAAAGTTAAGCAAGGAGCTGAAAGCATTCTTGTCCGTCTGTCTTTGTGTTGATATCCGAAGCAGAGCATCAGCTCTTGAGCTTCTTCAACACGACTTTTTGAAGCATGGCTGTGCTCTGGGCAGTCTTGCTGATCTCCTTGCTTTCCGCAAGCACGCCAAGTGAGAAGTATCACTTACCACTTACCACTCACATGAACGATAATGATCACGCTTGCGCCACGATAAGTTTGTTTTGAGGGAGATTCGGGGGTGCGATTTTGCAGCCTTTACAGATATGCGGGGCGATATGCATTTGCTCGTGCTGGATTGATACCCGCTCGATCTGGCATGGCTACTGGCGTTGGGGACGGCCTTTGGACTTGTGCTCCTGGATTCTTCTACATAGCAGCACCAGCCGCGGTCAGGCTCAGCACTTTCAAGCGATTTTACATGTTTTCTGAGGGGTTACCAAGGGGGTGTTTTGCGCGAATCATAAGTTCAGATTGGGACATGTTTTATTTACTCTTCTCTGTTAATTTGGCCTGTGCTTCCTCATCTTCTTTCCTATGGATTGAAGTAGCTCGCATCGTGCTAAGATTCTCAGGTTGAGGCATGTGTGTTTCAGCACTTGAGGGAAAGAGTGATAATAGCGCATAATCGGAACACCTCGATGGAATAGATATTCAAATAATTGAACTTGCCATGATGTTACTGACTGAAGACTTGACTGATATGACATGAGATGAGGATGGCTTTCTGATTCTTCGAGTCGTCTACCTTAATGACGTGTCGTAGAAGCCCAGTTGAAGGACATCTCGATGCATATTTTCGCGTACCTGCAGGACAGGACAGGACAGGACATCCAGAGCCCAAGAAACTCAATGCTTTAATCCTAGACCTCCCCGGATTTAATGATGAGCCTGCGCCATTTACGGTCTAGCTTCCGCTGGTCGTACATGGTCTTATGATTGGTCAGACCAACCTCTCCTCCATCTCATGTTATGTCATGTCTGAACCCTGTCTCCAGCCGAGCATCTAGACAGCTGCCAGGCTCAGAACACCTTTCAGCTCGATCTCTTCGATTGCACGGGATCAAGCATATTGCGCATTTACCAAATACACCAAAAAAACATTCGTGATTATTTGTATAGTAGTTATGGCACCCTTGATACCTTCTGCAAAGGCCACTCTGTCCTATCCTCTCTATGCAGTAGATTTCGACCCCCTTGATTCCACGCGCTTGTTAGTAGGAGGTGGAGGAGGCGCTGGCAGAACTGGTGTTGGGAATAAGATCGTGAGTTCAGCTTGGATGATGCTGCAGCTTCTGGGAAGAATATCCGGCTAATAGTTGCATTCTAAAGACTCTTCTCGATACATCAAACCCCAACGAACTCACAGAGCTCCGCGACATCGAACTCAGCAAAGATGAAGACAACGTCACAAGTCTAGCGGTCGGCGTAGACACAGATGGATCTCCCTTGGTATTCGCAGGAGTAAATTCGAGTCCGGCAGATGTGGAAAAGGGTCAGAACAAGCATTTCCGTGTCTTCAGAACAGACGCTTCTGGCAGTGCGAAGAGGATGGCTGCTGAGCAAGAAAAGTCCGCGGATCAAATCACGGAAGTTTCGAGGTCTGCACTGTTCGAAGGCAGGGAGAGTGATATATACCAGCGCATCACCAGATTATCGAAACCGTTTCAAGGACAACCACAACTCGGGGCTGTTGCTACAGGATTGAGTAAAGCGGCGGAGATAGTGCTTTTCGACACGACGTCTACGACATCGATTAGGAAAAGAGGAGCGCTACAAAGTAACAAAGAAGCAGTGGATGTCGATTTCATCCAAACCGGTCCGGAAGAATACTTTTTCGCATACTGCGACGAACATGATATCTATATCAAGAAAATCGGCGCAAAGACCGATGCAGAGGAGCCGGAATGCATATACGTCACGCCTGCAACCAGAGGTGATGAGAGACCTACGACGCCGAAGTTTAGAGCGATGAGGTTCTTGTCGAAGGAATTTGTTGTCATGTTGACAAATATCGCGAGCAACAGCGGGGTGTGTTTGCAGGTTTTCCGTGTCCCGAAGGACGGGAAAGGAGAAGCTAGATTGGCGCAGAGTATAAGGCTTCCTTACAGTGTGACGAAAGCTACAGGTCTTGCGGTTGCAAACCTCACACCCCCAGCATCACGTACGGCTCCACAAGGATATACACAATTCGTCGTCGCGGTCGCCGGACATGATATCTCGATTTCGCTTTTCAAGATCGATCTGCAGGTCGAAGGCGCCGCATCTCTTATATCGAAAATCAAACCCTTCCGTACATTCAAGAACGTGCATCCGCTTCAAATAACAGGCTTAGCCTTCTCGAATTACACGCCACCTACTGGCCCTGTGACGGCACAAACTCCACCGCAAGGTTTGAAGCTGGCGAGTGTAGGCGTAAGCAACACAGTCGTGGTTCACACTATCCCTCTTTTCCCGGTCCCTCTATCAATCAAGCGCGGCCAGTCCAAAACCCCCCGCTACGTCGTCGCTCTGCCTTCTTCCGCTGCCGTCTTCAGTATAGAAGTCATCCTCGGCATTATTGGAATTGCTCTGGCATCTATTATTGTTCAAGCTATCTTTGAAGTCCGCGGAACCACTTCTATCTATCTCAATGCTCGGAATCACCTACCACGGACCATACAAGAGCATTTAGGACGACCATATGAGTTTCCCAGAGGATATAAACCCATTTCTTCCTCTAACACGCCGATCGCAGATTCTATTGTTCCGGAAGTGAATGTCCATCCAACAGGTGTAAACCACCACATCGGCGTTCCTCTCGACCCAGTCGTCGAGCAGAAAGGCGCCGATCCCCTAGTCATGTCAGAAGAAGACTCTGCATCCGTCCCTCTACCTGTGTTCTTCGAACAATTGCAATTGCAACAAGCTGCTTCACGTGATAACAAGCCTATTATTCTCCGCGAAATCGAGGGTGAGAGAAATGGAAAGGCGAGTCGAGAGGTGGAGGTTCATGTCCATGATGAAGAGAAGCATGGTCAACATGATGCGAAACTGTGGGAGGAGTTACCGAAGCACCAAAAAGAGGGGTGGAAAAAGATGTTGAGTGATGCCGGACACTGGGCTGAAGAGATGGGTGAAACTGTGCTGAAGGGAGTGCTTTTTAGTGAGCTGGGAGGACTGGTTGGTGATGCTGTTAGGGGTCAGTAGCGGCGGGAATGGAATGGATGGCAGGGGCAAAAGGGGGAACCGGGATGGGGGAGAGAGGGAGGGTTAGGGTCTAGATATGATGAGATGAACTTGGTTAGCAGATGCGATGCGAAGAAAGTGTATGGATAAACTAAAAAGTCTCTGTAGTACAGGTACACATGTCATATTTCTAGTACAAATCCCATCGGACACAGATCTAGGTAGATTGTCCTCGATTTTTAGCTTTCATGACTATGAAATCACTCAGAAAGCCACCTTGCAGTCATCCCTTTCATGTTATTCATATTGAATGTCATTTCACGCTCATACTCCCTACAGAGCTATGAGAATAACGTGAAGCCTATCGAGCATCTACCACGAAGTATCATAAATTTAAATCAAAGCGTTCCGTTACCAACAGGGCTTGTGTAACCACAGGTAAGGAATGACACATTGGAATGCAAGACCATGCATTTCTTTCGCTTCTCTTCTTCTACTAAATGGAAAAACCCCAGACACTCAAATTTCCCTTCTGCACCGCCAATCAATACAGAACATGGACACCACAAGCCCTCTCATCGACACCGCTTCAACTTCCTCATCTGAATCATCCGGCGCGTTTTCTTTGAATATCAAAACAGCCATACCTTATCTATTAATCTCTAACCCGCACGCGGAAACAATTGCAACATCTGCATCATGATGAGCGATCGAAAACCATGGATACAGAAAGGCCCAGCGTGGCGCTGTCTCCTCTGCACACACCTGTATTGTGTGATGCATTGAGGAAAAGAAGAGGGTGTCTGCGAGATCAATCATCTTACGTACTATGCCAAGCATCCAACTTATCATGCTCGGAGCGGGGAGGACAGGATATTCCCGAGCTTGGGAGTAAGGAAGAGGAAACTTGTGGGAAGAGCTTGGGAAGTAGAAATGCGGTATTGATTGGACGATGTCTTGAGGTCTGTAGAGATTCTACTCTGCCTGACTTTGGATTCTTGTGGCGAGTCGCTGATTGTGTTTAGTTTGGCGATGGAAGATTGTCAAGGGGATCAGAAAGGGCCGTGAGGAAACGGTTCTTGGAGTATTGAGTGAGAGATGCATTCAGTAGTCTCTAGCAGGGATCTTGATTAATGCACTTGCGCTCCAAGTCGACGATGTTTGGAGAGGTGGTGGTATGTAACTGTTGAAAAAGGGCCGGCTCGATGCAAACTCATGCTGCCGGCTGAAATGAAATTCTGGATCAATCTAATACTCTTTCGATGACTTTACGATGAAGCTGACAGTTTTACCGGGTTGGCCTTGAGTTCTTCGAGAGCCTCGAGCCTCGAGCGTCTAGAGACTATGCTGAGCCATGGTCATTATTGTCGAGAAGTTGATGAGCTGGAACTCGCTCTGCTAGTGGCTCTTGCGTGGAAATAGCAGGCAGACTGCATTCGAAGTCAAATTTGAGAAAAACATCCGTGCTTCCATGGTTTGCTCAAAGCAGTCGCTAACGAGGGTGATCGTTCCCTGATTTAGTCGGTAGGAAGCAATATCTTCAATCTATTGCACCTTTGACAAGTCTGTCAGCCATGTCGAGTGATTCGCTATCCCGATATGTACGCTGCCAGTTGCCCATCTCTTGTTCGAAGTTAAGATTCCGCTCCAAGGGTCAGGGTTCGTTGATAAAACATTGCCTGATGGGTCCTTCACGTCAGGATTGGCTCCAACAACTATCGGAAGGTAAATAACTTTGAGATTCGTTCTAGTGATCCTGCTCAAAGGCCTCTGAGAATTGACACCTGGAAAGGATAGAGATATTACTGACCATTACCGCAAATGTGAAATCGAAGTGCAGACTAAAGATCATGAAAACGAACAACAAGCTTTCGTAGAACGATCTAACATTCCCAAAGGAAGGTTTTTCGACCAATTTTTAAAGCCTGAATTGCGCGAATCAACAAAGCGTCACGGTAAATGTCAGACTAAAGCGGGCTACCAGAGATAAGGAATGAATTAGGCTGCTCACAGGTTATTTTCGTCAAATATGAATGATTTGTAGAACTTACTTCGTGATGATAATTTACGCTTTCATAAAAGTGCTTGGGCACTTCTTCGAAATGCGATAAGTCAAACCCAAGAGCAGACAGCGCTCTCGCACGGAGTCATCATTGATACGAAGCTGTGGATTTGTTTGGACTCCTGGATGGCGCTGTTAGGTTACCAGTCTTTCTGAGGCAAGAAAGTCTCCTGTTTGGTTGCGGCGAAGTAAGCGAGAACACAACAGTTATCTTGACCCTAGTTCCAAGACAAGATTGGCTCTGAGAAGCCTCTCTGTTACTAACGCAACCTTGGTAAAAACTCTGTTACATGCATGCACTATAAGGCTCCCTGTGGTAAAGAGATCCAAAATCCACACGGCCTGGTTTCCTACAACCTTCCGACCTGCCATGTTTGAAGTTTGTGTACTCCACAAGTGAGAATGTGTCCTACAGTTACCAAAATCTCAACTTTCTTCGAGCAACGTGAGCCATATCAATTTCACTTGCCTTGGATAGACATCATCATCAAAGAGTTTCTGCACATTTTATGGTCAGCAGTCTCTACGATCTAGGTTTGGCATGGCTTGTTTACTCCAACAATTCTTGGTCCTGCAGGCGCCTCATCTTAGCCAACCATAAGGGCTCTAGCCTGGTTGTAGGATTAACATCAAGCACAACCTCCACCTTAAAATGATACCTAGAAGACATTTCCAAGCTTCTGAACAATTTGAGTAATGCTTCGAGCCTTCGGCAACCAGGTGTCTCCGGCCATCCTCTTCCAACGCGATCAGAGCGATAATTGCAAACAATACAAGGAGTTTGAGCTTGCTATCTTCGATTGCGCTTCCGAGTAGCTTCCCCCGGTCATCCGAATATTCAAGTTATCAATTGACCGGCGATGCCTCGTCAGCCATTATCATTATTATCATGCGAATAACTGGAGATTCTCGAGAGTAATCAGCAAAATGAAAGGGTGTTACAAGGCTCCAGATGAGACATTAAACCAATAACATAAGCAACAGCGGAACAATCACACGACAATCGATTGAAAGTAGAGCGTGGACATGAATTGCCCGGTGCGAAATGGACAAAGATTAACAGGCGACTAGTGTCTCCTCAAGTACTTATTGTAGGTAGATCACGTTCGAGGTGTAAACAATCTTTTTGTTCTATATATCATGATGCCATTTAGCTGGAGACACTCATTGACACATATCGTATACTCGTTCAGGCTTCGTGGCTGTTGCCGGAGTCCTCAGCCGTTTTAAGATAGAATCCCTAGCCTCTCGATCCTATACCATCAGGCAGGCACGTCATGAGCAATGCCAGAGTTCACCATGGAAGGGAAAGCAGGATCAACCTTCGAAGCCCACAGATTCTATAGATAGAGGCAATTATGAGTTACATGACATCAATCAGTCAGGAGCTGCAAACTCTATACGCAAGTCAAAGGGATATCATTTGATGAGCCGCACTCCTTCTTTCTATTCTGAAGTTGGCAGTAACTACGCTGACAGTATGGCCATTAATTTAACGTCCAGAGCGATACTATGTCTGACATTTCTTCGGAGCCTAGTCTGGAAAAGGAGTCCAACGACTCACATTGCGAGTGGGATGACACCCGGACCAAGACTATAGGAACCACAATCTTTCATCCATTCCTCAAAGAAAGCTAATAACTGGATTGTAATAATGTTTCTTTGTATCACCACCTTAGTTTACTCCGCATAATAGAATACGGATGACCGAAACCACGACGTGCCCCCTGATACGGCACAGCTGCTTACTTCTATGTTGTTCACTGACATGTGCAAGAGGCTGGGAGAATCATTATTGGCGCCATCGGATGAGCTCAAATACCTGAGAAGAATTGCCAGGATTCTTGAAAACATTTGCAGTGAAAATCGAAGGAAAAGCCCTGAGGAGAGGCCATGGACAGGCCGCAGCATTCATCTGGCATAGGCGAGCTTAAGTCATGCCAAGTGTCTCGCTAGAATCTGAGATATGAAAAGACCAAATATTTTTTTAGCCACATAGCTGCATCGTTCTCCTATGCACTTCGTAGCGATGAAGGGGGTTTTTGGTTGAGCGAAACGCAGACAGATAGGCCCATTGAATGGCATCACAAGGTCTCGAGATGGAAACTCCGAAATGCAGAAGTACTTGAGCTCCTAGGGGATATTGATCATGAGAGTGTCGGTGAGGATTATCATTGGGACTTTCCATACGCTGAAGCGTTCACATTCCTTCTTGGGAGCATCGAGTATCAGCATCTACTGATAACGATTCGGACTACACTTCTTCTAACGTCCAAGGATGGGACGCTTTGTGAGAAGATTAATCTGAGCATACTTTCCATTCTAGGGGAGCAGGCCGTTCAGAGCGCAACTCTTATACCCATTTGTGCGGCGACATTTGAGGTTGTTTGGGATCCTATCGAATTTATGCTGGGTCAAGAGTACGAAAAAGGATCCTCGCAAGAGCTAAAGGAGGTCATTAAACTTACACGTGGGGCAGTCAACGCTCAAGCAATGCCTTGTGGTGGTTATAGTGTACAGACGTGGCTTTAAACCGGGACGGAGATGCTGGCAGCAGTACAACTTGCTATAAAACAGTCGCTACATACCGTTATGAATAATATTCTGTTCATCAACACAACCTTTCAGATTTGTATTCAGGAATGAAACTAACGATGCTAGTTGCTCTTTCTGATGATTCTCATCTTGAAAAATTATTTTAGGGGGTGATACTCAGTGTGGACGCGTTGGGAAGTAAAAAAATTACTTGCCTCACTCAGAGAACAACTTGTAATTGGATAATCTCCTTACATGCGTCTTCATGTTTATTTTAACTCAGCGATACCGGAGAATATCTCTCTCTTCTCAAGCGATTATATCCCTTTCGCACATCACATTTTCACTTTTCCCCTTCTTATAGTAACAGCCTTCTATCGCAGTAATCGTCACTCCACTGACGATCCGAAGCGGTATTCATAAAAGAAGTGGGACAGAAAGAATGTTAATTTGACACCATGCTACCTTGTTCAAGCGACAACCCGAAAAGCGAGAAGGAGCTATCGTACTATAATAACTTCTGCTGCCAAAGTTCAAACAACCAACGACGAAATATAGAATGAGAACGTTTTAGGCGAGCATCGATTTATGTGCCTACAACGCAGATATATCTATCTCCAGGCAATGATAGAATGCCACAATCCAAAGGGGCACTTCCCTTTCAGCAACATTCTCAAGGCCTCGCTCGTATCGAATCTTGTTGGGCTGATTTATGCTCAATACGAGAAATATAACAGTACATAGAAAGAAGATGTCGCAAAAATCAGGGAAAGAATCAAAATTAGCGAAGGACGGCCAGGAGCTTGTGAGGGTTTGAGAGCACTCTATGTTTTCGTAGCAAGACTAAAGATGGGTGCGGTTTAGCACATTACTTAGATGAGACTTCCTGCGAATATTCAGGACTACGGGTATGTTTCTTTATCTCAAAGCAATCTGTAAGTATCTAGTCACATTTATCACTCAGCGAGGTGGTTGTACGCCACTATACTACTAAGTATTTCGATAATGGCAATAGAAGGTTCAAAACCAGGCCTTCCGGAAATAATCTGTGCAATGAGTCGAATAGAGTCGCAAACTTCAGAAAGCTTGTTCAAAACTTGCCCTGTTGACTATACAGTTTCTCTTGTACATCAAAAGTTTTCAAGGTTGCCCTTTGATTCTGAACTAAACTCTCCATCAATTTCCAAGTCCATGCTCCCCTAGCTTCGCCTCCTTTCCCTCAATTACCACTGTCGGACCTTTCAAAATTGTCCGTCTGACAGTCTCTACAATCCCATCAATCCTCCCATCATCTGCTAATTCAATCCACATGAACGTCTCTCCCTGCCACACACTACCATCTTCCTGCGTTGTCGGTTCTCTAGATGTAATCAGCATTAGAAACTGCCTTTTCGAATTCGTCTTATAGATAGAGGGAAGAATTCCGAGAAATAGGCTTTCTTAACACATACCCCGAATGCCTCTCCGCAATACTATTCCCACTCCTCAAATAATGCGTAACTTTCAAATCCACACTCCCAGGTGGTAAGAATCCTCTTATCCACGAGATATGCTTTACGAAACCAGGAAAGTCGCGAAATCCGGAAGGATGATTTTCATCGGCGCGTTGGGTGAACGTTGGCGTGAAGAGCTTTTCGAGGTCCGACTCGGTCGATTCTTGGGTGCCGGAAAATATGGAGTTGAGGGCGGCAGCGAGTGATTCGGGGGAGTCGGCGAACGTGGTTCTGGTGATATTGATGGACATGATAAGATGTATGATGTATGTACTGATCGTTGAGTAGCAATGAAAAGAAAATATATTGAGAGGTTGAAAAGTGGCTGATTGATGCTGCTTGAGTTGAGCTGATATTGCTACAATTAATCTTTGGAGATAGTTCTAGCTTTATGGATTTACTTTGCCGTAGCCGCCTATCTCATTACGACGACTTTGAGAATGCACCCTAGATTCTGTTGCCTGATCACCCGAATAATCGTCATATTCTTCTATCCCCCCCAGTCCGAATGTAATTAATGGGCCACTGACTTGAATCCTTCTCACAAGTGGTTGAGAGCCCTAGTAGACTCAGTGCACTGGCCAGAAATTGATCTTTTATAGAGTTTAGAGTGAGTTTAAAAGATTCTCGAGTCTGTAAAGAAGGTTTTCGAGACTGAGAGGACCAAATTGAGTGGTTAACCCCCCTTGATTTACTACCCATAAAGACCCATAATTACATTCGGACTGGGGGCGGGGATAGTAGACATCCGGCCCGTCGTCCCGAACCGTCCGCGAATTTCTCGCCTCAGATGCAGCGTCAGAAGGCGAGTCTAGTACAGAAGCAGCTAGCGCGTCTGAGAATCACTCCTTAAGAGCTCCATAGTACTTCGGAACTCTAGTATCCATAACATACTCTTTTAACTCTCACGACTATCGGACGACTTCCCTTTCTGCGTCCTATATGACGACGCAAGCATTGTCAATGAGCAGGCAACAATACACTGCCAATATTCAAACCAAGATAACTTTGTCCATAGCCTTTTCTAAACTCCTACACAACCGACCTATCCTAGATTCGTTAACAGTCGGAGCTATTTAGCGGATCTGTAATTTTAGCATTGTTAAGCGAGATAGATGTAAACATGGCAAACCACCATCGAAGACCGACATTTTGGTAAAGTCATTAAACATTTACATGACAACAGAGAGTTGCGACGTACAACAAAATTTCCCACAGCGTAGCGGATCTTGCAAGGCCATAATCGAGGAGTTATAGCTCAGGAAACCCCTAATCTAACTATGTCACTTCGCATAGTAATGTCATTAGATGTTTACATAACATTGAAAATTTGCGACGTGCAACAAAGCTTTCATCACATTACAGAGTCCATGAGGACGATTATCATTAGGATACCGTACCCAGGTAGATAGCTTTATATTTCAGGCTATTCAAATTCATATTCAATCGTAAAGGGAGCAGAAAGTCCGCAGTGGTAGAATAGCAGTCTAAGAATGGCGTTCTAGGATGAAAGAAGGTCAAGAAAGTGTCAGAACGAAATGAGCTCACTACATGAGAGGTAGAATTGAAAGGGATGTTACACGAAGTTGATTGTACTCCTGAGAACTTTCTGGTTCTGGAATCGGTGTCTAAGATAGCATGCGACGTGCAACAAGATCTTTGAGGGGAAATAAGGGCACTAATGCGTTCTGAGATGTATAAGCTATTCGATCTCCGTAGAAACTGGAATACAGGTTCTTACAAACCTAACTTCGAGTCCAATGTCCTTCCTACTGCTTGGATCAGCTTCTTGCTCCAGGTAATATTGATCTGGGCTCTGTCCCAGAATACAAAGCAACATCAGGTTGCTTTTCAAACATATAAACACATCATCAATCCTACAATATCTACACACCCCCTTTCCTCCCTCTAACCACCCACAATCCCTCCAAATCCCACCGGTCTCCTCGTTCCCCCACTCTCCGGCACAATAGCCATAGCTTTGTAAACCTTCCCCATACCTCCTCCCCCTCGTTCCACCAATCTCTTCCACGCACCGTCAACCCTTTGGACAACCTCCTCCCCCTCATCCATCCACTTTCCCGCTCGTACCTCTTTCAATTTGATACTCTTCACCAACGCCCCAGCCCTCTCCTCAATACCCATAGCTCTCAGAAAATCACCCTGTTCCACAGGTCCATACACCTCTACACCCTCTGAAGCACCGAGAGCTGCTTCAGCTAAGGCTACGAAGTCCACATCTGCGGAAAGATCAACCAGCCCGGGTTCGCTCAGTGGTGAAACGCGTTTATGAGCTTTGATACCTCGCAAAGAATTAGTGGGAATCGTATCTAATGGTCCGTAGTCCAAAATAATTGCCGCCCCCGAAGGCGTCTTCTTGGGATTTTCTTTCGAGCCACCTATTCTACGAGCGAAATCTTGCGCGTAAGCGTGTGACTCGGGAGAGATCTCAATCAGAGAATCAGGGATAGCTTTTAGAGCGCGATATCGAGGTGAGACTTCAGGCAGGTAGAGAGAGTGTGGAGTTGATGCTTGAGAAATCGTGAGTTGAAACTCTGGGGGCGGATTTTGAGTTTGTCGTGATTTAGGGGTGGAAAGGGTGCGGTGTGTAGAATCTGGAGGAGTGGGGGAGATAACCATTTCGCGCCATTGAGGACCTTTCTTTTTCTTTTTTTGTTGGGCAATTTCGGGAGAGATTTTGTGGATTCCTGTTGGCGTTTGGATAGTGTCAGAGTCTTTTTCTTGGAGCGAGTCGGAGGGAGCGATGGATTGGAAGGCGTGAATGGGGAGGGCGTCGAAGAATTCATGGGCTACTATGAAGGGAGTTTTCTCGGGATCTATGAGACAAATAAGTACTGTCCCTCCTGACAGAAATTTTGGAGTCAGACACTTACTTGATGGTACAAAACGGATATTCTCCGTCCATATTACAGGAATCCCAGCGTATCTACTGATGCAGCGGTGTCCAATTTCCGTCTCTGTCATTGGGGAATTTCCACACAGAAGTTTTCTCTGTGCTTCTCTCAAGGAGGGACTCGCTTCAACAAGATATACAGCTTCTATACCCGAAGCTAAAGTTTTGAAGTTTTTCATTGTCTATACAACATATTAGCAAAAAACATTTCTAAATCTCAACATCCATCTCCAAAACAGAATCCGAAGCTAGCACGGAGATACAAGTGTGAAGTTTAAGCATACCCTCAAAATGTCATCCATTAAAGTCCCCCTCCCAGGTCCAATCTCAATCAACTCAACCCCCTCCTTTCGCCTCCCCTGCCCCATCCACTCCGCCACGAACCAAACCGCTATCAACTCTCCAAAGATTTGCGATATCTCAGGCGATGTGATAAAATCCCCTTTCTGGCCGAATTGGTCCCGGCCTTCGGCGCTGGACATGTAGTAGCCTCCCATATCGGAGGTTAAGCACATGCGCATGAACGAGGCGAGGGGGATTGGTCCAGTAGTCTATGAGCATTTTCGTTAGTGGGCTTTGAAATCTTATAATGAGAGAGGAGGATATACAGTAATAGCTTCATAAAGCTGTTTGGCAAGAGGTGTACTCCATTGTCTTGCCTTCCTCTTACTCGACGACCACCTCACTGCGGCAGATGGAGAAGCATATTTCCAGCGACCTGTGCCGCGTTGAGCTATACGTACGGAATTTCGCGTTTGCGAATACACAATTGACCTCATTATTCGCGTCAGAAAATTACCTGCTACACGTATCGCGTCTTGGCAAATTCATTGAACAGTGTTCTATGTCCTGAAAGATAATCGCGACTCAACTTCTTCTGGCCGCGCGATCAGATGACGACGGGCACCATCAAAACTCTCAGCCTTGCGCTACAGTAATCACCACAACAACATTAACTAAACTACCACTTCCGCAATCACACCCACTCTCCCCTCACAATTATACTTCTCACAATGAGCAGTAAGACGAAATCACGCTGGGCAGACGACGAGGAAGACACAGCTGCGGATCTCCAGCGCGAACGCGAGAAGGATGAGAAGAAACGTGCTAAAGCAGAAAAACAGCGCAAAGCCGAGGCCGAAGCAGCGCAATTGCTGGCGCGAAAGAAGCAAGACGAAGCTGACGCTGCGCTTCGAGAGACGGAAGCTCATTCACAACCAAATACACAAGATCTCTCGTCGCGGCCTGCCAAACGGCGGAAATTATCTCCCGAGCACGCAGACGAGGCTGAAGATGCAGAAGCCAAGGACATATTGCCTGCAGCGAAGCTACTACGTTTTCCAGCACCGACATGGGGGAAGTGCAGGAGCGTAGAGGATTACGAGAAATTGAACGACATTGAAGAAGGAGCCTACGGATGGGTATCTCGCGCGAAAGATACACGGACGGGGGAAGTCGTTGCGCTGAAGAGGCTGAAGATGGATAATGCTCAAGATGGGATACCTGTTACGGGATTGAGGGAGATACAGACATTGAGGGATTGTAGACATGTGAATATTGTGGGGTTGAAGGAGGTGGTTGTCGGGGAGGATACGAGGAAGATTGAGAGGTAGCTCACATTTCCGACTTTCCAAGCAATCATGTTTATATACACATATACTAACAATTCTACAGCATCTTCCTCGTCCTTGACTTCCTCGAACACGACCTCAAAACCTTACTGGAAGAAATGCCCGAACCATTCCTAACCTCCGAGATCAAAACCCTCCTCCTGCAACTCACAGCCGGTGTCTCCTACCTGCACACAACCTGGATCCTACACCGCGATCTCAAAACCTCCAATCTTCTCCTCAACAACCGCGGCGTGCTCAAAATCGCCGATTTCGGAATGGCGCGGTACTTTGGGTCTCCATGTCCAAAACTGACACAATTGGTCGTAACACTATGGTATCGAGCCCCAGAGCTTTTGCTGGGCGCGGAGAGATATGGCACGGCTGTGGATATGTGGAGTATAGGTTGCATATTCGGAGAACTTTTGACGAAAGAACCTCTTTTACAAGGGAAGAATGAAGTCGACGAATTATCCAAGATCTTCGAACTCTGCGGTATACCCACCGAAGAGACCTGGCCAGGCTTCAAACGTCTACCCAATGCCCGCTCTCTAAAACTACCCAAGAACCCCATCTCACAAGGCTCTGTCCTACGCGCAAAATTTCCATTCTTGACGAGCAGCGGTGCAGCGCTGTTAACGAGCTTGTTAAGTTTGAATCCAGAGGGAAGACCATCTGCGAAAGAGATGTTGGATCATGCGTTTTTCAAGGAAGATCCGAAGCCAAAAAGAGAGGAGATGTTCCCTACGTTTCCGAGTAAGGCGGGGCAGGAGAAGAGGAGGAAGAGAGTGACGCCGAACGCGCCAGTGAGAGGGGAGGGTGGTGCTGGTGCTGGGAAGGGCGCGTTCAAGGATGTGGATTTCAGTGGCATCTTTGCGGGGAGAGAGGATGAGGAACGTGGTGGTGGGTTTGCGCTGAAGCTTATCTGAGGAAGGGTAGTTGGGGTGGAGGGGCTTGGCCGGTGGAGGATGAATGTTTTAGCAGAGTGAAATGGGAGAAGATGAGATAAGAGAAGATGAAAGAAGAGATGAGGAGTTATATTCGTGATATATTGAGCTAAGATAAGCTATCTATATAGAAAACGAGCCTCTTGATCCTTAGATTGGACAAGGACCGTATATAAAGAAAGATATCAGAGCATAGCATTACATACTTTCTCACCAGCTCCTGGATATTGATCCATCAAGCCAGATCAGACCAAACACATTATGTAATTTATTTTCCTCCTCGGCTTCAACAACTAGGCAAGTCAAGTCTCTCATCTCATCTCCTCTCTCTTTACCTATCCGCCATCGCTCAGCTACCCTCATCTGGCGCATCGTATTGCAAGATCTCTGCTATGTCTAGTCTAAACTAAGTAGGTAGATAGGTATATCTCTGCTGTATATACAGTACACTAGGGTAGATAGAGAAGATAGAATTTTCTCTCCACCCACCTACCTACCTAGTCTAGTCTAGTCTCCTCGCTTACCGCCTATTTACTTACCTCTCTTCGCCTACTCAAAATACAGCCTTCCACTCTAAACAACCAAACCCAACCCACCAAATCGAGACCGGCACTTTCCCTCTTCACAGAGCTGACTCACCCGCCTAGTAGATCTCATCCATCTCCCTCCATCCATACTTCGCAGCTAGCTGAATTATCTAATCCCCTTTCTTACTTACCACGTAGACCACAGCCGACGAGATTGAAGAAAAAGCTGTGGTGAAAACGAGCACTCTCTCTCAGAACCTCAGAGCCTCAGCGCCTCACATGCCGACCGAAAAGTCAAAGGCACGGCGCCTGGCGGGTGGCCAGAATTTTCGTTTACTAGCGCAGCGCCTCTGAGCGATGAATATCAACACCTGCACTCTTACACCGATGAACTTTCTTCGAGAGGGGGATTCCACCTCCATGCCCTAGGGCCTAGATGAGGATGTTCCTTAGTAAATCGTATTTTGCGTGAGAATTCTATGACTGATTTTTTCTAGTACGTACGTTCCGCTTTACTAGTAGGTTTCTTACTTGTAGTTTTCTTTTTAAAAAAATTAAAAAAAGGACTATGCTGTTTAGCAAGGCTTGATATTAATTAATCATTCATCGTTTTAATATGAGTGGAGATGGGAGGCTTTTGGTGTAGATCACATAAAACCTGAAGGCTAGTAAATGATTCCTGGCGTCTACTGATGAAAGTAATCGCGAACCTGGAACGGCCTCCTCATTCAAATATTTCTAAAACTTCTCATAATATCACGACTCCAGGCATGACGTGATAGTTTTCTTTGCGTGTATTTACTATCGTATCTCATCTCACTTTAATCTCAAGAGCTCCGCTATATATGCATATTCAAGCCAACCCAACCCAACCAGATCCATAGTACATAAATGAAATCCAGAAACACCAACCCCCTGTATCAATTCGAGAAGACTATCTTTTGTAGCGTGATGTGCCAGTGAAATAAAGCCGCCCTCGAAGTACGATCTAAATCAATCAGTTTTTCTACCAGGATCCTCCTTCTTGGCACTTCTTCACCAAAGAGAAAAGAGCCACGAGGACTTCCCCAGGCGATGCGTCGAGCCCGAAATGTTCAAATCGATCACCAAATCACCCCCGCACCACCTGCGAACCACGTAAAGCTCAAAATCGTCAACCCAACCATACCCAGCATCATGCTCACCGCCCTACGTTCCATCTCCCCCAAGGCACCACTACAAGTAGCACACACAAACTCCGCTAACGGCTTATACTCCTGTGGTACATACATACCAAACTGATAACTATTAAACGGACTCAAATACCCGGCTTGTGCCGCATCGCCCACCTTCCCGTCTGCATCATAGATAATCAATGTGTAAGTCTGTGTTAACAACGGACTAGCTTGATTCGTCGCTTGATAGGCACCGGTATCCCATGTGAGCGCTCCAGTGGCATTAGCTATCGTCAGGTTGGCGGCTAAAGTGTAGGTTTGTGAGTTTGCAGAACAGGAAGCGAGGACATTGAGGGCAGTTGGGGTGGCGGATAAGGAGGTATAATTCCAAGCGAAGGTTACGTGGTCGCCGATCTTGTAGTAGGAGGTTGAACGTGCGTCGGGCGTGAGGAGGGATATACCCCCTGCTGGCAGACGGGGGTCGTAGGATGTTTTGCGGCCGGAGGATTTTTTCGTGCCTCCTGATGTGGTGGGTTTGCTTGTTATGGTGCCAGTTTGAGAGCCTGTGCGGCTGGCAGATTGGCTTTTTGAGTTGGTGTCGCTGGCGGAATTGGAATCGGTGTTACTGTCGGTTCCTGTTTCTTGAGGGGAGGTAGAGGATTGGGTGGGAGCTGGTGTAGCTTTTGCTGGTGATGAATCTGGTTGAATGTATGTGAGCAAGTCTTCTCCAATCATTATCTTCTACCCCTGGCTTTCTTCTTCTTCGAAACCTTTCTGCCAAAAGGTTGGGATATACATACTCTCATTATTATCATTCTGCCTCACAACCAGCGAATCCAACTCCGGTAACCATTTCGGCCAAGGCCAAGCCGCCGTAAAAGTCGTGAGAAAGCAAAGCAGAAGAACAGGATAAAACAGGCTATATTGCGAAGTCCTCATCTTGACAATCCTTCCTCTTCTCCCTTTCCCTATTTCTTTTCGTATCTGGTTCTGATTATTAACCCTCTTTCAGATCCAATCCAGAATCCTCTAATCCGTATGAAGTCAACAAGGATCCGGGAACAAGGATGTTATCCAGGATATGTCTGTTGATATCCAGAGTAGACGGTTGTGAAATTCCTGTAAATAGGAAGAAATCGTTTCGTGTAATGTATCTCGAAATCGAAGTTCGTGTTTTACAATGCTGTGCTGCTCCTGTACGAATCCCAATCAGCACAACCCAATCGATGAATGCACCGCAATCGACCCGACAACGCCACCCTTTCCCCCTTCTTTTCCCTCTCTCTCACTCACCTAAATCAATCTTTTTTTCCTTCACAGATATACAAGGCAGGCCGAACGAGTGAGGCCGTGTCGAAGAGAAGATAAAAAGGTCGAGTACAGAATCCGTGATAGATTTGAAACTGAAGATGGAAAGTTGGATGGTGAGGAGCAAGGAAAATAAAGATCTGAAGGGTCGCGAAGAAGGTTTCGGAGCTAGCGACAGGGGGGTAGACGGGAATGGAATTCTCGTGTTCCGCCCCGTTGTTATCGCCAAGCTGCACACGATTGAGTTGGACGATCTATTTTTGGGAGGGGGCTTGCTTGGACGGGGGGCGGGGGGGGGTTTTGCGCAGCTGAGATGATGATCTTTCTCGATTGCTGAAGCTTTGCGATTCTCAAAATCACATAGAAAAATGTCGGTTATCTAATTGCGTAGAGTGTTTTCACATCGACGAGCTCATCCCGTACTGTGATGTCATCCCATCTCTCGCTCTCTCTCGATTCGGGAGTATGTCAACAATAACAACATCCTCACACCATCTCACGTGCACCTCGAGATTAACCTCGGTACTTTATCGTCCCGTCCCATTTTTCCGGCTGAACTGAACTCTATCCCTCAGCCTCGCCGCAACTCTAACTCAGCCTCACCATCATCATACAAATAAATCATCATAAACTCATTCCCTTCTCACAGAAACCGACATCACATTTGCGTCCTGTCCTATAAAGGTGAGTAACATACGTCAAATGCAGTATCGGTTTCTCCAGAAGTCTGCACATGCACGGGAGTAACGGGAGGGAAACCTTGGCAAGTAGGGGTTTATAGCCAATGTAAAAAAAAAATTGAATCTTCAGCTGGAAGTCGAGGATCCGCGAATGCCACGACACGGTATCTGATTGCACTTACGAAGGAAATCCCTCAACAATCAGGCATTTCAGGCGTAGGACGTCCACTCTCGAGCTTGTCCAGGGCGCCCGAAACCTTGAATTCACGGTTGGCCGAGAGCACGTCCTCCGTATATTACCTAAGGAGGGGAACATTCAACTCAAGAGGCTTAAAGTGGTTAAGTACCGGGATTGACAGAGCGAGCAAAGTCAACGCGACCAAAGCGATCACAGAAGCTCTCCCTTGTGATGATCCTCCTCTCTTCTCCCTGTTCAAAGCCCCTATACGTCACATGTTCAGACTCCTGGAGAACCCGAGTAGAGAGAAAGAACAATAGCCGAGCTGAAAAGGGCCCGGGGCTTCAAGTTCTCGCTAACGAGCCTCCTCTCACCCTCCTCATCAACAAAACAAATAGAAAACCTAGAACGGACGATACGTGCATCTCCTACCCTCCTCTTACAGCGCAGCAAAGTAAAAGTGACAAGTGACAGAGGAGCCACAAAAAACCGCCTATCAAGTAGAGTTGAATGTTTTTATTTCGCGATGATCGAGTCCGACCGCCTCATTCTATGCTAAGCTATGCGATGCATTTCCTCTATGCCATGCACTACCTATCTTCCACTTCAAGTGGGAACCCTGTTTCGCACCAGCGCCCTCCTTTCCATGAAGAGGAGACATGGTACGCCAGACACGAGCATCGAAAAAAAAACTCCATAAAATGCTCTCGGAGGCTCCTTCCATCCCTCCGTCGGATCTCATCGCGCCTGAGCCATTTCATTGAGTTCCATCGCCTCACAAATCAGTCCTGACGTGCCACATGAAAGCAAATGGAACCCCCAACCCAAACCTAGACCCAGCCATCATATCGTTACGCCGCCAAATCGAATCCCAACGCTAATGGCAACTGATGCCCCGATCATCGGCTCACTAATCCGTCCGGCTTGGTTTTCGTACTGTTCTGTTCTCCATTGTTTTATCGATGAATGCACAATCCCTTCACTCCCTCTCCACTCCCAAGTTCTCAAATTTCCTCACTAGTATCATTGCCCATCCACCACCTTCTCCTCCGGCTCTTATCCCTTTCCTCCTCTCCTCGCCGGACTAACGATCGCCCCCTTAAAAACGACGATCGCGCCTCCAGTGCTACCCTCACTCCCCTCCTTCGCCAGGCTCTTAATCTCGTTCGCAATCTCCTCGATCCCCTTCCAGCCTTGGTCAGTCCCCTTTCTAGCAGCGGTTACGATCCCCTTTACAATTTTGGCACTCGCCTTTGGTGTATTTACCAACGGTTTCGTTCCATCGGCAGTCGCTGCTTCAGCCCTATCCTCTGATCCATCGTCAGCCCCTGTCAAAATCCCAAGTAGAAACTGACAGAAGCATACGTATGTGTAGATAGTATATAATATATCCATGAATAAATGATCCCTAATTGTCCATCTATGTACCGATGAGAGCGAAGGGGTGTATGCAAGCTCAGACCCAAAGCTCCAGAGCCAGGACTCCAATGACATAGCGGCAACTGTAAAATGATGAGGCAGGGTATGACCGAGGTATGTATCATAAACCAAGTATCAAGAACAGCCCATCAAGATTCTTCTGCTTTGTCGCATTCGAGAATGTCCCCGCAGTCCCCTGGCTCCATAGCTCGTCGTCGTCGCTAGACATATACCCCTCGCTCTCCGGATCGGCATCGTTTGGGTTAGGAGCATTGGCAGCAGCATCAGACGTACTTTCGGTCCACTTCACTACCCGATTCGTATCCAGTCTCACCCGACTATTACCATGTCCATTTTTGATCAAGTCGTGTCCGGAAACGGCTTCGAAGTCGTCTTGTTCACCATAGCTCGATTCGTCGCCACTCACAGAAGTGTTGTCGCATGATTGTGTCGACTCACGTCGTGCTGACTCACGTCGGCCTTTGGAGTTCTTCCTCACTAAGCCTGGGCTTGTAGGTCGTGAGTCTGGGGAGATGGATGTGCGATCACTAGTCGCACTCTCAACCTTTCTCAAATTCCTCCCATCCAGCACGAACGGTTTCATAGCCGGGTCGTATTTGACCGGCAAACCTAGGGCATCTGCCACAGCATGCGCTTCTACCTCGGCGGTATTGGGATCTTCGAAGATACTGTTGTGAGGAACGTCGTCCGACTCGTGGACCTCGAGGCCGCTTTCTTTAAGTATTCGGGCGTAGTCTTGTCTGGAAGGGTCTGCATCCCGTTTCTTTTTCTTCTTGTTTCGTTTCTCGGTAGGGCGGACGACGACTACAGGGATGGGAGAGTATTGCAGGCACCATTTGGAAAAGGAGTTCGAGACTTGCATCAAGGCTTGGAATCCTCCTAAACTTCGACCGCGTGTGCCGACGATAAGCATGGCTGGTTCGTAGAGTTGGATCTATTTGCGCATATTAGTAAAAATCGAGAAGCAGATCAGGAAGACATACCATCTTCTGGAAAACAGCATGAACCTTGCCGACAGCAAATTCCAACACTATATGGATAGCCTTGTTCTCATCGTTCCGTGACACGATCCTCGCCATCAACTTCTTCGCCTCGTCCTGGTATGATTTGTTGTCCACATTTCGGTCATTGACGACTTTCGCATCTTTGTCTACTACTCTCAGGCAAACGACCTCGTCGCCATCATCGACCAGCTCCTCTAGCATCCACGACAAAGCGATATCTGAATAATCATTCTCATCTACACCGACCATGAACGTTCGTGATCTCCGCTTGCGCTGGTATCCCCGGTGCTTCATATTCAGGGTAAATGCAGTGCTGTTCTTGGCCGTGCCCTCGCCTCCTGCGAAGTTATCGAAGGAAACATGATGTTGAAATCGACTGTTTGAAGAATCATCTGTCAGTGCCATGTTCGCGCAAGTAGATAAACAGAACGACAATAAACCAAACCGATGAGAGGAGACCAACAGAGAGCGACAGAGAGCAGATAGAGGCTCTCTCAATACGAAACGTCGTTGACTCAAGACATCCACTTGCGCGAATTTATTGAAGTCTAATAGAGAGAGGAAGGTGGGGGTATGGCTTGGACTTGAGGATCACCTGCAACGCATCAGGGCGCAACCAATTCCGATCTCAGGATCCTTCCCCAACCCCAGATCCTGTCCCATCTGGCCGGAAGCGCCAACGATGGACTTGCTCCCTCTCCCCATTCCCTTCCCTAGACCCTAGAACGTGGGCGCGGGATGCTTGCAAACGGCACGATTCAGCCTGGCTGGTAGCGTAGATAATGGCCTGAAGCCCAGACGGGAGCTCCCTGCACTTGCGCTCCCCGCTCCATTTCTGGTCCCAGCGTGGCATGAAGGAAGCATCGCATGGCGTGCAGTAACGACAAAAGGTAAGAAACGAATCAAAGAAACAAAACAAACTCACGGAGCAGCAGGCGGCGACACATCTCTCATTCCTCCCTTCCTCTTTGCTTTGTCCTTATTCCCTCCCTCGATCGTCGCGTATGTAGGATGCTTCAGCCCCGTCGTCTTGAAGCTTATGCCCGACACCGAACCAACCCGCGACCGATTCTGCAGCTGGATATGTTCGGCCCTGACATGTTCGACGATCCGATCTAAAGGAGCTCGTGGTATGGTGCCGCCGATGTAGTCGTTGGTGTCGTTGTCGTTATTCCTGCCATTGCTTGTAGGCAAGGCTAGGGGCGAGATGGCTGGAGACTGATTTGTGGTCGGGATTTGCCTGGGGGAGAGCTCTTCAGAAGAGGAGGAGGCGGCGGACATCGCAGGATCGAGTAGGCGGTATTCGATGCAGTCTATCAAGAAGACTTGTAGATCTTCTCCTGTTGGACTGAGTTGAGTTCCTGGTGATGTAGAAATGGGAAAGGGAAAAAGGCAAGGCAAGGGAAGGCAAGGCCACACCAGGCCACCCAAAATAAAATCTTCCTGTGGCCGGCTTCAAAGGAAGGCCTATCTGCATGTCACACAAACACACACAATAAGCAAAACCTAACCAAACAATAGCCAGATCAAAGCACGATTCCATGGAAATGTCGCAAAGGTAACGCAGTGTCCCATGTCCTGACATCTATTTACCTAGGTGGGTGAGAAAGTCGGTGAGGTGACTGACTTCTTACCTACATCAGGTACTCTAGTAATAATAATACGAAGCCACCTACAATACCATGCACAATGTGAAGCTGTCTTCACGCCCGCAGTACTTGGCACAGCCTCAGCCGTGCCGGTTTACAGCCTTATCTTGTCTTGACGAGTCTTAATTGCATGTGAACAGACACTCCACGGGCTTGGCCATCTAGTCATGAGCATCTCATTCCGCTTCATGTATGGGATGCCAAGTACGTTCTTCCGGTATCTGCCTGTCCACGTCTACACACACCCACCCTTCTTGAACATAACAGGTACATTAATTACATTACCAGCCAAGTAACGGGGAGTGAAGAGAGAGAGAGAGAGAGAGAGAGAGAGAGAGCCAGGCTTGAGACAGCAGATATCTAGCCTACCTACCTACCAATGGGAAGGAAATACGAGTAATGAAGAAGAGATCTATCATATATTGAATGGCATGCTTTCTCGGCTTACGTGTCCCCTTTCCCGGCAGCATGTACTCACTCATCAAGATCAACGGAACTGCCAGCCGATGGTAAAACAATAAAGCTTCATAAGCAGTGGCAGTCAAGATAGTGGAATGTTTCACAGCGTGACAGCAACGAAGCTCAACACTTGGAGACTTGACGGAAGACAATGATTTTATGACGCTCTTATCTGTAGGTATATCGAAAGGATTTCGACTGTTTACTGCACTTTGTCGTGACATCTCATAGGAATCAATCAGTGTGTTTCATAGAGTAGTATTACTGCTGTATAATCATTCTAGATAGACTAACTCTACCAGACTCTAAAGCCTGCGATAAACTTCTGCATGATCCTGTCTACAGCAAAATTTGATGAAACCCGCTAATTCCGACACGGACTCCATACAGTAGCATGCCCTAATACGCCTTTCGTGCGCCGGATAATAAAATAATCATGAATAATATTCGCAGTCTCGTTCAAGGATGCAGTACATATATCGTACATGCTCTTTCCCCCTTCACAGAATTTATCAACTCCTCTTCTGGCCCATCTCCACATCCCCCTCGTCCCAGTCATCCCAATTCCCTCCTCCCCAACTCCTGCCCACATATATTCCCACCGCAGTCGCCGCACTGGCCGCCAGAAACCAGCCATCGAACCACCTCTCGACCAGCCCGGGCTCAAGCGGACTTCCTAACGCATCACTAACCACACTCTTCATCTCTGACGGCAAATTACTCCTTAGTAACAACGCACTGGAAATCACATACGTAGCCGAGATCTGCGCAATGAGGAGCGCGAGATTGGCTTGTGCTTGATAGAGCAGTGAAGGAAGGAGTTTGGTGATCATGTGGAAGGTTTGGAGGACTGCATTGAAGGAGAGGAGAAGGATGATGCCGGAAAGGAGGAAGGAGATTTGGCGGGACCAGGCGAGTTGGTCGAGGGTTGGGTCGACATGTTTGGCTAGTAGGGAGAGGATGCGATTTATAGGGTCGGAAGTTGAGGATGTGTACGTCGAGGGATCGAGAGGTGGAAAGAAGAGTCGTCGGATGGTTGTTAAGGAGGTTGAGGTGATGCGGTATAGACAGTATATCGCAAACGCATAACTCGTCGGGGTGAGAAGGACTTTGCCTAATGGTGAAGAAGATTGTTGTGTATATGCAAGCCGGGCTTGCAGGAGAGAGAGGGAGCTTGATAAAGACAAATACATAGAGTTTAAGCCTGAGATCTCGAGTTCGAGCGCTTTCAATTCGGTGGTGTCTGCATTTCCTCTTATACTACCAATGACTTTCGTCATGAATCCCTCTGAAGGCGAGTCTTTGATTTTCCGTTGTAAGGCGCGTAGGCGGCTGCGTTTCAGGGCGAGCATGTCATTTGTCGCGTCCAAGCCAGCTTGTTTCCTCGCAACATCTGCTTCGGTGACAGGCCGGGCTTTGGTGCCGAATGTTTGGAAAGGCGCTGATACGGCGGCAAAACCTGAGAGAAGAGCCATAAGGGAGATTCCAACGATTCCTACTCTGTCAAGACATTCTTCATTCAATCCTTTGCCGGGCTCAATTCCAGGTACGCCTTTACCAAGCCACCAAAATCCTGCTAGCCAGCTCACGAATCCCAATGTTTGTAGCGCCCATGACGTTTTCGGCAGTTTTCCATTACTCTTCCTCTTAAACGTCCATCCCGAAGCTGAAACAATCGATTGTAATTCCAGAAACGGTATCAGAACCACCAAGAAAAAAAGCAGCGTAGGAACCACAGCTTTCAGCGCAAGCGTCCTCGCAGCCGGGTTCAAGCTATTCGATATTTCGCACAGAATCAACTCTGCAAGCACAGCAGCCAGACTAATCGTGGCAGAGAACGTAACTGCCACAACCCTCCTTCTAAGTGATTTGGCACCTTGCTCGGCATGTTTTTGTCGTAGGCTTGGAGGCGCATCACTGGGCAAATAGTGTTCTTCCTGTTCATCTTTGTGGATGCTCGAGACGAGAGGAAAGAGCTTGTAGAGGACTGCGAAGCTGACGGCCAGGAAGGTGAGGACGAAGGGGAGGGAAGAGAATGCGAGGGCTGTGATGGTTTCTGTGCCTATTGAACGGGCGTGGTGACCTGGAGCGGAGCATGCAGATGCATCGTCGTCGCATTTATTTGAGGGTAACATTGGTGCTTGTCATAAGGCCAGCCCAATGACCGCAATCACATTATTGTATTCGTAGAATGAGGCTTTTCGGACGAGGGATACAAAGCGGAAGTTGTTGGTATCTGAAAAAAGGACTACTACTAGAGGGGGAGGGAGCGATGCGAGGGATGGAAATGGTAGGAGTGAGTGAAGTGAAGCGAGGGCGAGGTGAGGTGAGGTGAGGTGAGGTTGCTTTTCGGCTTCGTTTCAGGCACGGAATTGCAATCTCCACTAGGGCAGTAGCGGCTCTTATCTTAGCGTCTATATGACAGATAGGCTCCACAGACAGGGCTTGAGATCGACGGCCAGCACGGTGCGGAAAGTTACCAAGGCCGAAGTGGGATGAGATGAGGCACTCGGTCCCTAGGTAGGTAGGTGGTACCTTGGGTACGTACCTACATGATAATACTGGCGTAATCCTACCTATGGGTACATTGTAGGCGGCGTGAGATGGCTAATCACATGTGATTCGGAAGACACTGTAGTGGTAGCATATAATCTGTTGCTCTGTAAGCAAATCTAGAACCACGATTCAGTCCTCTGCCCTTGCTATGAACATTCTCTCACCCCACACAGCAATGCAATCGTCAACAGAGACTATTCATCTTCCCAGTCCTTCGCCTTGGCTATTCGCAAATCTACCTGCCAGCTAGCTCGACCGACTCTCGCATTCCGATTTTGGGTATCAAAAATAAGTATAAACATAGAAAGACCGGGGTATCTGCAAATGCTCGCTTCCTTAGCTGCCATCAACCACACTGGTGTGATGGAAACGCCACGCAACGCCAGCAAAATCAGCAATCGACAATCCTCCTTCCATGACAGTGGCAAAGATAAAATTTCAAACAATGATGACACGAATACAACAACGGAATGCCAGGTGCACCTGGCTAGAACGGCAACGAGAACCTCTAAAAAGAGCATAGATCACGGTGATGTATATCGGGAACGGCGTAGGCTAGATGCTAGACCCTTACTAGGCAAGGAAATACCGCTATTATCGAGATCATCGTCTTCCGTGGATCCCTCTTCTTCATTCTCGTCCATGTTGAGAATTTCGAAACGGTTCGTCAGCGGTACCTTCTCCTTCCTCTCCTTTGCTGGAATGTTTTCACGGCTCTGTTGAGGTCTCTCGAGAGGAGCAGCACATTCGTCGAGATCCCAGTTAATCTTCGAACCTTTATAAGTACTGAATAGATTAGCAATAAGCTACTCAGTCAGGGGAAACTGAACTTACGCGCGGCTCATCATGCAGGTACGAGCAAACATTGAATTGTGGACAGAATTGGTAGCAATGTAGCAATTTTGGCCTCTGAAATCGACCTTGATCACAATGAGGTTGTGAATATGCTCAAGATCATCTCTGATGACTTGCTCGGTATGACTAGGATTGTAGTTCTGGATGACAAGGTTGCGAGTAGCACCAATAGAGATCTTGTTGGCTACGTGACCAGGAAGGATGAACTGGCGCTCATTCCAACGTATTTCGATCTATGAAATGTCAATCCATCGATCTACAGCTCCAACTGAGAAACATACTCTCTTGCCTCGAATGTACAGATCGTGGCGCTTGACGTAGCGGAAGAAGTCTTGTGCAGCTGACTCCTCCAAGAAAGAGACATTCGCATTGCGGTCGTTTGCCCTTACGTATACATCAAGCAACATGCCTCCTCGTACAACATCAGTAATCTCCGCATGTGTTATGCCGTCGGGAAGATTCGAGAGAAGAATGGTGCGTTTAGCAAACTTCTCGAATTGTGGCCGCTGGTTTCGAGACTGAGAATTGTTGTTCGGGCCTGCTTGGTAGAAGTGGTCTCTGGGATCGGGCGAAGAGTTGTAATCATCATTGTAGCTGTAGCCATTGGCGTAAGCATTCGTGCCAGGTTCATTGCTGCCATTGCCATTTCCATTTCCACTTGTGTAGTTTGCATTTCGGTCCTTGTGTCCGTTGCCACTCGTATCCTGGGGCACAGAATCGGTAGATTCTGGGAAGAAAGAATTGCTATCGGTAGGATCGTCGAGTGTCGAGTAGCTGGTTCCACCATTGGGGTCCGTACCTGCGTCGTCGCCTACCAGAACCTGGTTTCTCATGTCAGTAGGAGCAAATCTCATGCGCAGATAGGAGACCTACAGCCAAAGTTTCTGGTACGACTCCTCCTCTAAATAAGTTTCGTTTGAGGTTGTCTATGATGGTCAGCAAGCAGGCCAAGATACTTCCACTGTGTATGGTATGCTGGTCAAGCCTTACCGTATTCACGAGAAACTTTCAACTGTGAATGGTCAGCACGAAAGGTTGCTCCCGCTGTCATGGCACTTACGAGGCTGTCATGCTCGGCTTTCGAGATGGTGACTGTTGGTACATGAACAGGAGCAGAGGAGTCGACGCCATCAGTGAGCTAGCACGTGTCAATACTCCAGTAGCAATCCATGTACCCAATGAAGCTCGGCACATACAAATCGAGCTCTAATGTGGGGGTAAAGTTAGTTATGTCTCTAGTCAGGTACCTACCTACAATACCTATCTCCAGTTTTCGAAGCACAAGAATCGCCGAACCAGAGCTCCACCCCAGAGCCATATCCGTAAAGCCCCAGATCCTCGAAGCTTCAATCAGACCACAGAGGGGCAAGTGGGGGGGTGACTTACTTTCTTAATAGCGTATCGAGATACGCCTTCTCGACGGTGACCTTGTTGCTGGCCATAGTGAAGACTCGCTCAACAGATATACAGGTAGGCAGGTGGACACCACACCCGTTACACGTAAATATCGAGACCTGGGTAGTTACTGACTGACTGTAATGTCCGTCCGTACGAATTGCAACGACGATGTTCAAGAATGGGTCTGCACGTTTCAACGCAGCAGGGCTGGCCCGGCCCACGTCAATTTTAGCGAGCGGCTAGCGTGCCCATCTCCCTGCACAAGAGTAATCCTAGTTGAGTTTGGGCCTGTGATAAGGATGGATACAGTACAGTACAGTACAGTACGTGGATAGATCCCTTACTGTACATACTGTATGACGGACGATAAGATTAACATAACATAACCCAAAGATCAAGTTGGCGGCGCTCTTTAGAAAACCCTGTTCCGAGATTTATCAACAACATGTCACTCAAGACACCGGAATATCGATCGCATCGGACCTCAGCGATTGTGTTCGTCTGATATGGGTAAGATGTAAATACCTACACAGGCCCCACACCTGAAGCTGGGGGGCTTTCCCGAAGTACCACGATACATGTTGTACCTGCATATCTGCATACCTTTCTTTTCGTCTTCGAAGTCGTCGAAAAGAAGCAAGCAAGCAAGCAAGCAAGCCAGCCGAACGACGGTTCCCAGGCAACAGTTAGAAACGTGCCAGCAGGTACTTATATCTAGACACAAGCCGGGTCTGATAAATACCAACCAACTTATCAAAATCTTAGCGATGGCAAACGCCGGGCGAGCAGCTTTGCGGAAACATGGAATCCATAATCTTGTGATCTCATGTCAGGGCATTCGAGGAGGATACGATTTCCATGACATGGAAAGAAGGCAAGATCTCATCGGTTGATGCTAGAAGAGAAGGGCATATGGAGCGGAGGTCGGAACAGTTGAATCAGCGCGTACCCCGCCCGCCTCGTGCGACTGACTGTATGCGCGATGTGTCATTCATTATCTTGGACCGCGACAAAGTCTTGGAGAACTCCCGATGATCTTTGAACGGCTTCGAATAGCCTGGAGATGGCAATACAGATAGATCAACTACTGCAGAATCATCATATCTTTCAAGAGTGGACAAGTCATGGTATGTTGCAGGTACAATTAACATTCATTGCCTTCACCTCAATGCACACACAGATCCGGCGAGATTGGAAGCTCCAGCCTATGAACCGACTCACGCACTCCCAATGACGAGACACGCCCAATAAATATTGCTTCAAACTAAGGAACCATTACCACTCCACGAGTCTCTTACTTGACGCTCTTCATCTCTCTCGTATACGACCAATCGTCACCACCGAGGCGCGATTCTTGGTGCTGGCCAGGCCAAAATCTAACCCAAACACTCATGCCAGGTCACCAAGGATGCAGGGACCACGAACAAACAATGGCTCGTTTCAGATACGGCATCAAATGACATTTATCAAACGAGAGTAGAGATGACAGCGGCGACGGGTCGATGGTTCAGATCATCAATGTCCCGGAGTGAGCTTCATGTCGGAAGGACTTGAGGAATTTATCAACCCATTTCTTGCAAATGGACCTTTCCCAAGGCCAACAGATAAAGGCGTGGATGTCACTTGGAGAGTTGATGCCTACTTTCCCCCACACTGGTCCAGGGGCGGCTGATCAACCAGATCTGGCTACTGTACTTGTACTACTTTACTACCTTAGGTACCTCACAGTACTAAATGCACTTAGCCTGCTATCTAGACCGCTCGGATGAGGGGAGGGGCCATCAACATCAACATCAACATCAACATTCACATTATCATCTGCTTTTCTGCCTCCAACGCCCTGCCAATTTATCAAAAATATGCTAGCTACAACGATACAAAAAGAGAGCGCATCACAACTGCAAGTGGATGGCCCTCAGGCCGTTGCAATACAGCAATTGTTATTGGCTCGATGAAGAAGATCTGTGACATCGATGTCTGGTTCCATGGATAACCACGCATCCGAAAAACCACACGGACCCAGCCACTCCCGAGTTCTTGAGAAGACACATTCGCAGTTGCTCCAAGGAAGTCCAAGACGCTGCCCATCAAATAAATGGCAACAATGCAGCAACTTGGTGGTCTGTAATTCTCTAGATGCTCCTATGACGCGCGGCATCTTGGCTTTGTTTCAGTTCTGCATTTACAAGTCGTTGCTTGAAGGCCTGTCCTTTGGGACTCCTTGCGCCCCAGCAGAGGCTCAGCATAGCAATTGCAGGGAGAAAGTCATGCTCTCTGTATTACGGCTCAGGATGCATAGTCTCGCAGATTTAGACCTTGGTTTAGAGTTCAGATTCGCATTCCGCCCGAGCGTCGATCATGATCCCTTGCAGTGCCATCGGTTGGTGCTAAGCCCCCATTTGGATGACCGGACTTGTTTGTGGCTTGCGTTCACCACATGTCGACTCAGATTAGCGTTGAGCTATGCTCTCTAGGCATATGCTAGTCGCCGTAGGTAATCTCAAGCCAGTCTACAATATATCACTCGACCCCTTACCGCCGGTCCTGAAAGTCGGACTCATGATAGAACTCTTCCTACAGACACTTCTATACTGTCTCCTCAGTCACGATGCGTCTCTCTGATTTTATCGCCAGCTTGGCTTTGGGTAAGTTCTCTCCCTAACATCAAGCTCCTGATCTCTGACTTATGCAACCAGTATCGAGCACAATCGCCCAGAAAGTCACTTACTGCGCTTCCGGCAATGTGTGCTATGCTGTCAATGTACCGGAAGTCACGGCGCAAACCGGTAAAGGCGACATATTCTTTCAAATGAGCGGTCCATCGACGATGTCATGGATAGGTCTAGGTCAAGGAAATGCCATGTCAGGATCGAATATCTTTATGATATATGCAAATGCCGCAGGAAACAATGTGACCCTCGCTCCCAGGCTAGGCGTTGGAAACAGGCAGCCAGTCTCGGGGAGCACTGCACAGCTGACTCTTCTTTCCGGATCAGGGATAATGAATGGGCAGATGATTGCGAACGTTAGATGTAAGAAGTCACGTCTCAGACATCATCCACGACAGAAATTCTGACAACATTATTTTACAAAGGTAGCAATTGCAATAGCTGGACGGGCGGTTCCATGAGCTTGAACGATGCGGAGTCCGAATGGATATGGAGTTATAAGACTGGAGAACCTGTTTCCTCCGATAGCACGACCATCAATCTCGCTCAACACTCGCGATATGGAGTAACCACATTCAACTTGCAGCAAGCAGCTGGCGGGAACAGCGTCAACCCATTTGCGGCAACAGTAGCAGCTATAACGCCGAATACCGGCACAAATACAAACACTGGCTCAACACAAACACCATCCGGCTCGACAACCGGCGCAACTGGATCTGAACTAGGCGGAATCGAATCAACGCCAAAGTTCAACAGAATACTTATAGCTCACGCTATCATAGGCCCCATCGCATTTGTCATCTTCTACCCATTGGGAGCCATGGCGATTCGACTTCTGAGCTTCAAAGGCCTCGTGTGGATGCACGCCGGCTGGATGGTGTTCACTTATCTCCTGGTATTGATTAGCATGGGCTTGGGTGTTTGGCTCGCCGTCAATACCAAACAGTTGGACACGGCTCATGCGATCATCGGATTAGTTGTCGTAGGAAGCTTGCTATTGCAACCGATCACGGGACTCCTCCATCACCTAAAATACAAGAAAGTCGGCCGCCCGAACGCTGGCACATATCCCCATATCTGGTGGGGACGCGCCGTTATCACCCTTGGAATGATCAACGGCGGAATTGGACTGCAGTTGGCGGGCAATACTGAGAAAGGAGAAATTGTCTATGGAGTCGTTGCGGGTATTATCTGGTGTGTTTGGATAGGTGTCACTATCTTGGCTTTCCTGAAGAGCAGGAATAAGAAGGAGGGCGAGAGTGGAGAGACTGTTTTCGGAGGAATGAGGGAGAATAATAGTAGGACGAGAATGGCTGGTCAAGATAGCCCGACTCTGCAAGGTGGCTTTAATTCTGGAGAGAGACCGATGTCTCAGGAATCAACTGTTGTTGCGGAGAGCTTTTATAGAGGTCGATGATACACGTACGTACTGTAGCGGAGTTTGGCGTTAGGAGGAAGTGGAAAGGACATACAGTTGTGGATAAATCTACACGTCAAATCTATTAAATTCCATAGTCTTTGGAAGTAGGGCCCAATTCGAAGGGGTTTCCCACTGATATCGTTGTGCAAGCCTTGTAATCTGATGAGCTTGCCCTCGTCAATTCAAAAGCTTGGGATCGGCCTGCTTCAGAACATGAACATAAACAGCCATCCGTCGAAACACCGTGATGGTTCATCATCGCCAGCGGGAAGTTCTTACAGAAGATCTTCGATATGTGACATCACGTGACCCACTTTGAAGTCAAATTTATATTGGCGATTGTTGGAAGAGAAGACCGCAAAAGTCCGGGTACATTGTCGGCATTTGATTCTATGATTATGAAAAGGAAGATTTAGTTACTCCCGTCTATATCACTCATCACTCAGCGCGAGTTTCACTTCTTAACAGAGGTTAGGGCTAAAATAGATAACCGAAACCGAAATTTTGAGGCTATCGACAACCCCTCCAAAATCTCGCATCTCCATCTCTCTCTCCCGCCCCTACATCACATTCAACCACACCCATCATGAGCGCTTTCCAGAATGGCAGTGCTCCGGCACGCATCATTGATGATGACTCCGACGTCGAGGAGGAGGCTCTCGCAGCCGACTACAGAGAACAGGTACAATACGAGGGCATGGAGGAAATGGACCAGGGCAACTCGATGAGCATGGCACAACAGACCGATGATATCCAGTCGAGACTCGCAGCTGCTGCGCAACCGCTGGACTTCTCTGCTCCGCTTGAAGTCAAGTTTGCGAGTTATGATAATTACTGCAGCTTGTTCCACTTCATCTTGAACTCGGACGGGCCTGTGGATCTCGAACCACCTTCGGTATGCTCACTTCGCGATACGCTGCATGTGAGTGGCTCGCTGACTGGCGGATATAGTACTACTGGGCTTGGGATGTTATCGATGAGTTCATCTACCAGTTTAACTCCTTCTGCTCGTACCGAAATCGCGTCGCGCGTCAGGCGAACAACGAAGAAGAGATCACTATCCTCCGGGAGGCACCTAACACCTGGGGCTGTTACAGCGTCCTCAACGTCCTTTACTCCCTCATCCAGAGATCACAAATCAACGAGCAATTGGCCGCCATGAAGCGCAACGAGGAACCGATGGCCGTAGCAGGAGATTACGGATCAAAGTCCCTATACCGCATGCTCGGATACTTCTCCATCATTGGTCTTCTACGAGTCCACTGCTTGTTAGGAGACTTCAGTCTCGCTCTCAAGACTCTTGACGACATCGAGCTCAACAAGAAGGCTATGTTTGCGCGTGTCATGGCCGCCCATTTCACGACTTACTACTATGTCGGATTCTCTTACATGATGATGCGTCGTTACGCAGACGCGATGCGCATGTTCAGCCACATCCTCATTTACGTCTCGCGCACCAAGAACTTCCAGAAGAACGCTTCGTACGACACCAAGAAGAACGACCAGATGTACGCCTTGATCGCCATCTGCGTTGCTTTCCACCCCACCCGTCTTGACGAGACCATCCACACTGCTCTCCGTGAGAAGTACGGCGATCAGCTCTTGAAGCTTCAACGTGGAGGCCCAGACTCCCTTCCTATCTACGAGGAGTTGTTCCGCTCCGCATGCCCGAAGTTCATCAGCCCTACCCCTCCTGATTTCGATAACCCAGAGCTTAATGTTGATCCTTTGGAGCATCATCTGTCGATCTTCATGGATGAGGTAAAGACTAACATGTGGAACCCAACCGTCAAGTCATATCTCCGCCTTTATACTACGATGGATCTGACTAAGTTGGCTGGATTCCTTGATGTTGAGCCGGAGAAGTTGAGAGGTTGGTTATTGGTCAATAAGCAGAGGACTAGACAGATTAGATGGACAGAGAATGGTCTGTTGGATGGAGAGGTTGGCTTCTCGAATGATCTCGATTATGCTATGCAAGGAGTAAGTTTCCCAGGTTCCTCTGACAAATTTACAAGATAACTTATATCTTCACCAGGATTTGATCCACATCTCAGAAGCCAAGGTCGGCCGAAAGCTAGTTGATTGGTACCTACGCAACCTCGCTCGCACATACACTCCCTAAATCCATTGAAGCCGAGAATATTAGATTGGGATCTGTGTGATCCGACGTTACCTGGACGACTCTATATTTCGCATCTGGGTTCGGGTCGTACCTGCGGTCGGGAACTCTGCATGGATGGCGTTGGGGAAAAGTAATCTGGGCTCATCTGGCGGACTCTCTTATACGTATCTAGACCTTGCCACTTATATGTGCCTTGGCTTCATCCGAGCAAAGAAATACGACGGCTGCCCAGAAGAAGATTGGCTTAGAGGGAACAGTTCCATGAATGTAGAAAGCTTGTTTGCAGTAAATTGCATGCGACTCTAAAATTAGAGGTGGTGACGGAATGAAGAAGCCTTGGCATGTTCTTAAAGTCTATCTGCGCAATGATTCTCAAGGCCAGCCCCGGATCTACATTGCGTCGAAGATGCAATCTCCGCTCTCTATCTACACCCATCTCTTTGAACGCAAATTTCGTAGTAGAAGTGATCAAAGTGGCAGCCGCTCTATCTGTTGTTCCTTCACTTCATGGCCCTGCATAAATTCCATTAAGAAGGCAGAAATTTTCTTTCAAAATTCTGGTTAGCATAGCACTAATCCAGAGCTACAAGGCAAAGTGTTTCTGCTTCATACTATGCCTTCATAAGACGTCCCTTGACTGAAATACATTAATTCCCCCATTTCCAGCTGGTGCAACAACTCAGTGCGCGAGAGTGCCCAAAGAGTTCATCTCCAGAGCGGCTAAGAACATGCAAGCGCGTTTCAACCTTCCCGACCGCCGCTTTCTCTTGTCTGAGCAAACGAATGAACCATTTACGCTCGCCCAATCGAATTTCCGAAAATGGGGCTAGCTAAGTGGCATTCCATTCTCTTGAATTCGGGGGATTGACAAATCCTTAGGCAGGTGATGAGGGAGGATGGATATATATGATGGATGATATTTCCTGGGGAGTTGGAGGTTTTGAGGTAGGAGGTTACTTCACCTGATTTTTTATTCTCGTGCGGTGGTCGAGTTGATATTTATCATTCATTGCTCATTCACACCGGGAAACATCTGTTTCTTTACATTCCTTTTTTTGGATTGGCAATTGAGTTAAGCTGCTTTGTAGTCATTACATTCTTTACAATTCTTTCGACTTTTATTCGATTTCATCAAAACGATAATTTAGTGAGATACCATACAAATCTATCCTGCAATCGACCTCCTTCTCACGAGTTGCTCTCCTGATCGACTCCTCTGTCAATTCTCACCATCAAAACACTTCAACGTTGTTCAATATTTTCGCCAGCTCGCTCTTCTCGGAGTACATATATTCATTCAACATATCCACCTTCAAGATGCGGACTTCTCTACCCACCGCCATCGTAGGCCTCGTCCTCCTCTCCAATCCAGGATCAGCTCATCCTCACCTGCGCGCAGAGGAAAGAGACGAATCGGCACCTGAAAATCCCATCATAATCTATTCAACATACACCGTTATCCCAATGCCAGTCACTTCAACAACAGCCCTCAACATCAGCACATTCTCCGCAGTCCCTATGTCAACTCCGGAAGTTGCTCTGCCAGCAATAATTACCGAGACGTACGATGCGGTGCCTGTGCCTACCGAGAGTGTTACGACACCGGCTACTTCCTGGTCAACATTTGAGGCTATTTCAATGTCATCAATGCTGGAAATATTCTCTACCCATACCGAAACGCGGGAAACTTTCTCAGCTAGTTCATCCTCAAATTTCACAGTGGCGGCAGCAACACCAACAGTTACGAGTACAGGAGCCGCAGCTGGTGTTTTCTTCACTAGATCCGGAACAGGATGTCCTCACGCCACTGGCTCTGGTGGCGCTGCCGCTCCCTCACCTCAAGCAAACTCGACGGCCTCTACTCGGACCAGATCTCTCTTCACTCTCAATGATCCATCATCGACTCCAACTCCGACTCCGACCCCGACCCCAGCTGGCTTTTTAGCTAAGCCTGCTTTTGGATCGAGCAGCGGTGTCTCGTCGAGTGTTTCGACTAGCAAACCATGCACTTCGCACGTTCCGAGGCCGTCGAGGGCCTCGAGAAGTTCCATGACGAGACCGAGGGCCAGTGGACTTGGGAGCGCCAAGATGAGAGCTAAGAATCTTGGGATGCATTAGATGGAGTGAGTTTGTTGGTGTGGGGAACGTTTCGATGGATGTGGTAAGGGATTAGAGGGGATCGTTCTTAAGGCTGCGAAACTTTGATTAAATACTGAATTATGACTTGGGGATAGTTTGAGGTGGATTGTGGAACAGGAGTTGGCAGGCGGATTGGGAGGTGATGGATGGAGCGAGAAGCTTGCGTGTCGTGCTGGGGGAAAGCTTAAGCGAGGGGATAGATCGGGTGTTTATTTACTTTTCTTGTGCAGAGGCTTGATCAAGACGGATTTCATGGCAGTATGCGATCACACTCCTCGTCGTCGTTTACTTTTAGATTGCTGAGTTTTGAATATACATAGATATCTGTTCTACCTTAACCTTGTGTGTTCTCTTGATCTTTGCCCTGGAATCTCACTATTTCGGATCTTGCCCGACGAGTGGTCATTTCATGGTGAAAGACAGAATCACTACACATTTTCAGACTCGGGATAAGAGGAGATATAATTCGCTTTTTAAAAAAGATTCTTGATTGACATAGGCTATTCCTAGCGTTCTGAAGACCTATGATTACACGCTGGCAAAAATTTCGATGAAGCCAGGCAGGCTATTCTCCATATTTCGCTGTCCTGCCCTTCGAAATTTTTTACAAGGCTACTAGTAGCTTCTTGGTAAGTTATATATCGTGATATGGGTCGTGGAAGTCCACCTCGAGAAGAAATTGACTCGGCGGTAAAAGGAAATTGAGGCAAGACAGCAGGTTGAGTTGGGAACATTCAAATATGGAGAGAGAGGGTGGCTATGAGGGAAGGAGTATGACTGTTTCAAGACAAACTCAACAGCTGAGAAAGTAGCTCGAGTCAGGCAAAGAGTTGGGGTCAGTGAATGCGTGATTTGGTGATGGGTCGCACCGTATAATGATGCCCAAGATGATTTCTGTGTCTTCAGCTTTCCTGACGTCCTCGATTTCATGTGATCTTTCTCGTGGTTTCTGTCTGGAAAAGCTTTTTGCCAAGTGAATACTATATGCCGCTGGGAGCCTATAATGACATTATATCATGAAGGGAATACCGTGTATGGGATTAATAAAGTAAGACAATTATGTCTCGTTACACAGAAATGATACCCTGTTTTCTTATACTATCTGTAGTTTGTGTCTCTTCTTTACCAACGAACTGAGTGTCACTCATCTACTGCAGCTACGACATCTCGCTTTGGGTAAATATAAGGTCGATGGAGTAACGTCTCTCTCTTGGTATGATTCTACCCGGTATCAGAGATATCCCAGGCCGCTAGCACAACGGCGATGGTGTAAGGAGAATATGGGTACCTGAGATTGTTCTCTGCACCGCTAGAACTCCAACCGAGAGATTAGATACACCCTTGGGAGAGCTCTAGTACTTGAACTTAATTCTTTCCTCGTGTACATTCTCGACTGCCATTTTGGGGTCTCCGTGCCAATGATTCAATCGGCTCTCTTTGGCTGGTGAGAGAGGCAGTAAGACGCTAGGACGCTCTAGGTCATAAAGGATGGCTTGTGGAGCCTTGGAAGCTCGTCCAGGAAAGTAGACTTACAATACAGCTTCTTCAACCCCTCTCCTCGAGACAGCTCCTATTTTTACGGGCTCTTCCTGACCCCCCTTTGATGTGAGAGCTTGAGAGCTAGTCTTGCCCCATGGAGCAAGCTGGCTTAAAGTGACTGACCAATGCCGACAGTGTACTAGCTTGCAGAATCGGTATCGTATCGTCTGCTCAATAAATCCAGTTTGGAAATTTTGTACTGTATGATCTGTTACCTCCGATTGACTAATATCTGCACTTGGCTAATAGGAGGTCCATTTATCTCCTCTTGGCCAAGAATTTCGGGCGATACGAAACGGAGACTTCGGCTAGCCCATGGGATACACGTGAATTAAACACTTGATGGTTTTCGTAGAAGTACTATGAGGAAGAGCACGAAATTTATATCTAAATCTATTCCTTTATGATTTCAAATAGAATTCTATGATCTGGATATCGTTTCTCATATTATAGTTATCTCCCCTTTTCCTTCTAAAAAGAAAATTACGATTTGTCATTTTACAGGAAGGTCGTGTAACCCCAGCCCCCTCGCCGGGTACACGCAGTACAATTGATTCTATTTGTAGTAATTGGTATTTATATACAACTAGAAGTATAGGTAATGATTATATTTGATTAATTATAATTGATTAATTATATCTTACATACAGAAGTATAAAACGTAGCGGGGCAATAGCACGACAGTAACTTCTTGTAAATATGAATTTGATTGTTCTGATTTATCTCCGATATACTAATCGGAGTCTCCGATTCGTATTAATCTGTATCGGAGAAAATCTTTGTAAAGAGGAGATACACTTGACCAAGATCGAAGCAATCGTAAACGGCATGTAGCGTGGGCCCTACTTTAACCGAACAATTTTACACCAGGAAACTTGTTTCAAAACGCCATTGTTCTTATAAATCGGAATTGAACTCTTTATAGACACATGTGAATAAGCAAAATAGCCTATTGTTAATCTTTATTACGCTCATTTACTATTGGTAGATTACCCAATCGAAGGAAGGAATGATAACCATGCGGTAGCTGTGAACGCTTCTTGTGGCAAGAAGAAAAGCGACCGAAATATTTCGACAATCACAAACAACCTTGCCAATCCGTAAATTAAAGTCAAAAGCGCGAGCCCAACAAGATAGAAATTGCCCCTCACACCGTTGAAGCCGATTCCGAAATCAAGCTTTGTCTTTCCGCCGATCTTTTTGATGCCATTGACAAAAAGAGCAGTAAGAAGCGAGTGGTGCTAGTTCATCCAAGGGTGGACAGAGAATTGTTACAAGAGCAGCAATCTTCTATAGAAGCCTTTTCACCTCAGTGGGAAACGCAAAATTCCAGGCAGCGCAGTGGATCATTCCAAAAAGTGTACTAGCGACTATCGAGCCGATCGTGAAAGCTGCACGGACATCTGTCGAATCTGAAGGATGCAGAGATAAGTTAGGTACCGCATACGTTCGATTTTCAGAGGCACAGAAATCAATCAGGCGGCGAGGAGCACGCAATGAAATTTTCAAGATCTGTTCTGCCGTGGGATAGAATTGAGCTTTGATATACCGCGGGGTCTGCACGTCCTGTGGTTTACAAAACAGTAGCGGGTGCGTACATAAGCTGCAAACAGCAAATGCGACAACGGCGACCTCAAGTTGAGATGATGGCTGATGATTAATATGGCGAACGATCAGTTGAAGCGCCATGTAAGCGCTTTGAGCCATGCCAGCGTTTTTACGAGCAAGTCTCCTTTGCTTTGATCTTTCAATTCATCCTCGGTACTTGCGGTATCAGGTCAATTCTGCCATATGAACGAGCCTGCAGAAGCTTGTGTGCGTTGATGGCCCATCGATCTCCTTGTACGCGTGCCAGGGCTTTACAGATGACTTGGAATCTGAGGTTGTCAGAATCTGATCTTAGTGAATCTGCCATCTCCAACGCCGCTGCATGTAGAGCTTCCCCAAGTATGAGACCGTTGGGTGTTGGTGCAAAGACGAGACCTTATGTCAATCAAACTGGCGCATGGAAATAGCGATGAATAAAGAAGAGGTGGGCAGTGATGTGGGAGCTTCTGAAGAGTTCAGCTGAAGCAAGCCACGCGCTAGCAACCGCCGGATTGTTGGAGGTGATTTATTTATATACTTAGCGAGCCTATTAAAGTCCTCGAAGCTATGCAGACTTCATGAATGTCAGTCAAGGCGACTAATCAGAAGCCAGCTGGTTTCTTCACCCAGGTAAGAGTAGAGCATATGCGTGTCTGAGAAGACTGCTACGTAGCAGCGTTGAGCCTCTTTAGTCAATTCTCTTGGGTCTCCGCGCCTTCCCGCGCCGGTGCTTATACCGAAAGATCAAGCTGTAATCTATCGCATCGGAATTCTGGTGAGACTGTAGAACATCATTCGCTGTACGTCAATCCTCGGCCTCTGCCTTGCGGCCATTTCAATCGTGCTAGCAACCCGGGAAACGTTCTTCCATATCCTTTCCTACGTTCTTCTACTTGTATCAGATGTAAAGAACGGAAATGTGTAATTACTTGCCACGATTCATTCCAGAATTTGGAGAAGAAATACAGATTGAAGAAGATGCGCCTGCGCTTCTTTGCTGTCTTCCCCCGCAACGTACATGTTATCTTCCACCACGAACAGAGTTAGCAACGCTAAGCGTGTATACGGGTTTTCACCTTAGGTTTAGAGGAAGTATTTGTATTGAAGTTTTCGCTTCTTTATTGTCTTAGATGAGGATGGCTACTGTACAGTTTTTACAACTCGACGGTAATGAATTGTTTACAAATACGCTACGAAGTTACATCATAGAACACAGTGATTGAAAGGTTCGAGAGTCGCAAGAATTGGACAGGAGGGCTGAGATCGCAGATTGAAAGAAAGAAGCCCAAGTTTGCGGCACGTTTGCCAGAGTCTGAACCAGGTGCAAAGAAATCCGGATTCGTATCACTTCGGCTGATGTCTGCAAAAGTCAGTTGATCTGGCACTACTACGATTTTAAATCCACCTTGGAGCTACTCACCGACTTGTGGAAAAGTGAAAATGCTTGTAAACACATCATGACTAGTCTTCCGAGATAGTAAGATGATAGGTATAACCGGCGTCGAGATTCCATTGGATCCTAGCTGACGTCTGGCCGACATTGAGTCGGGTGGTCCGAAAACATTCTGATGCGGCGTTGGGGTTGCTGATGGGTGTGCGACGGATCTCAATTTCGTAGTTGTGTAGGGCGCCGTGTCCATTTGGGGGCGCTACTTCTAGAACACTATTCAAGTACGAAATGCCACGGAGATCCTCGAATTGCCGCCAGTTGAGGAGAGTATTGCCAGCTCTCGCCCAGGGGCCGTCGCCTAATCTTGATCGAGTATAACCGATAGGGTCCGTGTTGAAATTTACGGTGAAGTGTCTAGGAGCCGGGTTGAAAAGAGGGAAAAGGCAGGACGTAAATCCTCTTGGCTGAAGCTGAGGAGGTAGGTCGTAGGTATCAGTGGGTCGGCAAGTGACTGCCAAAGCCCATGTGGTCAAGAGAGCAACAAGGAGAGAAAATCGCATTTTGGTAATGATTGATGTGACACGTTTTTGAATGATCAACTGATTGTCGACCCAATGGCTTTGTGACTTTATATGCCTTGTAAATTGCGTTCTGGAACCCTCGGCCGAATCCGAAAGTGCATTCTAAAATAGTAAATTGGACTTTGATTGCAAACCTGGATAGGGGCTTCTTTGTCGTACTGCCAAAACTTGTTTCCCAGGTTAGTTCAAAGGTGGAGGAGACTATTAAGGGAGGTACAGCTGTTAAGTATTGTCATAGAGCTAGCAGGGGATCAGATGGACTTACTACGTATAGCAGTTGCTAGGTCCTTAGCTAGGCAGAAATTACCCAAGTATTGAAGGGGAAGTCAGTGCACTCTAGAGATATTACGATTCCTAGTAAAGTTATTTATCCCCCTACTAGCTAGCTCTATGACAATACTTAACCGCCGTACCTCCGAAAGTGATACGAAAGCTCAACAAGGCAACCACCAAATCATGAAGCAGAAAGTGAGTAGGGAAAAGGCAAAGATCGGCAGATATTCAGGTAAGAAATTCGATGGGTGTACAAGCAGATGCACCGCTCTTGTAGAGCTTGGTTAGCCGTAAACGGCAGAGTTACCCAACTTACGATTAATTTAGGTCAGACCTGTTGTTGCTAACGCATCACGACCTGATCTAGGCTAATGATCATCCCAGCACCATACCTACCCCTTAGTGCGGTCTGTCTATCGGACTGCCCTTGTTGGTGTCCTCTTCAAAGGAAAATGTAACGCCCGTTAGTATGTCAGTGAACACACAAGGTGATGTGAATTATTTACAAAAAGCGTCAAATCAATTCTAGCTGTTTTACTGCCACAAGGAATAGCTCTGATTAAGTATATAAGATAGGGTATCCACCCATAGGGGGCAATCTCATTAAACCTACCAACCCGAGCTCTCTTTATATTGTTAACTGAATTCTCATCCGACCAGTATCCATAAAGTCGTTCACTTTAGAGACATAATTCTCATTATACAAAGGAAAGGGTAGGATTTTACTTGCGTTTTCGATGACCGGTAGACCGATCAACATTATAGTCCTCAAAATGCCCCGCGGTTCCTTTAAAAAAGGCATTAGAGAAATTCCAGGCTTAGAATTTTCATGCCGCTGGATTTGAAATGGTCGAAGATGCTGGGGTATGGTGAATGACGAATGCGTTATCTTTGCAAAGATTAATCCCCTCCTCTGTTACCATAATCACAACTAGCATCTAGAAACAGTAGAAGGCCGAGTAAAACTTGGGCAGCGTTGGTACTAGTGCTGAGAGTTCCGGCATGGATATAGGTTGAGGATCGCCAAGAATACAGCGGCTTGGCACGTCATTTGGCGGCTATGTTTCATACTTTGTATACGTGCTGTAGTAGATACCAACAAACTGATAGCGTTCGCGGAAATGAGTCAGGATCAGTGTTGCAGCGTGCAGCCGTCATTTAGTAGCCGCAGGCGCGACCCCGCCGTCGCTCCAATAAGTGCGGCGCTAGATCTGCTGAGATAATAGTTGCGGCTGAAGTGGAAAGCAACAGTTGAGGTAAACTAGGAAATGGGGAAATTTAGAAGATGACGTTATAAGATATGCTTTAACAGAGCAAACACACCTAAGTCCGGTCTGGATGTCGAGCATATAAGAAATCCGATGCCTCAACCTTCTCTGTATGACCAAAAGAGAGGAGCCTGAGGTTGTCCCCGTCATAATAGTATTATAGTTTACTATTTACAGTATACCGTGTTACCTAGCATTGATCAGTAGATCGCTTCCTACAACGCGTCCTAGCCCCCTTAACCCTCTATAGTATCGTCGTAAGTTATTGTCGAGCCCAAAAACGTAAGCGATTATATTCAAGGTATTCCAGATTTCTTCTTACCTTTATGACTTGAAGAGCATATACCCTTAAGCTAGCGCGCCTCGTTGAGGATATTTTAACCGTAGCCGCCGTTAGTTAGTATCATTCTTACTAGTAGATAGCTACGCTATACCTAGTATCAGTACTATTAAGGTAGTAGGCCTTAAGGATTTTTTTCTATCCAAGTATTAGCGATATCATACGACGCGTTGAGTTAACGTTATTACAAAAATTTGAAAAAATTTGGTTATTCGTAGTGTTAGTGTTTCTTTATGCACAGGCAGCAGGTTACCCGCCAAGTTCATTGTGAAGATGCGAAGTTGCAGGCTTGTAGTCCATAATAATCAGGCTTTGGATTGCCAAGGGAGCCGAGGTCCAGACTAGCCGAGATCCCCTCTCTGATTACTGACCACTAAGCCTGCCGGTAGCTAACACCTCAAGACAACCGACATCAAATTATCCTAACTTCTAGAACATTGATTCGTATAGTTCATTATCTGTTCATCGGTATTCAAATATGTCTTCCCAAATCGATATCATCGCCATCCTCTTCCCAAAGCCGGGGAAAGCGGATCGTGTGAGTGTCCCCACTCATTCCTTCTCTTATCAAATGTTTTGTACCCTTCGTTGTCTAAAAGACGAATGGAAATTTTGGCTATTTCCCGAGGTTGAGCGGATGGAAAGAGGAAAATCAAATCCTAAGGCATGGCTGACAAATATGTATGGTTAGATCGTGGAGCTTCTTAATGAAGTCTCGGGATATGTTAAGGCGAATGAGCCGGGGACTTTGAAATATCAGGTTACGAGGGGCAAGGATGAGGTTATTATGATTGAGAGGTAATTATAGTCTCGTTTCTGTGGCTTCCTTGAAGGTCCTCACGGACTTACTTCCTTCCAACAGCCGCGTATGAAGTTTTATTGGAGTGGCAATATGTGGCTCAGCCGGTTGGGGCAATGATCAGTGATCGTCAGTACGAGAATATATTATAAGAGATTTGGGGCTAATGTTTGAAATACAGCTATAAGGATAAAGCTGCACTGGGTGATCACGGGTCGTCGAAAACATTCAAATCTTTCCAGAAGCAGATGCAAGAAGAAGATTTGGTGGCCAGACCAATGCAGGTAAGAATGCTCTACTGCCTCTCCATATATTTCCTGTCTCGGTTTCTCTATCAAGCGCACAGTGGTGGCCTTTCTTGATTTTTGAACTACGCACTAAACTCCCAATAGCTCAAGATGCTGAAGGATGCTGGAGGGTTTGCTTCTCGCTTATAGGGGTAGCTAGAAGTCAAGATATGCCGAAATAGAGGAGCATCGATCTCACTACCTCAGATGTCTTAGCGAATCGCTTGAGGGTGAGTAGAGGATTGTTCCAAAGACAGTGGTATCTCTGATTTTGTTTTATACTTTATTATGTATCACAATCACGGTTGTCCCATCGGTCAGATATATTGCATCCTGGAATGACTGTGGGGTTTGACCCTTTTCGCGAGTGGGTGACGTCGTTTGTTGACATGCGCTCCTTCCATACTAGGCGAGCAGTTTCGCGTGCACTCTTTTCCAAGTTTCTTCTCGTTGCCTCTATTTTCTTCTCCACTGATCAACACCAATCTTCATCAACGCCCGGTTTCGAGAACATCGACAATGCCTAACCTCTTCACGAGCCACACCGGCGTGGTTTTCTCCCTCGAAGTTCCCGCACAGCCATGCGAGCGACACGACAGCATCTGCGCGGTGGACTACCCATTGAGCGTCGACGGCACTATGCTGCCTCGTATATGCAAAGATCTCAGCCTTTCGTCCCACGATGTCGACAGCTGCTTCGACAGCCATGACCCGGACACGCCACCTCAGACAGATGGCGAGAGTGGAGACCAAATAAAGAATCGAATTCCCTCATGCGGAAGCACGAATCCCCTCATCGAAATCATTGGTCCCGACGGTTTACAGCATATTAACGATCTGATTCCCGAGCCAGTTCCACCTTTCCCAGTCGTCAAAAGCCCACCACCACCACGACCCAATGGTAAGAGATCTAGACGTAAAAGCTCGGTCATTGACGTTACGTCGCTTGTGACTGTCAAGATGGTGTATAATGAATACGGAGAATTGGTCGAAGAGAGGGACATGCTGATGCGCCCGAAGAGTGATGAATTGAGTATCAAGCAGCTGTTGAGGGTGATCAAGAAGGCATACCATCACGAGGTATGTGTCCTAGTCCTTGATCATGAGCCTGGCCCATCTCAACGTGAGCAAATCAACATTGACAATTGCTAGCTTCGAGACAGAGTCGGCAAGATCGTCACACCCCGTGCCGATGGCAGAGCGACGGTCCTTGTTGACGATGGCATCTCGAGAGACCGGCTCTCATCCTGGGATTTCAAAGTTGCACATTCGCCAAAGTCACTCAATAACAGCATTGAGAAGCTCGAAACACCCGATACCCACACCATTGCCGTATATCAGGGCCCACCTCGAGTTCTCGAACTAGGCTGCAGCGATGGCAACTGGTGCTTCAACTTCAAGCTGGAGCAGCCAGATTGGTACGCAATTGGGAACCCCAAACTCTCCCTATTCTCAATGTCCCAAGGTTCATCTGAGGATATTCTTTCCCATCTTTCTCGCGCCAGTGAACAATTGCTAACCCCCTCTGCGTACAGGATTGTTGAGGGTATCGACGATACGAACCACTGGTCTTGTATTGCGAGGGAAGTTGCTGTCAAGTAAGCTTCCCGATAAAATTATCGTTGGAGATTACCTCATTCTGACTCCGAGCCAGGGATTTCATGTCACCTAATGCTCAAAGCGACCCGGATGATTATTTCGGAATCGTTCACACCACTCAAGAAGCCCCAGAGTTCACAATGCGTAATCTCAATTGCCTTCTAGCACATGAAACCCCGATCCCACACAATCTTTACGAATTCATCCGTGCTAGGGAGATTTTCGATCGAGTTGAAAGCTACAAGACATTCCTTGATGATGTTCGCTCGTGAGTCAGACGCAACCTGATACAATATTTCAATCTGACTTCACGTAGTATGCTCAAACCAGATGGAGTTGTTGAATTCCTCGAGATTGATCCACGTCCTCGCGCGTTCTCTGAGATGTCAAAAAGCAAGAAGAAAGTAGAGGAACATAAAAGTGTTCCCCAGACCGATTGGACTGATAACATCGCGGATCGATTCAAGAACCTCCTTGACAGAGAGCTAGCAACAACGGTTCCTGGCTGGTCTGGAAGAGTAGAGGCACGATTGAATGCGACCATGAGACCGCAGGATGGAGTCGCTGCTGCCCATTTGAAGTCTTGGTTGCAAGGATCGGGGTATGTTCTCGATGTTCGACGTCGCACATGCTTAAGATGCAGATTACTGACATGAAGTTAGCTTCTGGGACGTCAAGCAGATTGTCTTGCCCATTCCAGTCGGTGGTGACACACGATCTGGCCAACTGCTGAAAGAATTCATTCTTTACCAGCTGGAACTTGAGAATTGCATTCCCAAGGTATACCTCTTCCTTGATCTCAAAAATCAGAACTAACTCGAGATAGCTGTGCGATGAATTGCCCAAGGTTGAAATATCTGAGATGGATACAGGTGCTTACTTCATGAATCTTCACATTGTCACCGGGCGCAAGCCATACGATCCTCGTCCCGGCGACCTCCTTCGAGACGGAACACGTCAAGAAATGACAGCTTCGAAATATGATGCTATGGCCAGACACCATGACTCCAGGGCATCACAATGGAAGAGGTGCACAACCAGCAATTCACTCCAACGTGGTCTCTCTGATTTCACTAACACTTCCTAAGATTCGACCTACAGGAAAAGCTCACGACCATGATGAAATCACTTACCTCCCTTACTGCTCCTACCACTCTTACCGGCAGTCCGCCACCCGGAGATGCCGATCATCTTGCACTCCTCAGTCGACGTGTTGAGGTGAGCGAAAGGGAGTGTTGATTGCATGAGATGAGATGGTGTGAGGTGCTGATACTTAGTAGGGTAAAAGTCCTTTCATGGCTCCGCCTTTCGTTGCTCCCAAGCCTACCATGAAGATGGTCAAAGTCAAGAATACGGAGATAGATCCGGTTCCGGCTACTAACGGCAGGAGACCCTCGAAGTCGGCGTAATTGTGTATCCCAAAGTGACTAGAGTGGAGGATCTGGCTTCCTTCCTGATGCTTGCTTTGATCCATGGGGCTCTTGTAATTATAATCCAATATGCGTGTAACAAGAGATGTGCGTTGCAGGGTGTTATGCAATCACAACCTGATCTGGCTGCCGCGGTCGTCTTCATGCTTCAAGTCGTCTCAACTTTCATGAGACGACACAGAAGTCAAAAACATATCGAAGATAAACCATGACTATATATTCTTCGACAAAGGTTTTGTTTCCCTCTCGGTTCACCCACACCCGATCCAGCTGGGCGCAACTAGGATGTGATATTCTTTAATCTCAATTATGCGATTTATATGATGTGATATATGGCCTAACTCCTCAACTCCAGCTTTGACTCCTTTCCATGGCCTACCCACGTGTCATTCTTGCCGTGCCAGTCGGTTAATCCAATGCATCCAATTTCATCTGACGCATTTTCCATCTCCAGCCATGAGTTCTCGGCTCGCTGGCCCACATTTTCAAGTGCCTCTCTCTTCTCAGGCTTGAAAACGATTTCGCAATAGGTATGGTATCCTTGCACGCGAGCAAATCAATTGCAAGCCCTCTTCACCACCAGGGCTAGAGACGGGCTCCTTTCATTTTTCCGCTCGTACGTTCGCGCTTCGTTCATTCTTCAATAGCGCTCATCGGGCCCCCGACTTCATGCCGACTAGCTATGCGCACGCTGATCGGACTCGTTGGCCTTACTCCTCCCCCCTCTCCTCTTCCTCCTCCTCTTGCCTCTGCTACCCCTCCATCTCCATCCCCAACCCCTTTCGCAAGCGCAGGCTTCGGCTTCACCCCCGCTCCGCTCGAAGCAGATGGCTGCCGCGACAGTCATTTCTCCTCCCATCCCCAGACCGTGGAGAGGAAATGCGCCATGTTGACGCGTTTGGCGCGCATCTCGATCATCCATGGGTGTTCGAGCATGCGCCAGGGCGAGGCGCGGCGGGAGGGCTCTTTTTCAAGACTGGGAAATTGATGTGTTAGATGTGGAAATTTTTGTTGTTGTATTTCGAAATGAGGGAGGGGTGTGGAAGGCGAACAAATGGGAGGAGGAGGTATCAAGAGGAGAGTGAGGAGGGGAGGGAAATCTTGAAGGAAGGGGAAATAGACATACCAGCATTCGATAAAATACTTGAAGTTATCCGTCCACTTGATACCCGCATCTGGCTCGTCTTTCAGTTTTGGGATTGGCTGTCGAACGATATATGTTAGAAGATCGATCAGGCCGGCTCGAGGTTGCATTTCCGTCCCATCAGCTGGGAACGGGAATCGATGTTGCGCGACTTCTAATAGTGTAACCCCTGTTGACCACACATCACTCGTGATGGTATAACTCTGTCCCGTAATACGTTCTGGAGCCATATAATAACTCGTGCCGATAAATGTGTTCGCATCTCCCTTCGTTCCAAATTCCCCACTAACGCCAAAATCACACAACTTAACCTGTCCATCTCTACATAGCAAGATATTACTCGGTTTGATATCTCGATGGATGATTTTCTTCGAGTGCAGATAAGTCAGGCCATTGAGAACGCCTTCCGCGACTTTACCCAGCACCTTTTCGCCCGTTCGTCCACCGAGTTTTTTCACTTCGCGGTAGATACTGTCGAGGGAACCGCCTTCGCAGAATTCCATCGCAATGGATATTGTTGCTGTCGAGGGCTCGACGAAGGCGCCATAGTACCGGCAGATGTGCTGGCTGGCGCAGTCTTTGTTGAAGCCGAGTTCGCGGACGATTTGCTTTTTGACGTCTGGGTCGGGGTTTGTAGTGATGATCTGGATTAGGTGTTAGGTATGATTTTGACCTGGGAAGAGAAGTAAAGTATGGATAGGGAAGAATGTTGAGACATACCTTGAGAGCAAATATCGTCTTTCCGCCTTTCAATACGCACTTTGTGACGGCTCCTCCGGCTCCTTCTCCAAGGCTGCTTAATTCCTGAATGCGCTTCTCCATACTTGCGACACGCCAGCCATCGTCATCTAAATCTTCGACATCTAACGTCCTTCCTCTTTCTAAACTTAGCTTGTCGAAGCCTTCTAGCCCATTCATGCTGCCATCCCTCTCCATCCCCACACCGCCCTCACTCCGTTCCGAATACAAGCTCCCCACCGCACTCGACGGATCGGGCGTTCCCTGCATCTGCCTCAACCCATATTGACTCGCAAGCGAAAACGCTGAATACTGACTCCCCGCACTCGTAGGACCACTCGCCCTTCCATCCAGTGGGCCAAAACTGCCGGATCGCGAATGCGCAGCACTGCTCTCGCTACCTGCACTAGCAGATTGGCCTTGCCCGTTGTTGTTTGTATTAATCTGTACGCTTGGTCTACCGTTCTGTAAAGAGGTCTGTTCATACGGCGTCTGGTTACTACCCATTGGCGTGGCTAGCTGGAGACGTGGTAATGCGCGGCCAGGAGCTGCTTGCCCGGGCATCTGGAGGGAGAGTCCGGATGGTCGCATTGGAGGAGGTGCTATCGTTGGGACAGCGCCGTCGACGGGCTTTGCACTAGGAGAGGGGGGAATGGCAAGCCCAAGACGAGGCGGTCCTCTTCCTCCTGGTGCGCGGGAGCCGGGGATCGGAGGGCGAAGGAGGGGTGCTGGTGAGGACATCTTGGGAAGTTGTTGAGGCTGGAGCTGGGGCAGTTGTTGTGGTAACTGTGGTGGGATCTGGTGCGGCATCTGCTGTAGTGGTTGACGTTGGAGAGGGAAGGGATCGTTGTTGTTGTGAGATGGCTGAAGGAGAGGGAGAGAAGTCAGCTTTGTTGGATGGTTGATTGATTGCCTGATTGCTGGAGCTGAAGAGGGGTATCTAGAGACTGAAGGTCGATGTTTGAGATTGAGGATGGGACAGGATAGAGTTTAAGACATACATATTGTGGAAGAGACATATCTATCCCTCCTCCATTGCTCCTGTTCTCTTGGTTGGGGTTCTGTTCCTGCATCGGATTAAGTCGAGGTGAGGTGGGTTGAGTTGAGTTAAGTTGAGGTGCGCTGGTTTCACGGGTACGGGTACTGCCGTGCACCGTCCAGCACACCGCGTTGACCGTGGGAAAACTCTTTGTTACTTCGCTAGGTCGGATGCAAGCAATGGCAAGCAATAGCAAGCAAGTATATGGGTGAAGCGCAGAGTTGTCGTCGTAATCGAGAAGTGTATTTGAGGTCGGAGGGAGTGGTGATTTGTTCTGGGCCCGTGGTTAAGGTTCACAATGATGTGAGAAAGGTGCGTGTGGCACGCAACGCCAGGAGATGTTGGTGTTTCAGGCTTGGCTTGCCGCAACGATCGGCAGTTAGATAGAGTGTGCGACGGCGGTTAGGTAGGTAGGCTGGTAGGGTAGGGTAGGTTAGGTGAGGCCAGGGTAGGGTAGGGTAGGTGAGGGGTTGATTGTTGGAGTTGGCGATGTTTGACAAGTGTACTTAGTAATCTTACATCAAAAGCCCGACGAGAACATGAACCCTTTCCTATGGCTTTCCTACACAACTCCATCTATAGTATGGCAAAGGGATGATCTAATAGGCGCTTGAAGAATCAGCTCCAGATTCGAGACACGTGACGTGACATGAAGTTTGCTAGGACGTTAGGGATTGATTACAGTAACCGCAGCCGTGTATTACTACTCTGTTAGTATAACTTATGTACAACACACTCTCTAGCATTAACAATGCAGATCTCACCCACCTACCTATCATATATCTATCATATACTTGTATACATACTTAGTACTTCATCTCAGCCCCCATGTGTCTGATCTGAACAGGTCAGCAGCTACATACCATACAATTGGAGGATCCCAAGCCCTGTCTGGTCTGTTTGACAAGTTGGGGTCTATGCAAGCGACATCCTGTCCACCACTGAGCGTCCACAGCGACCCTGTATAGTCTTACGAACGTTGCGATTATGCCGCTCGGGGGGCTGCAATTCGGGGGCCGACGTCAAAATCGTTGTCGCAGCACCGTGAGGGTGTGAGCGTGTGAGCTTGCGGGCGTGTAGACTTGCGTTGGGTTGGATTGGGTCGGGTTGTGCTTGTGCTTGTGTTGCGCTGCGCTACATTGGATTAATGCTTGCAGTGGCGCTGCTGACATGGAGTATAGGGATGATGAGATGGAGATTACTGTACCAAACAATGATGATAGGATCTTAATCATCTAGTTGAGTTGTGATTTGGAGCGAAAGCGAAAGTCATGATTATCAGTTGGGAGTCTCCTGGACAAGACGACGACTAATTAATTCGCCACGGCTTGATTGCCTAAAGATGAGGCAGGTTGCATGTTTACCACAAGAACAATCCCGAATTCCTTGATTTGATACAATTCAATGAACAAGATGGCAAACAAAGTGACTCAGATAAGCATGGCGAGCTATTGGTCAATGGTCGCTCGGTTGTCCATCCCGCCTGCAAGCTCGACGTTCTATAAGTAGCGATCTATCAACCAAAGAACTCAGAAAAGCGCATGAAGAGAAAGTAAGCTCGAGCTAGCAGCTATCTGGCCTTTCTGTAGAGACAATAAACACCGGCATCAAAGGTGGATCGAGTTAAGTTGATTTGAGCATGAGGTAGTACTCAACACAACTCTACTCAATTTAGTGCTACTCTGAACATGCTCAGAAGCACTGCTTACTAATCATATGAGTTCTTTACGGAGGTTCAAGAAGTAATGTTTAGCTTACCACTGTTAATATACGTATATAAACTATATATCCTATCACAGGCGGTAAGCTACAAAAGCGGTAAGCTAAATACTACCTTTTATAGCTCTTTACCAGACCAGACCTTGACACTCATTCCAAGCTTACCTTTTAGTGAATAAAGGTATTTCTTATACCTCTTTATACCTACCTAATGCCTATTTTATGCCTGATGTATGCTTACTTTACATCAATTCATACTTAGTAGTAAGTACTTAACTCAAACCCAAAATTACCGTTACTTAATTCAACTCTAGTCACTTCGGAGTCCTTGAGTAATTTCTACCATGCTGAGAACCATTCGGCCGGTAGTTGATTGCTAAGATTTTCGTTGAGAGAGTGTAGAATGACAAGGTGGTTCGCGGAAGTCTATACAACCAGTTCGCTGAACAGCGAGATGTTTATTGGTGGTACGAGTTACGCGAGATCAGAGAATGCATTGAATCAACGGAAGGGATGGTATCGTTCGGCAGAAAGACATCTTAGACTACTCACTTGAATCGACGAAATCAGATATCTACAACAGCGGCTTGCAGAATCTAGAGAAGAGGGACCAAGCTAGGATATCTGGGTTAAGAATAGATGTCAGCGAAGGAAGTCAGATATCAGCTAGTCGAACTCTGTGGATATAAGAAGTGCGAACCTGGGGAACATTATCAGCGTTCGAGAATTATAACCCAACTATAGCCTTCCTCGATGTTAGATTTTGATTCTGTACGAGAAGTTGTGTGTTCATTCGTTCATGCAAGGCCATAGAGCAAGACAAACTGACAAAGAATGGAAGGCGTTGTATAGATGATAACAATCATCCATCAAGCTCTTATTCATGCCCGCCCTGCTTAAACATGTAGCTATAATTCTTCTTCTTCTTCTTCTTCTCTTCAGTGCCGTCCATAGTGGAAGGAAGACGCTTGGTTTCAATAGAACTACAGATAAACATAAAGGCAATTTGACGCTCTAGAATCATGATCGATCGAAAGAACCGAAGTTACGACGAGTACTAAAGACTTTTCAGTCCTTCGATAGAGCTGCACAGTGAGTTCAGCCGGGAGAGCTGGAACTTTATTGAGAATATCATCTGTGATTGATTAGATGGTAGGTCTTTGTATCCCTCTCAAGAGATTGAACTTCTGAAAGAGCATAAGTTATAACGGCACCGTATCTCCTTCTCAGGTTACAACACCCGTCTACGTACTCTTTTTTACCACTCAATCTATCAACAAAGGAACCCTACATGTAGCGTTAGAAATCCTCTACATCTCTATTTTCCCCTTCACGTCAAAGTTCTTTCTTTTCTTCCCTTCTTCGCCAAAGTTGGGGCAATTTGCGCCCTTGGCTATCTCTTCGCAGACATCATCACTATCTTCTGGCGCTCCAACTTCTAATTTACCGGAAGAAGTCTGAGAACGAATAATTAGTATGCGATATGGATCTTCAGTGGCAGGTATACTAGTCGCATGAACGGCTTGAGCGATCGCTGCTAGAGCAGCACTCATATTAAATATCATGGCATGCCTACGTGGTCGCTATCAGAGCAGCTCTCATACTGAACCTAGGCAGCATCCACGGCAGTCCACCACGAGGCTGCAACCAAAAAAAGGCCGTGAGGAGAGATAGACGTGAGAGTTGGCCTGTTATATGGCAGTAAGCCTACCTCTACCTGCTTCCGAGGGTGGACGTTATGGCCGTAATTATGCCGTGCTAATGACAGGTTAGGCAGTGATCTAGGCGATGGATCAGTGCTGGATTATATCTCTGCTAAGCCTTTCAAACATGGAGAATATTGTTCTATTTGTGATCAAGCAGGGAATAAATCCATCGGGATTGGACGAGCGAGTGTGATGCCTCGGTTGACTTGACTATCCATCTCTCAGAAGATTCAGTTGATAGGCGTCAGGAGGATGTCAATTTTATTGCTGGCCTATGATCATGGAGGAAACTATAGGGACAGCGAATGATGAGTCTGGACATGTACGTTCATTCTTCGCTACACCGGGTGGACTGGTGTATAGCTCCACTCGTAACAAAATCCGCCATCTCGATTATGACCAAGTCTCGTCGTAACAGCCTGACCTCGCGAATGATAAACCGCCATGGCATTACAACTTCCCTCCTTTTCAGGCACAAGAAATTTCGCTTAATTAGATGATAAAAAAAGCTCCTGTTTATTATCCTAGAATCTCTATAACTCCACATTACTCTCCAACACGTCCGAATGTCTCTCCTCGGCCTCTTCTTCCGACGAAGTGGACGCCGAATTTACAGAGTCAAAAACACTCGCTGTTTCATTGCCTATATCTTCAATGATACTATTTTCCTGGTCTAGCTGTACCTCTCATCTATCTCTTCCTGAAATATGAATATGCCTCTGACTATAATCGAAACCTATTCTTATCCTCCGGCAACCATTGTCTATCTAAAAGCTACCTGCTTATTTAGTATGCGTTAGATAGCGAGTCATGCGAATCAATAATCTACCCGCTACTCGACTACGCTGGCATCAGGATGATTGGGATGGCCTGTGCACTGCTAAGGTCGCTCGCTTAATATTTGCCAATGGCAAGGGTTGACTCTATAGAACAAGACTCGGTTCTTGTCAGAATCGATGAACGCTTTATAGAAAACTCATTTACGGACATAACAAAAATCTGGCCTATACTCTAAAAGAAATCCAAAGGTTGATTGACATTTTCTTTGCGGATGAAAAGTGCCCGCCGATGTTCTTCCGGAATGACGAGTTAATCCTGCCCGAAAACCCTAATCCTGTTGGCAGCGTCGACGATGGGAATGTTGTTGCAGATGATTTGTCCAGAACCTTCTGTACTGGACAAGGTGATTGCACATGCATAACGCGCAAGTCACTTGTCCCTACAAATCTCTGAAAGTAAGAGAGAACATCACTGATGCAATATCATTGGTCATACCTCAGAACAGTGATGCGGAAGCCTTCAGCATCGGTGTCACTCCTGTGGGGACTGGCGGTAGTCCAGACGCTCCTTGCGATGGTTGTAAAGCGTAAGTCGAACGACTGCTTGCTCGAGATTAAGACAGTAACGTTTCGTTTATTGGAAAGCAGTTTCAATGGTCGGAAAATAATGTGCTCGGTATATGATCTTATCCCCACTATATGGTACGCAGAAAGCTTGTTAAACACGTCCCGATGGTGTGCTGCGAAGTTCGGATTTCATATTTCTCAGACATCCGTTTGGCGAAAGATAAGACTCTGCTGAGGGTCTGTAACTGCGTCTTGGCCAGTACCTTAATTGTATTTTGATTAGTAAATCAGATCGGTGATTAGATTACATGTCTGGCGTACTCCGTACTTCTATTCTGAAGATTAGGACCACGGTCTAGAGAAGAAAGAATATCAAGCAAGAGCTATCATCAAGTTGTTTATCTGATATTGGTTAATATCGCTGTTTACTGAGCAGCAAATTTTCATGGCCGTTAAATTATAACAGACAATATCCCGGAGAAGGTAATGTTTTGGAAACACCTGGTCCTTATGATTATGCTTATGTTATTGATTTAGCTTGATTCGAATATATTACAACAGGCCATTAGACCCCATATCGCATGATCGCACAAATTATCGCTTACTCACAGGGAGTTCCGTATTAGTCAGCTGCCAGATCCGAAACTAATACTGGGTAGCCTAGCTACAATAAGCGGAACCCACAGCCCCTGTCCCTTATCACGGACACCAATTGCAGCTTACCTACAGTTTGACGGAACATGTCCCGGAACTCAATAATTACACAGCTCATACCTTCCTAAGCCGTAATCATTGAGGGAAGACCCAGCGAAGTTCATCTAAATCATTCAAATCATTTATAAGCATAAAAAGCCAGTTAAACGGGGCGGCGTGCCAACCAACGATGCTTTGGTTAAATTATGGAGGATCAGATTCCGTGAGAGGAAATTATATATCATTCCAATGTTCCAGACGGAAAGTCTCTCAAAAATCCTGTCGGCCACTTACCAACATTATTATTTCTCATTCTTGCCTCGTGGTTTTATATCAGCAAAAATGCGTATTCTCATTTCCCTCGCCGTAGCTCTCTCAGCACCCCTCACAATCTCCGCCTACCCTACCCAAGACTCAGACCTAGATAATTACTACCCCAGTCTTAACAAACGCGAGAATCTCTGCAATCTGAAGGCCCCACCCGCACTCTGTCAGCCAGACCCGTCTATTACAGTCGCTCAGACGGCCCAGCGAGCCTTTGATTTCTACCGCGCGTTTGTGGTAGATGGTGATCCCCGGAAGATGTTTTCGTTGATTGATAGTGTTTATCAGGTAGCTAGGTCCCTCCATTGATACCATACTAAGTCCATACTCAAGTTCTCAGAAAATCAACACTTTGTCTTCTGAGAACATCTGAAATCAAGGGCTCCAAATTAGAGAGACGGCAGGCTGATGTGCGATTTGTGAATCTAGCAACACCATCCAGGCTATAGCTCCGGACCACAAGCTATCTGGAGTCTCTTCTGCGCCGGAAACAAGATGGGTACTGCGTCGAATACCGATTGGTGCTTCGATGCTAGTACGAATATGTCTTATGCACAGTATCCGAACGTTGATAGATGGCGATGGGTTGATGGATGTGTACATGAGCATGTGAGTTCTTCAGTTTGCATTCATGTTTGACTTTTGGTGAAGTATGAGGTGTTTGTTAGCGTTCGATGGATGCTGATTTTATGCGATGGTAGTGGGATCAGGGAGAGAAGATGCCGGCGAAGGGGAAGTGTTTTGATTTGACTAAGGTTGTTCAAGGACAGCATTAGGAGAAGCGAGGCATAGGGATAGGGTCGCAATACTTCGAGCTCTATAGTAACGAAAAGTCACAAGAGATGTGATGTCATTTGAGTGAGCCTTTCCTTGAAGGCATGACCTTGAAACGATCAAGTCTCCATCATGATGGTCCGTCGTAAGATATATTGCAACTAAGCTCAACGCACATGCTTACTTTTTATCCTCTTGAAGTCTGCCAGTTCCAGATTCGTCGCCACCCTTGCCCAAAATAGTAGATAAATCTCCTAACATGATAACGACCTCCTTTTACTAAAGCGTTTTTCAATGCGCTCCTCTCCACAATTCTGTCATACCAGTTCATCAATGTGGGAAACCTCTCGCGATAACAGTTACCCCTATGCACTGCCATGTCCATCGCAGACAGCATCAAAATCCGCCAACCCCAACTTACTCCCACTCATTCAAGACGTCTCATCACTCAACGCCTGTACCATCAAAGTGTAACTCTGCTCTTGATCATTGATAAAATAAAATGATCGGATAACTGAATAATAAGAAAACGAAATGGCGCATAGCCCAGGATAGGTTCCCCGGCCCCGTCATCTTTGAAAACGATATCAAATAATCAGGAGATTTCCTAGTACTACTGTTGAAAATGGTAAAATTCCGAGTAGGAAACAAGCGACAAGTTCCATGAAACGTGATAGTTCACTTTAGTTCCCAAATTCTTCTTCCCGATGGAACGTCGTGCATCCTCTGCAGTCTTGAAGACCAATCCACTAATGCTGTCGTGATCTGAAAGGTGCTTTACTATGAGTCTTGTTTCTGTCAGGACATCGGAACCAGATTGGTGCTGGAGAAGAATCGGCTGGCGAGAGCGTCATGACAAAAGGTTTGGCGGGTGGGAAGAAGTATACTAAGACGAAATTACATTCATCACGTCGCATCTGATGGAGAATTATTCCAGTGCCTAATTACAGGTGGTATCTCCAGAGTAAGACATGTTATAGATCATTGGAATGGTTTCTTGCTTTGTTTAGGACGCCATAGCCCATTTTGACATTTTAGTAGATTCGTGGAAGCGAAATCGGAAGTGTTTTTCAGAAACTACTTCAGGTGATAGGAGATATGCGTGAATAGCGCGTGATGGTTGTGAAGTGCGGATCAGTGTTTCGTATGTTCGCATTCACTTACTGACATGTACGAATCTGTGCCACAAGACTGCAGCTCGCTACACCTTCTCGTTCAGAAGCCAAAGACTGCTCGTAACTATTCTCGTTTGGGACCAATCAGCCATGTAGCGGAACTTCTGTTTTGCTCGCCGCTATAGTTAAAGGCAAGGGTCGTCATATTCATGGTAAACCACTTGAGACGAGAGATAATTTGTAAGCTGAGCCAAGACAAGTGACACGAATGCCGGCTTTGAGCGACACGAGTGCAAGTGAGTGTCATCGAGTTATACGACCTGCAGGATAGAATGACATGTCGTGGTATCGTGTGGAGCACATAAACAAGTGAACACTCCGGAGAGATTGCTCTACAAAAAAAATTCAGAAGCATATCGTCGAGTGGTTTGCTCTTCAACTTTTGTGTTCCTCTCACTCCACATGTAGCAGCAGAACCGAATGGTGGAGGGCAGAGCTAATGGATGAGATGCAATTTTCCGTTGCGTTTGGGGAAGTGAAATAGTAGAGCCCAGGCATGAATGCTACGATTCTCGCATTGAGATAGTCGCTAAAGGTCGCTTAAAGTCGCTTAACGAAGAGTATGAGCCTGCCTGGGATATTCTTAAATAGAGGTATAATAATATTCTGGATTGTACGACATATATCAGGCACGAATGGTGTTTGATCAGATCACCAAGACTAGAGTCAGGAGATCAAGTAAGGAAAATCTTTGCCACGGGTGTCTAACCTGCAAATTTGCTTCTCATCACCAGGACTCTTTTGAGCGCTGCAAGCCGGCTTGCTTCATCATTAAACAACAAATCACATACAAAAGCCCTTGCCAACCGCAAAAGGTAACAAGAATAATGCCCCATTCCTTCGACATAGCGCTAACTTCAAGCATTTGTATCGTTGGCTCCCTCAACACAGGCTTTGTCACCTTCACACGACGATGTCCAGGACCAGGAAATCCCCTCATAGCAACGTCGCTCTCAGATTTAGCAGGAGGGAAAGGTGCGAACCAGGCTGTTGCCTGCGTTCGAGCATCATGAATCTCCAGAACCGGACAAGACGTACTAGTCAGCATGGTAGGTGCTGCCGGTGCTGCCGATCCATTTTGTCTGGTCAACATGAAACCAATGCTGGAGAATTCTGGTGGGAGTGCGGAGGATGTGGAGGAGAGGGAGGGCAGCGGTACTGGTACAGCGAGTATAACCGTTGAGGGAGTATCCGGTGTGGGGGAAGATAGAATCATGAAGGCATGAGTGACGTTAATGCTATTCTCGAGTACATTCCGGCGAATGAACTCTAACCAAATGTGATCAGCATTTAAGACGAGATCCCCAAATCGACAGTATCAGATTTCCTAAAGCATCATAATCGCCAGTCATCCCGCGTTCTTGTCATCTTCCATGTTTCCAAAAAGGACTCCTCTGGACGCGTTCGCTGGCACAGCTGTTCTCATCATGACTAAGATGAAGCCATTCAAGCGGCAAGAACGATACCCGTGTTTCCAGAATGTGCACCAATCGAAGCACAATTGAACCCAGAATAGAGACCTTTGAGCTTTCACTCCATTGCCAACATAAAAACAGTCCTGATTATGCTCGGTGCAAAATGCGTGCTCGTTTCAACGAGAACGGGCACTTGTGGGCTCGTGAGCGATGTCAAGTCATAAAAGTTGTTGTACAACGGCAGCTGGAGGTACATTGGTTGCCTACTTCTCGGCTACCTTTGCGAGGTTTGTCGCGTCTGAGACACATCTCACATGCTTCGACCTGCATATCGATGATATCGAGCACGCAGTCACGAACGCCAGTGGCGGAAGCAGCAATCTGCGTGCAAAAGCGAGGAGCCATCGGGGCTGGGCAAATTCATGTCCGACGAAGTGGATTACAAATCTGATTCAGTCGCGCGGTGAAGCTTCAAAGTTATACCTGTCTACCTTAGTGTTCTACGCAAAGGTCTGGCTTCGCTGGTGAAGAATTAGATTCGCCTAGCATGCAGTGCATCCCCTTCACATATGTGTTATGAGAGCTGGCGGAGAGACATGGCTGTTCAGTCAATCGTGTTGATAGACGGCATTTTCGACATAGCGTGAGATACTCCACTCGGATTTGAGGACAGCAATTTCATGGTGTAGTTGGATACCAGTTAGGCTGGTAACCTTCATCAGACATTCCAACATAGCATTCTGCTGCATCTCATGTGTCATTCCCTTGGCTACCAGAAGGACACCAGCAATCAAAATTGGATCCCACTGATCCAGTCTTTCGGCGCCTGTGGCTATGCCGGCGATAGAGTGTGCGTGCCAATTGCTTGATTTAGACTGCCGAGAACCAGCTAATTCTTCCGGAAGCCATGGTCTCTTCTGAAGCAGCAACAGCGAAGTGATGTGGTATACTGCATTTGACAGGAGTGCAAGAGAGCTACTGTAGATTAGTATAGGAAAAGATAAAGAACTTTGAGGGCTAAATTGTTCTGCTTCAATGCCTCTGAATTCTAGAACCTGTTGCACGTGCATAGGTCGGTTAAGATACCATTCCTGGTTATCGTTCCATATGGACAACCAGCTTGCGGAGAGACTCAACGACGTGTTTAAGTGGGAAGTGGACGGCGTGCGATGTGTCTGATTCATGTAAGGGCCTTCACGATCTCCGTATATCAGGCAGAGACAACGAGCCAGGAGGAATAACGATTGTTGATAAGCTTGTATCGCATTTTGCCGTTGAAGCAATGGAAATTGAAATGACTTTGCCAGTAGATGATTCTCAAGAACTACTGATAGATTGGGAGTGAGGGGTAGCTGGCAGCTACATATGGAAGCTGCAAGATCTTCATCCACATTCATTAGTTTTTCTATACTTCTGTAGGAAAAAAGTAAGTTGAACAAAACCTACCAATTCTGAGCAGAAGCCAGAACATCGGCTGGTCGAGCTCCTCGGTCATAGACAGCGACGAGTGATGGACCAGAATTTTGGTTTCTTGAGACAGAAAACTCCTCCAATATTGAGGGCTTGAGGACCAGAAGTCTCCCAGCATCAAGAGTACTTTTACGATACGATTTACTGACCCGTCTTCGAACGGCAGTCTATACTCCGCCTCGGATCGATAGCTGCGGCTGATCTCTAGATCATCTCTCTGCTGCTCCGCTTGAGTAAGCGATCTTTGATACGCTGAGAAGGTAAGGAGTGCCGCGAGAAGTGATCTGTTTGAGCTTCCAAGAAGCATGATTTTCAGTTCGAAGAACGACTCGGCACTACCAACATCTAGCCACGCGGCAAGATGATAACGGTAGTAACGTAGTAGCTCCGTCTCCTGGATGCTTCTTGCTCGTACTCGCAGGTCGACTGACTGTTCGCTATGCGGAGAGACAACGTAGTGACGTTCATTGCGTGGACTGTCGGCCTGTTTTCCCAGTGAACCTGTAATCACTTTACTTTCACTGGGACTTGCTGCCATCGTCTGGTCATATCCATGCTGATTTTGAGGGCTAGTGATATTGAGTGATCTCGTTCTGTCGCGAGGAGTAGAAATAATCGTTGATTCATGCTGTAAAGTTTGTGCCTGTGTCGTACTTGAATCTTGTGACATGGGCTCATCGGACAGATTGTCCTGTGCTTCCTCAACCGAGAAATTCTCATTGCCAGCAGCAGCAGGCACATCATTGACGAACTATTTTTAGGATGCCTTCGTAAGCCTGCACTCAATCATAATACTTGGTTCACTTACTGTAATTTGCCGATATGGTACGTTTCCCGGTGGTCGTTCCTCGGGTTGCCGTCGTCCAGAGATGGGTTGTGCAACGAAGTTCAACTTCGTCCCATAACTGCAAGCAAGACCCTTTGCTTGACAGTTTTCGCAACTCGGTTTCTTTTCATCGCCTTCAAATCCGAGACATTAGCATGTTAATTTTTCTTTTACGTCCATGAGACTCAAGAGCAAACAATTTAATAAAAGGCAGCAAGTGACAGTACTCACATTTTCTCCGTCGCCTCCGACATGTCAGACACCCGGTGCGGACTCGCTGCTTGCCCTCTATCATTGTTCTCCTTGTCGAGAGACCATTTCATGTCTCTAAAACACCGAAAAGATGGCCATCGCCATCCGATGGGAATCTAGAGAAGCCTGCTGACCACCGGTCAAGACTCTGCAGATTCTGAAGACCTCGAAGTAGTAATAAAACCAGTTGCCGAGCATGTATTGACAAGGGAGAGATATACTCCGTATACTGCCTTGTTCCAGCGGTAAAGAACCTTCTGCCAGATAAGGAGCTGGGCAGGCTGGAAAGGAATGTGGAGAAGATAATTACAGTAATGACCTGGGGCGGAAGAAATAGGGTAGTGACCCAGGTTTGCGGATGCACGCCGGAAAGCTTATTCGCAACAACAAGGTAGGCTCCCAGTTTACGAAAGTATCCGCATACCAAATAAGCGGGAAGGCAAAAAATCGACAACAGATCCATTCTTGCAGACGATGTTTTGAGATAAGCAGAGAATCGGAAACTCTGAGTATTGCACCATCCTACATTTCAGAAGCGTTTCTATCATCTGATAAAAGGAATATCTGACTTCGATTTGTGAATGTCGAATTATTATTGCGCACCTACAGATCCCGGTTTTGGTGTGCGGATAATATCGTAAACCGGGAGGTAGGTACCTAGTACGGACCCCCTGGTTTAAACGTTAAAAACTCAGCCGTAGTAAGGGCGCAGGATTTTACGTTTTAATCAGAGGGGATAGTATGTTCCGAATATAAGGAGTAGCGGAACCAGAGGTAAAAGAAGGATTGGGCGAGGCTCGCCCAGCGACGAGGACCTTGAGCCTACCTGATCGATGTCAGAAAAGAGTGGCCGATCCTGGTGAAGCTAATATTACCTCAATCAAACAATACAAGTTCGAAGTCAATTTCGTGAGTTTAATATCGTATTAAGTCAGAGTCCTCTAAGATTTTTGCGACACTTCTACAGCAATCAAGTGAAGGCCTGAAATGCTTTGGTGATTTTGGTACTCTAGGGTTCTAGTGTAGCCTTAATCAGCTACTTTTTCTAATATCAATAGTCTGCCTACCTATTGCACTACTCGTTACTGCTACTACCCAGGTGCCCTACAAGAGAGTTCAAGCCTTGGTATACTTTCAACTTTAAAAGAATATTATATTTAATTAAAAGCATAGCTAGCTAGCTACCTTACTTGACTCGTAGCTAGGCACCCGACCTTTTATACCCTTATAAATTTGGATCTACGAAGAACACGGGTATCATTCGACTTTAGTAGACCTACCTGCGTGATAGTTTAGCCTTTGAGTCAAGACTTTTTAGATCTAATCACGACTTCGATTAGTAATTTAAGTATGAATACAGAGGCCCTATTTGGCAATGCATAAAGTAACTACATGTCTATATCAGAAAACACCAAGGTGTAGGGTTCGAATACCTATAGACTACTAGAGGATTACACATATAGATAGGTCACCCTAAAGCTATAACAGCTTGTATCCTCGTTTAATCCTTAGTCAACCTCTCCCGTTACCTGTTTTGCCTGGAACACGTACGTACCTTATCCAAGGAAATCATTGACTTCACACGACATTTATCAACGTTCAAAGTTGCACGCCCTTTATTTGTGTATTCTACCCCATCATCATCTTGTCAACGAAGTTGGTCTGAAGTCTTTTTGTTTGGTTGAATAAAGATCGGTCAGCTGCTTACATCTTCTACACCTTAACCTTCTGATCTAACCCTTTCTCTATACTCGTCGACGCAGTATTGCGAGACAAATTTCCTTCAAGATAAGCAGTAAGTCCGACATCTCTCTGTGCCTCGCGAAGCAGTACAGCATCCTCTTCGCCAGCATGACTTTTGAAGACCGAATCCATCTCTTCGAGAGTAGCACCTTTGGTTTCCGGAAGGAAGAAATGCACCCAGAAAATTCCTGCAAAGAGGAAGACCGCGAAGAATATGTACGTTCCCCATGCCCAATTTTCCAACATTGGTGGGACGAAGAATGCAATTGCAAAATTGTTCAGCCAATTGCTGAAAGCTCCAATAGAGGCACCCTTGGCGCGAATGGATAGTGGGAAGATTTCCGAGACCAATGTCCTGTACAAAATAGGGTTTAGTAGGTGAACTAAAATTAGATAAAGATGTGTTCAGAAAGGATAATACATGTCTCAAGATTCTCTTGAGACATCAGGAATAGACAAGAAATTAGGTTTCCCCAATGCGTACCAAGATACTGGACCCCACGTAGCACCAAAACCTGCAATATATATCCAGATAAGAGCTACAAGAAGGTGTGAGCGATGTTCTCAAGTAGTCAAACAGAAGGTTTACTTACACACTGCGACCCACTTCAGAAGTTTAGTATATTAAAGTGTCAATGTTTCAGGATGGTGTTTGGATCAACCAGGGGGAAATCGATCATGATCCGAGATCAATGAGATTCTGGGGGTGCAAGGTTACTTACGCCAGCGACTACATGGTTCGGCCAGTCATGCCTGAATTTAGCAACAATTACTCCAACGACCACCATACTAACGAACATCACTACTGAACCCCAGATGAGCATGGGCTTGCGGCCAACTCTATCGATGATCAACTGCAAAGGTCAGCCAGTACTCATACATAAATAAGGTTTGCTAACTTACCATAGCAGGGATAGTGCTGGCCATGAAGACGACCCCAGTAACGCCAGTAGCCAAAAGTGCTACAGTTCCGCCTGTTAGACCCAAGCTGATGAAAACATTGGAGGCATAGTATATGACTATTTCATGTCAGGTTCACTCAGCTAAATTGCAGAAGATACTGACTGGCATCTATACCACTCCACTGTTGGAAGAACATGATCAGAAATGCGGTACACACTCTCCTGAAGTTATCCTTCGTGCGGAAGCAATTCGTGTATTGCGCGACCTGAGTCATGAAGACTCCCCTTTGTTCTTTTCCAGCCATGACTGGGAAAGCTTTTGCGAAGGCTCGTTCTTCAAACACTGACTCGGCCTTGATTTCTAGATATTCGATTTGGACTGACTCGTGCTCCATTGGCATCTTCCTCAACCACGCGAGAGTCTTCTTGGCCTCTTCATCTCTGCCAACCTTCACAAGCCATCTTGGAGAGAATGGCATGAACCAGATACCAGAAGCAAGGGCTGCAGCGGGAATCCCTTGGATGATTGATGGCAACCTCCAAGCCAGGTTAGATTGATATTCGCCTGTTCCGCCAATGTAGTTCGAGCCGTAACCAATCCAGAAAGATAACATGATGCCGAGAATAGTCGCAAACTGATAGAAGGATACAAGAAGACCTCGCATTTCTGAAGCCGAGAGTTCAGCGTTGTACAAAGGTCCAACACCACTGAAAATTCCGACACCGAGACCAGTGAAGAATCTCCCAGCATATAAGAGACCAGGTTTATTCACCTGGGCACCGATGTAAAGATAACTACCCAGAATAACCCAGAGACATGCGAAAAACATGGTGTATTTCCGCGAGAATATCTCACCAATAACTCCGGCTGAGAGGGCACCAAGGATACCTCCTAACTGGAGGACAGAGGTGAGCCAACCGGTCGATGTCGATGATTCGACAACGGATGGGAAATTGTCTTTGAATTTCCACATGACGAGAGATTGTCCAAGAACACCCTGCTGGTATCCATACTCGAAGCCGCCGAAACTCGGTGATTTGTTAGTTGAGGCATCAGTGATGCAAGGAAGCGATGCTCACGAAGCGAAGAAGGCGATCAGCAAGACTTTAGGATTGTATCGCAGAGACTGCCACATTGTTTTCTTCTCAATCACGACACGTTGGCGACAGTGTTCGCGGGTCGAGGCCTCGACATTAGACGTCCCTTGGGTCACCATTGTGAAGTAAATATGTTAAATGAAAGTTTCTTTCAATGCATGAGGAAACTCAATTCTGGGAGCCGAATTTTGGGTAGAGATCGAGGAACTGAAGGATGAGGGGAGGAGGTACTTGGTATTTGGGATAAATAAAACTCTACCCTGTGGAGTGGCTCTAGTAGATTCTCGCCCACAATTAGATTGATTATGATCAAACGATTGGGTGTTGGCCCCTTGACGAGGCTGCGAGAGAGACAGGGTAGGGTTTTATTTACCCTTACCACCAAGTACTCGATTTCTCCGTGGGTCTGAACCCATAGTGGGTTCGTAGGAATTTATGGTTGAAATGACACTTGCACCAGCGCACAAGAGGCTCAGACCCATGGAGATAACAAGTTTAGACTTTTACAACGGCTAACCTTAACTGTGATAAGTAAGGTTTAAATCAACTACAAGGAGTGTAGCCATAGCATTACATAGGTACTGATGGAACTTGCCAGACGGAAGCACCAGCACCAAATTGGCAGGTAAAAGGCCAATGTTGTGGCATAATACGAGACCGGAACTGACTCAAAACGGGCAGTAGAGGCTGCAATATCCCCTTCGGTCATTCAATTGTCACATTTTGCTGCCTGACTCGTTGTGCCGCTTTTACACCTTAGTCACTGGGGAAACTTCTCCCTCCAGTTTCCAGCCAAGAATTCTAGCTTGCACAGATTCGAAAAGTTTGACATGAGAACCCCAGATTCTTCTCCACTAAGCTAGCCGATCTGTCGGATCGTGGGGTGTGGAGGGTTTCTGCACTATCGGTAAACACTGTGTCCTTTTAGCATGTTGATAATTACTTCACTGCGAGGCTCTTAGGCCCAAAGACGAGAATTGAACGAACACCGATGGTCTGTACAAATATTAAAGCCATGTTGTTCGACGGACATGTGATCAGGAATAGTAGTTAATGAGAAAATAATAATCGATAGGTAAGACTGGTTGGTTGGGGACGGTCTATGACCGAGTCGAGGGAAATTCGTCCTGGTCCAGTTCGTCTTCGGCAAAGTGTAAACCTGCTAGGTCTGATTGACCGCAACTCGATTTTGATGTCATAAATAGGTTTCACGACATTACTCGAATAATAATTTGAAGTCACAGATGCTTTTGATGACTTCAGTGTAAGTCATAATATCAGATGCCGTTGAACGAGCTTGCAATATCGCTTAGCTGAAGACGAATTTCCCCAGCCTCATACCCGAGAGGTTGGTTTCCTAGGACGCAAGCAAATGAAGAAATACCTACTGCATCCTTGGATCTTAGTGTCTGTGAAGCATCACGTTAGAAAGCCATTCAGTTTGTGCAGCTCCTTGGTAGTGACTGTGTTCCATGATACTTTATATACTTTTCCTATGCCTTGTGGGGATGTTCGCTTACGACACTTTTTGCCAAGACTTTGCCGAATCCTCAGTTATTGTCGTTGAGCCTTTTCATAGCACAATTTTCACGCCACGCTCATGGTCCCGATCTGCTTCAACTTGTATTGAGTCTCACTCTTTTGGCTGAAGCTAAAAATTGCAATAAATAAATCGGGCTTGCCTGCTGAGGATGACGACCTCAGATCTATCCCCAGTAAAGTGAGCGACGAGAACCAGCCACGACTACATCAGCTCAGCTTGAAGAAGCACTTCACGATGTATGATTCAATTGCCTCAGTCAATACTATTGCCAGCGTAAACTTTCATGTATCACCATTCTGCGAGACTGGCGAAACTTACCCAGCCGACGATGCAGCCACGATGTCAAGTTTCGACGAGTACGCCGCAAATCCACGCTTTCTCGAGCTCCAGGAAGAATTACGAGCCGTTCTCTTCACTGGTGTCGCCAGCCATACTCCCAGTCGATCAAACTCACCTACCCAGTCGGACCGCGCCGATCAACCTGACGTCCCTGCTAGCTCGACGCGGACTTTCAATATCGATTTCACAAACTTGTCAATTCCGAAAGTCAGGCTGATCAAGTACTTGAAGAACTGGATTGATGTGTGTGCGCCTCACCTAGACAAGTTCGATGAGGAACGTCACTTTGGCATCCATGCTCCCATCATAGCACGAAGCTCTCCCGCACTCCTCTATGCAATCCTCGCGTTTTCTGCCCGACAAACAGAAAGGAGAAATCGTCACGAAGAGTACACTGATAGTCTGGAGCTATACCAAGAATCGATCAGACGATTAGCTCCGTGCTTGCAAGCCAAGGAACCAAATGTGCTGGTCACGGTTTGTATTCTTGCGTGTCTAGAACTGATGTCTGTGAGTCCACGGGATTGGCGGCGGCATGTAGAAGGCTGTGCTGCGCTGATGGGATCTCTGAATGTGAATGGGATGTCGGGTGGGCTTTTGCAAGCTGTCTTTTGGTGTTATGCGAGGATGGATTTGTGCGGAGCGTTGACTTCCAATGATGCGGAGAGCATGGTACTTCACATCAACAAATGGGTGCCCACCGTATCCGGGTTTTGCTCATCGCTCGAAGAGGAAGAGGACATGGTCAAGGACATGTTTTTTCAGAAAAGCCGCTTAGTTCCTGACATGCACGCCAACTGGGCGGTCTACCTATGCGCCAAAACCTGTTACCTCGTAAGTAGACGGACTCGCTACCTCGAATTCGGAGAAGTCGATACCTTCGACCCTCGACCTTTTCAGTCGCAATGGACTCGACTATGGGAGGAATTGTGCTTCTGGACCGAGCACCGACCTCCTGCGATGCTACCCATCAAAACCACAAGTGCTAGTGGTTCACAAATATTCCCTGAGGTGCTGTTCACTCACTGGGCGGCCATCTCAGGAAATCAATTGTATCATACTGCTTGCATTTTAATGTTAGAGGTTGCACCTCAAAGTCAACTTCTACAGCCGCTTATGCCGCATTACTCGGCTATTTGGCATGCGAGGAGAGTGTGTGGGATCTCATTGACGAATCCACATAGTGGGAATCTTATTAATGCTATTCAGCCTCTTTATATCGCTGGCAAGCTTTTCAGTCACCGAAGTGAGCATCTTGCTGTAGCAAAATTGTTCAAGATTTGTGAGAGTACGACGGGTTGGGGAGCACTGTGGAGATTGAAAGACTTAGAGCGTGTTTGGGGATATAATGCTGGTGAGATTTTGGCAATGATTTAGAAGCGAGCAGCACATGGGATTTGAAATGATGAAAATAAGTGAGATGGGTACTGGACAGCACATTACAGTGCCTATAGGTAGACTTCACAGCTATCAGGTTGCCCAAGGCTCCAACCCAGGTCGTGTCAGTAGCCTGTAAGCTCGGCTTAACGGTCAGTAACAACAATTTGCGGCTATCACAAACCCCTCGTCACGAGCCCGACGACAGCAAACGAAGATAAGCGAATCAGGAAAAGGAGAACAAGCTGAAGGTTTCGCAAATTGAGGTAGTTTAAAATAGCTTTTTCTCTATTCTTCGACATGTCAAGTCACGTCTAGAACTATTGTCGTCCATCTGTATATCCGCCACCAGATATCATTTCTAATTCTCCTCCCTAACAGGCGACTCGGTTTCTTGGCCCTCAAAAGCAGGCAACTCCTTCTCGACATCAGCCCACTTCTTCTCGCCCTCAACCAACGCCTTAATCGCCTTCAGAATCGTCTCCTCATCAGCCCGAACCTGCTTCGTAGAGTCCCGATCTCGAAGTGTATATGTTTTATCCTTCACACTCTGGAAATCGATGGTAATGCCGAGTGGTGTGCCAAGCTCATCGTTACGACTGTAGCGCTTGCCTATCGATGCGGAAGAATCGTCGACGCGGCTGGATATGCCGAGACCGCGGAGTTTGAGGGACATGTATTTTAGTAGAGGCTTGAAGGATTCGTGGCTGGAGAGGGGGACGAGAAGAACCTTTGTGGGTGCTACAGGGGGAGGGAAGGACAGGACCTGGGTTGTTAGTTTAGTTGGTTTGATGGGAATTGGAAGAATACTCACACCACGTGCCTCATCACCACCTTCGCTGCCACCACGGGTCCAGTAGTTGTGCTCGATCAGGGAGTATAAGATACGACCAATACCAAAAGATGGCTCGATGACGTTTGGTGTGAACTCTCTTGTGTTTTCTGTTCTTGTTCGGCGTTCGATGACAATCAGATCTTTTGTGACCTCTACCTTGCCATTACCAACACCCTCAACATCAATTGTGATCTTGCCATCAGCAGCAAGGTCTTGAGCGAAAGCTTCCCTCTTATCTTGCGGGAGAGCTTCAATAGCAGCCTCAACAGTCTTACCATCCTTCTTGAAGAAAGGACCGAATTTCTTCTTGTCAAGATCGATTTGCCATTCCTCAATAGTGACTGGTACATCCAATCTCTCACGGACCATCAGTGGCGCACCGGTCTTCTTTGCGTGGACTGAAAGATCATAGGCGCTTCTGTCAGCACAACCAACGCACTCAATCCAGCCGTAACTAGTTTGCAGTTCTGCATCCCAGCAGTCGGCAGCATAATGAGCCATCTCGTTTGCCATGTGTTGTCTGAAGCGAATCTTAGACTGGTCAACGCCAAGCTTCTCCAAGAACAAATGGATTCGTGCCAGGAAGTAGCCCAATGTCTCGTTGTCGACAGTGCCATCAGCAACAGCCTTGCCAATAGCTACTTTCGCGACGTCTGTCTTGCCAGCCAGTTGTGTCTCCTTGTTCAACAGGACAAGCTCAACATCTTTAACTTCGTCAAAACGAGCATGCTTTTTACCACCGTCTGGATCCACATAGTGCTCAATTTCGGCCATCAAGAATTCCCGGACACGGAGAAGACCAGCTCGGGGTGAAATCTCATTTCTGTACGATTTGCCAACCGAAGCAGATGCGAACGGCATCTGCTGTTGGTTGAAATCTAAAAGTTTGGCGAAGTTTAGAAATTGACCTTGGGCGGTTTCTGGTCTGAGATAACCCTGAAGATTACCGCTGGGTCCAATAGCAGTTTGGAACATGAGGTTGAAGGCGACAGGTGGTAATGGTTCTACACCGGTAGCGGGGTTCTTCATTTCGTATTTCTTGATTAAAGCACCCAGCTCCTCGCCATCGTAGTTGTCGATCTGAAGAAGTTAATTTTGATTTGCTGATCGTGAGGTGACCGTACCTTTGCCAGAATCTCCTCATATTCCTGCACGACAGCGTCATCGAGCTTCACAGCCTCAATTGCACCCTTAACCTTCTTCTTCTTCTTTTTCGGATCATCTTCCTTTTCCACTACTTTAACACCCCGCGCTTCCTTATCACCCTTCAACCGCGACTCCAAGATCTCCTCGACAAAGTGATCGGCTCGAATGATATCGCCATTCTTTGGGTCCTTGCACATCCAGTCTGCGAACTTCTCCACATGGCCACTGGTTTTCAAAACTACCTCAGGGGTCAGAGCTGGGCAATCCACCTCCAACATGTCCTCCTCAAGAACGAAGTGCTTGCGCCATATGTCCATAATGTTCGTAAGGAGTGCGCAACCGGGAGGGCCATAGTCATACTGGTCGAGTCGTTAGTGCTAATGGCTTGCTTACAGCCTCCAGAACACATGAAATAGACGTCTTGGACACAGTGTATTTTCCCTCTCTCCCAGATGTCAAGCCCATGGTAAAATGACTTACTAAACCAGCTACACCACCATAGATTTCGAACGAAGGAGTGTAGAACATGCGCCGCCTCAGCATAGAGTCCATAGCCTGCCTATCAAAGGGCTGCCCCTTCAAGGTAGTCGTCGCCATGGTTGGGTCCTGCTGTTTCTGTCCCTGGAATTTCGGGCTCTGGTATTTATTGAAGCGTGTAGATGCAGTAAATGCTCGAAGAGTAACTGTATTTCGTCTTGCGAATATCGTTCCTTGGTGACCAGCAGTATTTACGAAGCTGCAGAGAGATCGCATTCACTTAAGACCCATCCAATTGAGGGCTGAGATGCTCGATATCGAATTATGTGGCAGCGCGAGAAGATCGTAGTTTTGAGGTTTGTATGACTCTTGTTGACTGGGAACGAGCATTGGAGGGATGATGAGCCAGAATTCTAGCCTTGTGGAAAGGCGGCCGCTTCTGACGCCGGCCCCATTCTCATTTTGTAGCTGCGCTCCCAAAACTTTTTGGACTACAATCTGATCTTTCTTTGAATGATAACAAGAATCCCACAACACAGGACGATATTACACGATTCACAATGGGATCCAGTCACAAGCCTCCCTCGGCGAAAGCCCATCTGCCCTTCAGGACGGGTAACAAGTTCAGGCGACAGGATCTTCATGTCAAGCAAAAGAAAGCCCGCGACAGTCTGCGTCGAGATGAGCGCTTCAAGAGGAAACGAGAGGAGGATAAGAACCCAGAAATGAGAGAGGCTCGACTGGCAAAGAATGTACCCATGACAATCGACAAAAAGCGAGTCTGGGACGAGGTTGAGGGAGATGGGTTGAGCGTCAGCGTGGATGTGGAGCAATTGAAAAGGCGGCGCATAGAGGAAGCAGAAGCAGCAGAGCAAGGACCACTCGAGAGAGCAGAGGAGGAAGACGACGATGCAGATAGTATGTTGGACTCGGAGTCAGAGAGCGAAGGGAACGACTCGGACGCAGAAGACGCAGAACCAAAATCGAGGCCTCGAGCATCCTCGACGGCAGCCTCTACAACTAGCACAAATCTCGACTTGACACCCTCATCGCTGAGTCTTAAGTTTCCGACACTGTTTAACGACGAACCACCGCCCGCTCCCAAAATCCTACTCACAACCTCAATAAACTCAACACTCCACCACGAAGCCGACCTCCTATGCACACTCTTCCCAAACAGCACCTACATCCCGCGCTCCTCGCACCGCTACGGCCACAAATTCTCTCTCCGAGAAATCTCGAAATTCGCCGCAAACCGCCAATACACTTCCGTGGTTCTGCTAAAAGAGGATTCCAAGAAGCCTACTGGCTTAACAATAGTCCATCTGCCAGACGGACCAACCTGCCATTTCAGCATCGCAAACTGGGTAGATGGCAAGAAGCTACCAGGCCACGGCAACCCAACGAACCACTACCCCGAACTGATTCTCAACAACTTCCGCACGCCCCTCGGTCTCCTCACCGCGCGGCTATTCCTGACTCTCTTTCCACCACAGCCCGAGCTGCAGGGTAGACAGGTCGTCACGCTGCATAACCAGCGTGATTATATTTTCCTGCGCCGACATCGCTACGTATTCCGTGAGAAGAAGGAGACGGAGAAGAGCGTCGTTGGACCGGATGGGAAAGTGGTGGAGGGTGTAGAGGGAATCAGGGCTGGATTACAAGAGCTTGGTCCTAGATTTACGTTGAAGCTGAGGAGGGTGGATAAAGGGATTGGGAGAGCGGGAAGTGAAGGCGAGGATGCTGTACAGTGGCAGTGGAAAGCACACATGGAGAAAAAGAGGACGAGATTCAATTTGTAAGAGAGACACGAACTATGGAAGTAGATAATTGATACCCTGTGGTCGCACAACAACTCACTATTTACATTCTAAGCGAGTTTTCTGCAGTGAAACTAAACAATAGCCTGATGACTAGGAAGCAGGCAGTCTATTTTCATCAGTGTCATAATATACAAAGAGAAATATTTACATATTGAACAAGTCTAGCGTACAACACTCTAAACATGGTATTTATTACCACACCCACGCTCATATCCAATTCCAACGCCTCGCTCCCAAAATGCTCCGTATAACCAAAATCTTCCTTCCTTAGATTCTCACGCTTTGCACACATCATAACTACTATATTTCTTAGCCTCCATCCACTCACTGTACCTTTCCAACACCTTGGGCGCCACATCCCTATTCGCCTTCATGAAGACCGTCTCGAACGGATGGACATCGATACCAAAATAATTGCCGCTAAACAGCAAATCCTGATTCTCCTTACACGTCAGATTTTCCTTGTATCGCGGAAGACCTTGATAAGCGAGCATCAAGGCGTCAACTTTATAGCCCGAGGCGAGGATGAGCGAGGTGGAGGAGACTTCGGCGCGGACGGCCGAATGCCAGGTCGAGAAACAGCTGTTGATGCCGAAGATGGTGGGAGGGGGAGGCGGAGCGTGTGTGGCGTTTTTCGGGGGAGGAGCTGGAGCGGGGAGCGTAATGGGGTGGGTGGAGAGGTAGTCGAGGGCCTTTTTGGGGGGGAAGAGGAGCGTGGTGATGCCGATTAGGTCGGTGGCCCAGATCATGGATTGAATATGAAAGGTTGGCCAGCAGTTGGCTGTCATTCCTACGAGCTGTTTCGGTTGTTAGCTCCTTTTTCCTTTTTTCTTTTTGAGATTGCGGATGCACATACCTTAACCTCATCGGTAACCAAGTTTAAAAACATATCTGACCAGCATCCCTCACTCCAGTACGGCATAAACGGACCCCTTATACTAGCATTCATCGTAATAAACCTCTTGTACCTCTTATACAGCCCATCTTTCTGTAACACTTCCGAGAAAGCACCCATATCATAACAGGTGTTTGGCCTGTGGACGACACGGATGTTATCTTTGGTGGGAATGAGAGCAGCGGCTGATGTTTCGCCATTGAGGATGATGATGAAATCTGCTGCAGCGTGGAGGCCGTGGGCGATGAAGAATTTGAAGTTTGCGAGTGCGGAGCCGTCTTTGGAGTCGGCGTAGGCGTAGAGGATTAGTGGGCGGTTGGAGATCGTGCTTAAGTCTAATTGAACATGCCCCCCCGTGGAGTTTCCGTGACCGTCAGTCGCTGGGACAGTGACTATTACCGTTGTGTTCTTCGCCGGAGATGACGTTTCTTGAACTGATGCAGTGTGTTCAGTAGTCGCATTATTCTGGGGCTTTGAGTTGATTTTTTGATCTCCACCGTGAAATATCTACAGCTTGTGAGCAAGACAGACTCATCGCGATCTGACGCTGACAAGTGACGTACCTTGATCGAAGTAACATGTAAATCTAGAGAAAGCAATGACCAAATTAAACAAAACACTACGACGCTTATGATCAGACCCGTCCGTAATGGCGCTACCAGACTGTTCGACATCCTTCCGAAATCAACGGCACCCATCTGGATAGAGAAGCTAGGTGCGAAGGCACGAAGCTGTGTGAAATGGCAGGTGAATTAGAACATCAACGATTCGCTTTATCGTAGCAACTTGATGATAGGTCGAGGTACGATCCGAAGGGATTCAAATCCTGCGCAGCGATTCCGGAATTTCGATGTCGAACTGTCGGTCCCGAAGTTGAACTTCCAGTATCTGGATTAATTTCCCAGGAAGAAACAGTAATCGGTAGAACAAAAGCGGTATGGATATTTGAATCTCAAGCCAAGAGCAATCGAGTAAAGCAGTACAAACAAGGAGTAATTAAAGCATTCGATTTGATAAAAATGCAGATTAGAGCATACGCGTGGATACTGAGATGGAGAAGGGAAACGCGAGGCAAAGAAAGCTGCAACTGCACAGGGAGCACTAGCGACTTCTTGAAGCAAAGACCCAGGTAGCAGTGCCAATGAGGAGCAGATAGATATACTTAGTAACGGATGGGATGAAGGTAGGTCTTCCGTACGAGTAGCAAAAGACTGCGAAAGTTTGAGAAGTGGAGCCGAGTCAGGTCGCTTTGAGCTTTCATTGAGAGGTGCGAATTACGGTAATCGCGAGAGCACTTGCTGCGCTCCCCATAAAGGCATGTATGTATGCGCCTCTCCGGTGCCTGCATGGGAGGCACAGGACGTTGATCCGACGTGGAAATGGCTTACGGCTCTTATCGATCCTACCCCCACAGTCATCAGTGGAATTTGTGTTCAATGCCATTTCCGACATGGTTTGCAACCAAGTTGTGTAAAGTCGTTCCGGGTTGGGAAAGGGGCCCGTCTGGAACACACATCGGATTACTAGATCGCAGAGTAAGTAAGTAACGTGTTTGATTCGTCAATCTCCAGCAGCTACTGACAACTGTCGATCAGCGAATCGTGCGTGCCCCAGCCCAAGCCCAAGGACCTGGCTGGCAGGCTTCAGCCCATTTCGTCCACGATCCTCGGAGAAGAGAAGCGCTTCGGTCCTTTTAGAAATGAAGGCTTCTGGTAACTTTCCTGATTGGCTATATGCATCCAATTATGGAGTTTCCGTCAGGAGAGTTCGGTCCAGGTTGGATGGAGGGTTTGAGACGGGGACGGGGTCTGTGGAGAAAGCCTCGTCAGCGTCAAATCTTACTGTACTGTACTACAGTACAGTACTGTACAGTACTGCAGTCAGTCAGTCCGTGCGGTGTAAGATAAGATCTGAACGCTCATCCTGGCTTGGGTCCATTGTTTCATGATCAAGTCACCAAAACAAACAAATCTGGCCGGCCGCATCAGCCCTGAAAAAGCACGTACGTGAACTCGTGGAGGATCGTGCATCGATGGCAGTTGTTGGCCGGTATAATTGGGTCATTTCATTGCTCCTCATGGATTTGAGTATGAGTATAAAATAAGTAATTTGAGTGCAGCGAGCGACATGCTTTTTAACCTGGTCATGGAATGAGTGAGTATCGGTGTGATTCGTACATGAAGAGATTATCGATTATCGGTAGGCTTTGCGACGAGCTGAGGTGAAGGTGCAGCGAGAATCCCATTTATCATACATTGGGTATAGAGTATACCTCCGTACAGCTTAATTGCATTTCAGTTTGTGCAAATTGTTCATCTTTGGAGTTTGGAAGTGGCCTTATCGAACGCGCTACGAATACACCTACGGAGGTACATGGGACGGATAATTTCAAGCTCACCGCCCGGTTCTGCCACTCCAGAACACGTGGGCAGAAAGGAAGCAGCAGTGAGCCTAAACATACCTTATCCTGTCAGCCCTGTGTAGCTCCAGGACACAAGCAGAATTTACAAGTTCTTGCATTTCACTGTAATTGCACATGCTTCAAGTCGATAGATTTGTATCCTGTTCATGGTTCAGGGTAACACGGGACTCGTTATGGATGGGATCGGTGTGAAAGGCTCGTTTCGCTCAAAATACTTCTCAGTCAACAAAACCACAATGATGAAGCGAGACGACAAAATCGATACTGCTCGGCAATGAGGTAGCGGGGTAAACTTACCAGCTTCCTCCGCTGGAAACAACCTCTTTTTCCAGACATGCAGCGTCTGCAACTAGCACTATAGACGCCTGTCAACCTCTGGGCAAATCCACTTGCCTAACACGATAATGGTAAATATGATATGGGCTTCGGAAGTTCAGGTTCCTAATCATCTAAATTCCGATTAGAGTCGTAGGCGTAGCAAACTATGTATCGTACATTCAGATCGTATGCTAGATACACGGGATATTGAGCTAGCTGCTAATTTTGCTGAGGGTATCCACCCCAGAATATAAGTATTAGGCGGGGTCATTTTATCGACAGGTATTGAGAGCGGGAGCATGGAGATGTTCGGAATATGAATTAGTATATCATATCGAGACTTGAACGTAATTACGTGGTTAGCTATCAACATGTCATTTCAATTCATCTAATACTGTCATATAACAATAACACGATTCATTCCTGATACGTGTACACATATGTATATATACAACCTCGTCTTGAATGTTCGTTGATCAGATCAATTTTAAATCCTACTCCCCGTCTCGCCATCCTCCAGATTTCGAGTCGCAGACTCGCAGCTGTCAAGATGTCAATCTCTAAGAAGAACTGTGAAAGTCTGAGCCAATAATCCTCTTCATCCACGGAGCTTCATACATATCCAAGATCTAGCGACACCCAGTCGCCCATTTCGAAGGGTTAGGCTTGGGATGTGTTGTTCCAGACATCCTAGGCCATGTAAGGACAAGCAAACTCTACAAATATGCTGGACATGCGATTCCCATCGACGCGAAATCCATGACTGAAATTTTTGCTATTGAATATGTGAAGATTGCCATATCCAACCTCTCAGGGAGCTGGTACAATGTAGGCAAGTAAAATAGGGGAATAGCTATAGCTTCACGAATGGCCTACCTTTTACCACTAGGATAAAAGCCTGCGATTCTCGTGTGTGTTCTGTACTTCAGCCCGAGACTTTGACTAGTGCACTTGACGATATCACGGAGTAATCACTTCCACATTGATATATAAGCAGATAAACTCACATTTAGCTTTCTTCTCAATTGCTAATTGTGGATATAGTATCAGAGCATGACTTCGAGTTCGAAAAGCAGTAGGGCGAAGATCATTGAAAGTTCCTTGAACAAAAAGCTAGCAAATCAAAGGCACTTTTTTCTCATTAGTATATGATCGTTAGAAAAATCGATGTTGATAACGAGACTAGAAGATAAAGAAACATATAAGGGACTCGGAAAGGCTTTTGTACTTCATCGGCGATTTCTTTCTATTAGGCTGTTCCAAATTAGTGAGAGACGACGAGGCGCAAGTATTATTCGAGTTGATTGTCTCTAGCCAGGTGAAGTGAATGAGATTTTTGGAGAAGCTTAAAAACTGATCAATATCTCGTCTAGCTTGATTTTTGCATTGATACGGAATAAGCAAGCCTCTTAGGATCTTCAACTTATCTGGTCGGATGTCCAGACTAATGTAGCGGCAGTGGCCGAAGACTTCAGAGGTGATAACCTATACATACTATAATCACTTGTGAAGCTTCGAGGTAACTAGTCGAGGGAGATCCACCTGTGAGCGATTTGTACTGGCTAATATCCGTGATAGTAGACTATGCTTTTTGAGCGAAGGCGGAAGGAGTTGAATTATGATAACAAACCCGCTCCTTTCTTTTGGCGCTGCTTGATTTGGATACGTACGTGTTGGGGGAAGCTCTTATCTACTCTTCTGAATGTCGCAAGATATCACGGCACACTCCTTGTGATTCCCATCTTATTCCTGAGACTGATCTGGATACTGTAAGCTTCGTTTAGCTTTGCTGCGAAGTTGAATGCTCCATTGATTCGCCGAAGCTCTTGCTTAGGCACGTAATAATCGATATTAGCCATTCTGGTAAGAAGTGGAAAGTTGATAGTAGTCTAGAAACGGCTCGATTCGTTCCATGATGGTTTCTTTGTGGGAGAAGACCCACTGGGTAGTGAGTGATTTTTCTAAACGAGGTGCTGATGTATTGTGCTGATGTGAATCGCCGGGTAGAACCACTTCGCCGCAGAAGGAAAGTTGCCGGGAGGGCTTGCTTCGGACAGCCATTAGGGGGAAAAAATGCATCCAAAATTTGGAGAAGTCATATGTTTTCCACCTTGGAACAGCGGTCATCATTCTATCCAGCTAATACTCGGATACTGCCAGCCTGTGCCAGGATAGACAAGAGTTCTTCGCCAATGACTTTGTAAACGGGAGACCGTCCAATTAACATGGATGCCTTGTAAACGAACATGATTCAGAAATTGAAGAGGGTCATCAGCACTGCTCATTCTTGTGCTTGCTTGATTTCACACGCGAACAATCCGGCATGCAGATATCGTTGGAGATGCTCAGATCATTACTACACCCTCCCTGATGGTCGCTGCCACCGACGGATGCGCTCCACCTCCATATATGCATAGTACAATGCCAGATCTCAAGGAAGTCAAGCTGAAGGTCGAGGGCGATCATGATTTTCTCTTGGAGCAGAAGAAGTGGTTTGATCTCGAGGTAGAGAAATTCTTTGCTAAGAAGGGAATCAGAGGTCCACTATGATTGCTCTAGACATGCCTCAACCAGGTGAAGCTAGCTACATAGCACAGGAGCTGGCGAATTGGGTTACAGAGCTATACATTCGAATAGAATCAAGTCCTTCTGGATGTCCTTGAGATCAAAGTGTTTGTGTGTCACCACGCGTCGCTTACTTGGTGGTTTGAAGTTCTTACCGAGTTGGCTATTGTGAAAGAACAGCAGATTATGGCGGAACCGGTCCAGGAACAAGTCCTCCTAATGGATGTTCATTGTACTGGATATTCAAGCTCACTAATAAGATCCTCATACAATTGGCGGGTTTTGACGTCGTCTGAAGCTCTGACATCGTCAGTAAAAGCTACGGGTGTGTGTACGTCAGCAGCTCGTCAACAATGAGCGATACTTCAAGGTCCTCTGCTTGGACAAAGCCTCCGATTGGAACAAGTAGAGGAACGGCGAATCAATCTTGTCCGACGAGCTGGAATGAAACTTCCTGCTCCTAGTGTGCTTGTCGTGGAATAGTAGTCAGTCATGGTAATTGTGAAAGAGGCTTCGCTACCTCCTCCATATTGGCACTTAGCCGAGAAAATATGTGTTGTTGACATTTTGAAAGACCAAGTAGAGGTTCGCAGTATCCCCAGCAATCTATTAAGAATCGAGGACAGAATGTCCTAAACGGGTGTATAGCAAGGGAACAAGAATACGAGGCTTCGCGTACCTCCGAGATACTTATACTTTCTAAGGAATACGAGGAGCTGAACTTGGCCTCATATATGTAACTTATTCTCCAAGACTTGCTCTTCTTGGCAAGAATTGCCCAGCTCTCACCATTCCCAGGTCGATCTGATTTGAAAAGCAATTATTAGTTATATGCTTAACATTAGAATCATGAATTAATTCGCCCCTCCCGTCATACTTTTCCGTGAAGATTCTATACTTCGTCAGCGGGCAGTTCTACAGCGTTCTCCTGCAGGACATTGTGGTCAGCGCCACACGCAGTAGTTAACTGGTGAACTGTGTCTGCGCGACCATGAACTGACTTCTACAACCCCACACCCTGAATGACAATACGTCCTCCGTCGTGAAGTTTTAAAGAGACACGCAGAGATGGAGTTGTCAAACCGTGGGCTTGACCTGGAGCAAGAGCTGACCTGTTCTGTAAGTGATCAGCCCCCCATACTTTGGATGCGCCAGGCGCAAGACACCCAACTCAGCGCATCCTTCGACGGGGATACGCTGCGTTGCACGACCACGAAGATTCAGTCTCGTGTTGTTTGGCAATCACGATAGTAATACTAAACACCTGCTGATACTGTGTATTCTGTAGATATGCGCAGAAGTGCTCTACCAGCCGCTCACGCTTCTCGACTGCCTCCATACATTTTGCGGCTCCTGCTTGAAAGAGTGGTTCCAATTTCAGCTCACCTCCTCGCGCAACGCGCCCAACTCCCTCCCTCCAGGAACGACGCCGTATACTTGCCCGTCATGCCGTGCACCGGTGAGGGATACGCGGCACAATGCTACTGTTACGACGCTGCTCGAGATGTTCTTGGCTGCGAATCCGGAGAAAGGCAAGACGGCTGAGGAGAAGGAGGCTTTGAAGGCCAAATATACAGCTGGGGATAATGTACTGCAGAAAGTGGAGGCTAGGGAGATGTCGTTGAGAGAGAGGAGAATTGAGGATGCGGATCGCAGGTTGATGGATGAGGTGCGGAATTTGAGTCTGGTGGAGGTGGGTGTGGAGAATGAGGCTGCAAGGAGAGAACGGAGGAGGAGAGAGGATGGGAGGAGACAGAGAGCGCCTTCAAGTAGAGATGCGAGTAGGGATGGCGGAAGGAGTACAGGGGATAGGGAGAGGGATAGAGAGCGAAGGCGGAGGAGGGAGGATGAGACTGATCGTAGACGGACAGAGACTGGAGCAGAGTCCACAGAAGAGCGGAGGAGACGAAGAAGTCGCGAAAGACGGTCGGCTGCCCGACAAATCGAGCATCAGTCCTCCTTGCGATCACTCATCAGTTCTTCTGACGTGGACTCTCGCGAAATGGAAGAGGAGATTCTACGTCAGATCCGGGAGGAGGGTTTACTTGATGGCATAGACTTGGAGAACATCGATGTCAGCCAGGAAGACCAGATAAGCGAAAGGATAGCAGAGGCATTCAGAAGGAGACAGAGTGAGAGGACGAGACTAGAACCGGCGAGGAGGAGTGCTACAAGTACCAGAAGTCAAAGGCCGGAGGCAAGGTCCGTTCCTGATTCTCGGGAGACTTCTGGAGATGATAGACCACGAAGTAGCTCGACCAGACGAGGGCTTCATTCAAGATCAGCGAGTGCGGTAACCGCTGAGCAGACAGGTCGCCCGCCTCGGTCTATGAGTGCTGCACAGGCGGCACATCTCGAAGTGCAATCTAGCGATGAAGGAAGACACAGACGACGGCGAACAGGAAGCAGTAGCAGTCGGAGAACGACCACTGCACCTGTTCCTGTAGTTGAGTCCGAAGTTAGACCTGCAGCCAGGTCACAAACAGACCTCACTTCTAGACCACAGCTGGCAGATACCAGGCCACAGTCTGTCCATTTGCCAGCTTCACGGCCTCTGGTATCGAACGCGTCGCGAAGTAGTACACATCCATCAGTCCAACAAATCGCTGAGCTACCCGTGCCAAGTCAGAATTTGCCAGCATCGCAAACAACGCAAAATTCTAGCCCAGGACTTCGCTCAAGCCCAAGGTCCGAGAACTCATTACCAAGTGAAAGAAGAACTCAAGCTCCTCCAAGTAACATAATAGTTCCCGCCTCCGCTTCTTCAGTTGCACTTGTAGATTCCCTAGATATGAGCTTGATGCCAGCACCACTATCTCCACGAGATCCCGGTACGAAGATGTCTTTATCAGACAAGTCAAATGCTTTGCAAAGTGGTTCTCGACCAAACTCGTCATCTTCAGCTGGCTCTAGAACTCGATCACAATTATACCCCGAACCATCTCTGACGTGTGCCAGATGTGCAACAACCCATATCGAGTACGATCTTCACTACAACTGTGGTATATGTCGCAACGGCGATTATAACATCTGCTTATCCTGCTACCGCTCAGCTCTTGGCTGTCTGCACTGGTTCGGATTTGGGCAATCAGCATGGGACAAATGGCAAATTAAATCACAGTCAGGAGAACAGATTGAAAGACCACACATGCTCATAGCAAGCCGATACCTTCCACCGCGCTCAACACCAGGCGGAGCACAAGGACGAAAGACCCTTACGAACGAGGATCCGCTTAAGCGACTACAAAGTGGAAGCTTCTGCGCAAACTGTCTAGCATGGGCAAACGAGTGCTACTGGCTCTGCGGTATTTGCAACGAAGGCGACTGGGGATTTTGTAATCTCTGCGTCAACCAGGGGAAATCATGTACCCACCCCTTACTTCCCTTAACCTACAAGCCAGCCGAATCAAATATCTCTCCCATGTCACCAACACACGATCAGCAGACACCCGTCTCAGCTTCCATCTTGACCGGGCCGGGCGTCATGGACCTAGGGAATTTTAAACCTCTCACGTTCTCTACCAAATGCGATATCTGCCGCTACCCAATCCAGCCCTCTCAATCTCGCTACCACTGCTTCTCGTGTGTCAGTCGTGTCCCTGGTACATTCCCTGGCGATTACGATATCTGCACGACTTGCTACTCAAAACTCGTCATTACCTCAAGACGTATCAGTGCAGAGAATGGCCATAACGGTTGGCGGCGCTGTTTGCAGGGTCATCGTATGGTCGTCGTTGGGTTTGAGGATGTCCGCGGCGGGCAGCGACGAGTCATCGTGCAAGGACTCGTTGGAGGGAGCGGCTTGAACGAACAGACTTTTCCAAGAAAAGATATATCCAACCCTTCGCTAGCAGCTACCGATCTCCAGAAATGGAGTTGGGGCGACGGAACACACACCAAGGACGATGACACACATTTCAAGCTCGTAACCATAGACGTGATGAAAAGCCCCCCAATGCCAGGTACATTTCCCGACCTACCAGCCCTGGATGCGAATTTCCCGCCTGATGGAGGAGTAGGCATGATTTGTGCGGCAGAGTGGAGTTGGTATCCTGCTGAGGGTGCGGATGATGAGTTGATGTTTCCGAAAGGGGCGGAGATTAGGGAGTGTAGGAACGTTAATGATGATTGGTTTCATGGGACATTTATGGGCAAGAGAGGGCTGTTCCCGAGTCCGTATGTGAGAGTTTTGGATAGGGGTCCTGGAATGTAGCCTTGGGTGGATGATGGATATGGGCGATGAGAAATTGGGAGAGGATCTGATGAGATTTTGATTCAGACGGAATGGGTGGTAATTTGTCTATGATATTGGTTTATAGATGGTTGATGATGTTTTGGAGGTGATTGACGAGGATATGATGATTATAATGCTAATTTTACTACATTTTCTGTGCTTGTTTTTAATTTTTGATTAAAGGCACGAATCTATTCTTCCTCGGTTGCTTGCTTGGTCGTTGTGGAACCCCTAGGCAAATCGGATGTTACACCACAACCAAATACAATTGTCCACCATAAAGATCCAAAGAAGCTATTGAAAATACAAAAACAAGCAATCCCTCGCTTCAAAAATGCCCCAGTCGTAGGTAGTCAGTCATACGAAGCAAACCCACTCCTCACAATTGACGACAATAGATTCAAACCACCGCTAAGATCCATCCGCCAGAGTGCACACAATGACGTAACACAACGTCCATATGCTCACCATACTAGTCTCTCTATTGGAAGTCGAGTCCTCTCTTTCCCCTCGATTCCCCATAAGAACTGCCACCCAGTTTCACGTGCGCGTACTTGCATGTTATCTTCGATGTGATACTCAAGAAAGCTTAAAGGTCCTACGAGATTTTTGATGAGAGCTTGAGACTGAATTTGGCTGAGAGGTGTGGTCTGGTCCGTCTATGTACCGCCTCCTGACCAAGATGACAGAAAGAAGTACGGTGAATGGGATGATCTTTGGCCTGAATGGGAGATTGTCATAGCCATCAAGAGTATATATGAGTGGGCCTTACGAATGGGTAAGTCAACTGATCATATCTTCTCTCAATCTCTTCAGTCTCAAGTCTCGATTCCAGTGCCTTGAGTTGTGAGGTTTGAATATCTTTATTTCCGGGACAGTTAAGGTAGTACTAATACTCCTCAAGTGCAGCTCTTAAGCACTGTACTGCCAGTGCCGGAACAAACATAAATCTGACCGGGGAGGAGATATTATATTCACGACAATGACTGCTGTAGAGACGTGGATGATATCGTTGTGGATTTCTGCTGCCACTACAATGAAACGACGGAAGAATGGATCAGGAAGACCTTTCATACTATCAAAGATTGAACAAGATTGCCTCGAGAGTTTGCCATCCAGCCTGAGAAAGTAACTGCCAAAGTTGGAGATAGTCTGTATAACCTGCACTACCTAATCTACCAAGAGACACTCACTACCTTATTGTCTTGTGTGCTACCTGTGCTACGATATCTAGAGCTCCAGATGTAGTAATACCATATCAACGAACAAGAAGAGACCTCTAATCTAGAAGTATTCTGGCTATCAATGCTGTATTTAAAGTCTTGAACACGGTAGATAATCGCTGCTAGACCATCAAACTTAATAGGACACAACCACGATTATAAACCGTAGTACTATCCGACTGAAAAAATTGAAAGTTTGTATTTCACACTTGATATTGGCCATTTGTCCTTGCTGGCAGGATGTGTTCTTGCGGATGACTGGTAATTTTGGAAGCGTGGGGGTCTATATCCAGTCTCAGACCACTGCAATACTTCCTCCAATGAGTCACAACTACTTCAGCCTGTCCTTTCTCCGCTATAGACGCCTTCCTTCGAAGCACTTTGAGATAGGTAGTATATCCACTAACAATACAATTCAATTCTTGAACATGCCGGACCGGCTTATGAGCCTCATGTATGAGACCCAGAACGTGAAGAGCTGTGTGACACCCGAGTCAAGCTTGGAGTATGGCATTGAATGGAAGTTTGTAGCCAATTGCAATTCTTCTCATCGCCGAAGAAGAATCCACCATCATTTCATTGGCTATTAGCGGTGATTCATAGGCCATTGAAGTTATGAGAAGACAGCGGGTTGACTGTAGCTTATCTGATACTTGTGGTCGAAGATGCTTCCATGACGTCGTGGAAGGTTCTGTTCTTTCCGTACGTATCTTTCAAGGCATTCTTCCTGAAGATACGATCAGTGAGAGCCATCAATAGACCAGAAATCCCCAAAATTAAGACCCAATTATGATTTTGTTGCCTCAAAATCACTGACCGAGTTTATTTACAGAGTGCGAAGAATCGATCGAAGCACCTTCAAATATGTCACAAGTTGACATCGGGTAGGAGCGAGCTTGGCTTATTTTGTTTGCCTTCTATTCAAGAACTTCTCGAATAGAACCATGCCTTCCAGCACCTCAAAAACGTCTCGCTGATCTAATCAGAATATCATCTCTTCCTTCTCGAGGCCCTGCCTCTACACGATCCTTTCTCCATTGCTCACCCCTCCGAAAAGACAACAGAATAAGCAACTCTCGAGCATTGGACTTTTGAAACGCATCTCTATGCATGTGGGTATATTAAAGAATCGAATACTCCGCCAAGCAATTCAAACTCCGACAAAGGGCCCCATCACATCCCATCACATCCCATCCCATCCCATCTCATGCCATCCCATACCATCCCAGACAGACATCTCAGACCACAAAAGAGAACGGAAGACATTCTACAATCTACGATCATAATCATCTCAAAGTCTACGCATATGTAATAGGACTCGAATCAGATCAAGACTAGATATTCTTTCTTCTCGTAAATAGCAGCTCGAACTCCCATTCCTTCTTCCACTTCCCAATTCTTCAACCACCACGAAAACTCCAACAATGACTCTCATACCGCGCCTTTCAAGATCAACACAACATAACTCCTCCCTTCATTTCTACTTAATTCTTCCCCTCCTTTACCACCCCCTTCAACTTCCCTACCAGCCCTTCAAGCCTTTCCGTAAGACCCGTCTGCGGACTAAACCCCTCCTCATCAGCAGCGATCAAATCAACTGTTTTATGATGTCCAATGAATTCTTCAATAGACGATACAATCGGTTTGAGCGTTGTGCGGGGTTGCAGAGCTGAGATACGAGTGGAGAGGGAGGGGAGCAGGGAGAGGAAGCCGAGGAGGACGGAGAGGTAGCCGAAAGCCACATTTTTCTGAGATTCTTGGACGGAGTCTGCCTGTATAATTATTAGCTCGTGATTTGAGTGCGAGTGGTTCGTGGCAAAGGGGGAGGTCTTACTTGTGAACTTCTTTCTAGACTATCCGCAAAGGCTCGAACCATGGCATCTAAGGGATCACTCGCGTGGCCGTTCAGTGTCTGGAGACTCTCGCGACATGCTGGACTCCATTCCGCAAAATTGATCATCACACCTAAAACAAGGATGAGGTGGTCGACAGCGACAGATAAGTCTTCCTCGAGCATGAATCGAGAAATCTGATTGAATCGTGTGACTATCATTTGGCCCATGGCAGAAATCAGAGATGCTCGTGCGAAGACAGCAGAAGCTCGGGGATTGTTGTTTGTCACATTGAGAGTGAGTCGTAAGAGCAGGATTTGTAGCACGCCAAAAGTTTCAAGTGGTCGACCCAAGGCCATTTGAAGAGTGTCTCCTATGATGGGGAGGTACTCGTTGATCCAGATTGTCTCGTCTTGCACAGTCCTTGCAGTAATGGAATGGGATTCTAATGCTGATAGGGCGAGGTAGAAATCAATAGCTGATTTCTCATTTGGTAGGACCCATGATTGATCATCGGAGGCTGCTTGTACGACGGCGAATAGAGTCGTGGTGAGCTCTTTGCTGAAAACATCTGCTCCATTTCCAGCTTCCCTTGTTTGTCGAACCATGAGTTCGAGACATTTCAACGCGATGGTTCGTGGGGAGATAGCTTGTGGCTTGAGATCTTCCCATACTGAGAATTGAAGGATGCATTGATGGTACTCCGAAACTAGAGATTGAGCCACTTTAGACATATTGCTCTTCCGGTCTTTAGCCACGACATTGATATCCGATTGGCACTCAAGTAGACGGATAAGCAGCCTAGTAATACCTTGGCGACGTAATTGTGCGACAATATGAGGCATATTACCATCCATAAGTAGTGACACAAGAATAGTGACCATAAGAAACCCAGAAATAATCTCGGATTCCTGGCCGAGATGTAGAAAAAGCTTCTGCTCCATGCCATTCGAGCGGAATTGGCGAGAGAAATTCTTATCCTGCATCTTATTTGCAAGATCCAGAAGTCCTGATCTCCTTATTGAGGGTGTTGTCTTACCAGGACTACCGATGCGATCCAAGAAATCTTGAACTTCATCCAGAAAGCGGTTGTTGGCACCTGCTTGCCTCAATTCGTGAACACTTCTGACGGCCGCCACAGAATCGTTCTCGTCGTCGACATCTTCATGGAAACTTGGAAGGGGCTTTAGATTTGGTATCGATGCTCTCCGTCCTCTTCTACCTTGTGCATTCTGTGGTGGTACGCTCGGCAGTTCCATAGCCAGTTGAGACATGAGATCATCCTCATTCAACATTGATCTCTGCTTAGCGTATGTGAATCTGGGACCTGCGACCTGAGAACTCTGACTCTCTGAAATAAAAGCGGGCTGCAGGACATCTTGACTATCGGGAGCATCCTCCATGACAATGTCAAAGCTGCTTGGATCCCTGGTGTCATCATCAGATCCATCCTCGGAAAAATCAGCCGCCTGTTCAACCAGTGAATCGATTAGTCTTCGTCGTGGAATTTTGCGACTGGGCTTCTGAGTTGGCTTCTTTACTCCAGCTGGTCGTGATAGAAGGCTTTGTAATTTGGGTGCATACGGAACTCTGCCATGGGAAGGTTCTTTTTCTTCCGCCTCCATCAAATTACTCTCATCGCTTACTGTGGTGTTCTCTTTGCTATCTTCTTCTGGCTCCAGCAATGTCTGCCACATTTTCTTGCCCTTAGGAGATATATGTCGTCCGGTGGGATCCAGATCCATCATATCGATATCGCTGAGATTTATTGAAGGTGTGCTGTCTTCCGGCTCGGGAGATAAGCTCAACTTTTTGGGGGTCTGTGGTAGCTGAACTTGCTGTAATTTTGGTCTGGCTACCATCGTCGGGAATTGTCCGCTCTTTGGAGAAGTATTTCGTGCTCCCATAACTTTGGTTCTGGGCCTAGTGACAGCTCCGGAAACATGACTACTCGGTAATGTTTTCAAAGAAGACTCATCTGGAGATAGTTTCATCTTCTTCCTGCTTGCCATATCCTTGGATCCATGTGTTGGTGGCTTGTGGTTGACTTGCGAAACGCCATTTGACACGGTCTTCTTGATCACCTTCTGGACTAGCTTGGGAGCGAGTATTGTCTCATCATCGCTGCTAGGGAAATCGAAAACATCCTTGGGCATAGTGGTAGGTGTGGAAGATATCGAGATGGGTTGCTGCTCGACTGTGGATGTCTGAGGCTTCTTTACCATAGGCGTCCTCGCCAATTTTTTGACTGGTGCCTCGTCTTCGCTTGGTATGTCATATATGTCTTTTGTAGGAGAAGGAGGAGCAGGAGTCTTCGACGATGATCTCCTCGATACCGGTTTCGGTTTCGCAGGTGGTTTTGCCATCTTCCGAACCAGCTTTCGGGCAGTAGGTTTCGAGGTGGGCGCATCTGTATCGGATTCAGACACGTCGAATATGCGGACGGGAGGTTTCGAAATAGGTACTTTGGAGACTTGTAGCAGCCGAGGCGTCTTTCCTTTGGCGGGCGTCACCTTCTTCTTCCTCTGATGGGACTTAGGCGCGGAACTTTCATCATCGCTTTCTGGTACATCAAAGATATTCCCTGACTTCGCGACTGGGGAATTTGACTTTGATCTCCCGCGGGTTCCTTTCAGCGTTGATGGCGTAGTCGGACGAGGAAGGGTAGGTGCTGTGGAGGCTGTACTGGCGCTCCCTGGTCGTTCATTCTTTGACTGGATATCGGGCGTTTGCGACTTCCTAGCCATCGACTCAAAGCCATGGTATTCCGGTATCCTCTTCCGCGTAGCTTTACCATAGGTCGTAATCTTCTTCCTAGGGAGAATGCCGTCCGGGAAAGTCGCCATGATGATTGTGGAGTGTTGTGGTTATTAGGAGTAAAAGGTCGCTCTTAGTAGATCTGGAAGGTGATGAGGTTCGTAATCGGAAGTCGCGAATTGAACCGCATCAGACCTTCGGCAGGTAAGGTGACTAGATGCTCATCTTCAAGAGGGGTCCATGATGTACTTATCGAAAAGGTCAAAAAGCTGCTGGCCTCTTTGGAAGATGAGGTATGCTGGGGCTGGTTAATTTCAATTGATGGATGTAAATAAAGAAAGTCGCGATGGGCACGCACGCTTAGGCAAGCCCACGCTAGTAATGCCAAGGCGCAGTAGCGGGTGACACTTCTCACTCCTCATTGAAGCTTGTAGGTTCACGAACATTCCCTTTTTGAATGATAACCTTCAGGTGAAAACCTATCAATTACGCGATTACTATTGCATTTGGCAATTAACGATCGTTGTGAAGCTTTGCGAATTCATGCACATCCTTTGTTCTCAGCCTTCCTTCTTTAGCCCTGCTTCACTCTTGGTGGCTGCTTTTAGTCACATCTCTCACAGACTCTATCTTATCTCAGATTCCCCCTCTTCACCCCGCAGCGGTCTCACGCGACAGCTGTAGGTAATTATCGGTTACAGAGTATTTGACAGGATCTGGCCTGGCCCTGGATCGCCAGGGGCGGAGGTGACCGCCGCTAGTCAACCTTCTTTCCTGATCAGATTCGTGCTTCAACTTCATGCTTGTTTGTCAATCTCATCTATCTATTCTCGTCTTATCTCATGTTCATTGAGAATCTCTTGTGAGAGTTTCAACATATCAAGCACATCTCAACTTGAAGCCAGCCCATCCTTGACTTGGTCTGGACACAAAGTACGTGCAAAGCCTGATCGAGGTGTAACTAGAAACATTCTGATTGAGCTTTCAAGGAACTATTCATTCACATTGTCACCTCCCATAGCTTGTTTGAGTACCCGTTCAGATTCAATTGAGATCAGACAGAGAACTCTATACTTTCACAAGATGTCTTCCCCAATCAAAGACACGCCTCAGCAGAGCCTAGGTCCCGAATACCGACCCGAGAAGCAGAAACCTATAGCTACAGTTTCCAAAGAGGTTCCCTTCGAGAATGTCCACACATTAGCTCAAACACCCCAGCTCATTGCTCTCTTGACGTGGGTACTCTCAAAAACCCAAACTCGTCTCAATAATCCCATGAGAAATGAGGATATGCGACCTTGAATTGCTGATCGTGTTCGTCATACAGCATGATCAGAGACAAAGCCACCTCGCGGGCAGACTTCATTTTCTACTCCAACCGGATCATACGTCTCCTCGTCGAAGAAGGACTCAACCACCTTCCCGTCATCGAGCACACCATCACCACTCCCGTTGGCCGCACCTACGCCGGCGTGCAATTCCAAGGCAAGATTTGCGGGGTGAGCATCATGCGTGCTGGCGAGGCTATGGAGGAGGGTCTGAGGAATTGTTGTAGGAGTGTGAGGATTGGGAAGATTCTGATTCAAAGGGATGAGGAGACTTGTTTGCCGAAATTGTTTTACGATAAGTTGCCGGAGGATATTGCACACAGGTGGGTTCTGTTGTTGGATCCGATGTTTGCTACTGGTAAGACTCCTCCCTTCATTTCATCACATTTCTTTCAGGGGAGTGTGATACTGATCCTTGTGTTGAAAATAGGTGGATCAGCAACAATGGCCGTAGACGTACTCATCTCCCGCGGCGTTCCTGAAGAGCGAATCCTCTTCTTGAACTTGATCGCTAGCCCAGAAGGAATCGAGGTCTTTGCTAAGAAGTTCCCTAAGTTGAGGGTGGTGACTGCGTTCATTGACCAGGGTCTCGATGAGAAGAAGTGCGTTCCTTGCCCCCTTCACTCCCACTGCAATTCTTTAAGTGTCAATCACCATACTAACAATTTCGCAGCTACATCGTCCCTGGGCTTGGTGATTTTGGAGATCGTTTCTACACTATGTAGAGGAGGATTACGAGGAAGGCTATCGTGGCAAAACATCTGAGGCGTTTATGTAGAGCCTGAGCAGAAAAATTGCTAGAGCTTGTACCTTGACCATTTGAATCTCGGTATGCATGAATGACACATGTGAACTAGTTCGCCGTGTAAAGCACATGTTTCCCATTTTGCTTGCGCACCTAAACGCCCCTACCTGCCTATGACCAACTCCCCAACCCAGTCCTATAGACCAACGCGCACATGCACAACCACACACTCTTTTGCGCGCCCTTGCACCATCCAGGTTATTGCAACAGCTGCAAACCTCCTTGTCATGTCCCGGCACCTCTCTACACCTCAATCACAACGCCCAACCTAGTACTCATCATCGGCAATCACCCCATCTCTATCCCTACCATAACCCCCATCATCCTCATCCGCATCCGCATCATCAATTAAATCATCCACATCTTCATCGTCATCCCTCGGTCTCGCTCTCGGCCTCGCTGCTCCCCCAGAAGGGAGTCTAGCCTGTGCTCTCTGAGTATCGCGGTCTCTATCATCGCCCTCGATTTCGTCTCCGTCGCCTTTAGCTACGGCGTCGCAGGCATCAACCCAGTCCGAATAGACGTCGACTGCTGCTGAGAGATCTGTGAGGAATCGCTCGTCAGCACATGAATATGAAAAGGGAGATGGCGAAGAAGAGAGACATACAGTTTATAGCGCATTGGAAATGCTGACTGCATACTTTACACGACAAAGCGCCTACACCGGCTTTCTTATCTAGCTTAACGATCACGCTACTGACGTGGTTGCAGAAAAGACAGTCGAATGTTGATGGGAGGGGCGCATTCTGGAAATCTTTCATCAGCCTTCCTCTCGCGACCATTACTACCTTCTCATGTCAAGAATGCAAGCCTCTCTGCCCCCAGTAACAAGCTCTCTTCGTCTTCGGCGTCTCTTCTATAGCCGGGTATCCTTTGTATACCTTGCGCCATCTGGCAGACGGAAGGCTCTGGGAGTCGCGCAGATGGATGTACTCACTTTCTTCGGGCCCTGGGGCTTCTTGGCAGCCTTTCTCTTTCCCTATCGTAACTGTCAGACGAAAGAATCAAGTCGCGAAAAAGGGGAGATTCAGAGCAGGGAGTGGAGTGGAGCGCGTACCATGTTGAAGTCTGGATTGTGTTGCGACTACCTGCTTGTCTTGGATTTGCGCCGAGTTGAGAAACCACAGCCTTTCAAAAGTCGGCGCGTCAAATTCGATAGTCGCCGCCTCCCGAAAGGTAACAGACAGGGGCCGAGGAGCTAGTAGATGGAGAAAGTGGAGCATTGACACTAGGGTTTTTTGCGGGGCGGAGCGATTAGAGTTGATAAGACGAGGGGTTGGAGCTCAAGCTCGAGCTGCTCAGATAGATCATAGATAGAAAAGTGATGAATGATTTGAAGATTGGAGGTTAAAGGTTAAAGGTTGAAGGTTGAAGGTTGAAGGTTGAAGGTTGAAGGTTGAAGGTTGAAGGTTGAAGGTTGAAGGTTGAAGGTTGAAGGTTGAAGGTTGAGGGTTGAAGGTTGAGGGTATTATGAGGATGGAGATGAAGATGGACATGTGTATGAGGTGAGAAATGCGTGAAAAGGTCACACTTTATCAACTTTAGGTCACTGGTCTGTCTACGTTCACATCACATCGTCTAGAGTTCCTATATCGAATCGAATTGAATCGGAGCAACTTTGTTACCTCTTTGTTGATCTGCAATCACTTCTTCCTTAGACATCTCACCGCACCACCTCTGCGCCTTCACTAAAGTCAGTCAAGTTGTACTTCCCCGAAGCGGCTGTTGTAGCTACTGTAGGTAAGGTACGCATTCCGGCCACCTCGTGCAGCTCGAGGTCCCGGCACCCCTGACAACAACAGCACAGCACAGCACAGCACAGCTCAGCTCAGCTTCCGCTATCCTTCAACTACGCCAAGCTTAGCACGGTTATCTCCTGACTCCTGAGTATTTGAAGTCGACATCTCCTATCTCATCCCACTTCTCTTCCCTCTTCTTCCCTTCTCCTTTCTCTTCAGCCAAAAGCACTAGAAGATAGAGAGATTACCATACCAATTCCATCCCGTACATCTGTCCATTGCAACCGCCATTTTTACAGACAGACAATTCAATTCCATACAAACATATCAAGTCAAACAAGCAGCCAGCCAATTCACCAGCTATCATGTCGACCCCTCCATCCGACCAAAATGATCTCCTAAAAGAGGTTCTCGAAGCCGTGAAAGCATTAACCATCAACCAGACCCTCCTCACCTCACAGGTCGATGCTATCTCTGGCCGTGTTAATGTTCTCTCTGGCCTGAAAGAAGTCCGCGATGCGGCCGGAGGAGAGTCAGCATCAAAATCATCTGTGAAGAGAATCGAGCCACAAGCACTTCATGAATCTCCCTCTTCTGATGATATCGTGCCGCAATCTCCTTCTCTCCCTGCTACGGAGATTGGGAGCTTAGCTGGACCTTCATCGCCGTCGACTGCGTTGGAGCATCTGAGGAAGCCTAGCACTGCTGGCGGGACTTCGAGAATAATACTTACGTGAGTTGCTTCATGCAATACATGCCGTGTACTCAATATGTCCGTATTTAGTGTACTATGGATATTCGGCATTGTATTTTTGACTTTGTTGGTTGTAAAGCATACTGATACGCTTGTGTTGTGTAGGACATATCCTAGCCAATCTGGTATCAATCCACTTCCTATGGACTGGGGTCACAAAGATCCTCAGGAGAGAGGACCGGTCGTGGTATCAAGAACTCAGACGACGATTCGGAGACGAAATGGTATGTGTCCAAGCTGGAGGTATGTTTGATGTCTGACTGACTGTAATTCTAGCCATTGGAGGTGAGCTTGAGCCTTTGCATAATAGTGGTGCTAGATCTAACCCTTCTAAGCTCACGGTGGATCGTATTCCATTTATTACGCTCTTGCGGTTGCTAGTAATGAGATCGCAGTTGACCATAGGTAAGTCCAATTCTCCTAGAGGCGATATTGATTATCTGGTTATGTCGTACTGAATAGCCAGGCCTGACTTCACAAATACCGAACCTGCTGCAAATATCGGACCTTTTTCACAATGGGCAGACAAGAAGAAGATCGTCTCCATGGACCCTCTAGGTCATCTGGCACCATGGTTATTCAAGGATATCATTGACAAGGAGAATGGTGTGAATTTCTTTGGGAGCGGAAGTAGACTTGACTAACAGATCGCAGTCGACATCAGACCCACCATTGGTAAAGTTTTCCGCATGACCTGCCGAAAATCAATAAACTGACTTCGAAAAGCCATCACTAGAGCTCACATGAAGGTTTGGAAGACTACATCCGCAAATATTACATGGCTGATTTGCTTCTCAGTTACCCGAGTTGGAGGAAAGTGTACGAGCAGGTCGTCTGTAAGTATGCTCGCACAACTCTCCTTCATTATTGACAACCATAGTGTTCCTGATGGCAAAGTCTGCTTGAACGATTCCGGGGAGCTGGCAGTGACCAAATTCGCCGTCGAGCCAGTATGTCTCCAATTATAAACATGTTTTGAGGCCAGCTGACAACATTTAGGTCTGGTATCTACCGGGTGTGGCAGAGCGATTTGGCATCGGTAGGTTACCAGCAAAGCATGGGTTTCTTGCCACGCGGACTGACGATCATTAGATGAGGGCACTCTCCGACGAGCTTTATTTGAACATACCGGTGGATCATACCCCGAATTGATCACCAGAGGCGATATCAAGGTCTTCCTACCTCCAATCGGTACATCATCACCCATCCCCCTTGCTCTACAGCAGAAATCTGCCTGTGAAGACTAAACCTGACTCTATGAAAAATAGGTGGTCTTACAGTGTACTGCTTCGGAGATCCAGCAAAGATGTCAGACGAGAAAGTCCGCCTTGCTTTGAGGGTCCACGATGAGGCGAGTCTCCTTCCCCACTCGCTCTCTTCATTCCGACTTCTCGGAGTACAGGTATTGGTCCGATAGTACACCATCTGACAGATACTATAGTGTAACGGTAGTGACGTGTTTGGGTCCGACATCTGTACCTGCCGTCCATATCTCATCTACGGTATCGAGGAAGCCGTCAAGGAAGCTCAGAAGGTATGTCCATTCTTCATGCATCCGACGCCCTGGCTTAGGCAACAACCGTGGTCATCTCCATGACCAGTGTACGTGTACAGAATCAGTTTACTGACCAAAACAGGGTGGAAGTGGAGTTGTCATCTACTTCCGCAAAGAAGGTCGCGCTTTAGGCGAAGTTACAAAGGTAAGAAGGAGAATTGATCTGCATAAGTTTATCCAGTCGTGCAAATGGGACGGCATGATGTATATGTATTGTGGAGCTTATCCTCCGAGCATTGTTGCATTTATATTCCACATCAAAAATACCCCCATACCAAGCACCCAAGATCCACTCCCACCCCAATCTTTAACCATTGCACAACATCAAAAGCACATATACCACAACATACCACGCACTTACCCATTTTCCACTTCCCTGGTCGTTGCTGCTCAACCGTCTGACACAGCTCATTCTCTTTCACCATTCGTTCCCCCGTCTTATCTCCCTCGAAACACGGAAGCTGACCATCACAACCACAGTACCTTGTCTACAATGCACGGAAACGTGGCCTGGACAGGGCATCCGAGTACTTCAAGCGCACAGAAAATATTGCCGGTGTCAAGGATATGCGCTTCCAGGCTTTGATGCCAGACATATTGCATTGGTTGGGCATCAAGAAGATTGATCGGATGTTGAGTATGAGCAAGTAAGTAGTAATCTTGGATGGGCATCCCTTTGCCTTGATGCTAACGATCGAAAAAGTATGAAGCACGATGCTATTGTCGGTCAAGGGTATGTTTGTCCATTTCTTTGCTACAAGCCCGAACCCAACAATGATCTCATTAGGTCTCGTTTACAGTCCTCTTTGGGAGTAGAGTGTCTTGCTCTCCCACAGCCCACACTAACATACTGATTGAAAACTATTGACAGGATCCCCATCCACGAACGTGTCGAACTACCCGAGTCTTGGATCCCTGCCGATTCTAGGGTTGAGATTGATGCTAAGATCACTGCTGGTACGCTCATACTTTCTTCTTTCCCTGATGTGCTTCCATCTACCTACCCCGATTGAGCACATTTGTTTCTTCCTTGGACATCTATCTGCTTTGGGAGCATGGAGTGGCACGATGTAAATGGACGGAGGTTTAATCCCCATCTATTCATGCCTGTCTAAGACGCAGGGGTGATCTGATAGGGCTGATTTCCATCTACACTCCGTTCCCGACTTAGCACGCCATTGTCCCAGACGGGATGTGCAGAGTGGACCACCCCCAACATACATCTTCCTGCGCACTTGCTCGCCTTGATTTTCCTACCGAGCTTCAAAAGATCCTGATCAGCTAGCTAACTAATATTACCTGAACAGGGTATTTCACCACAGGACACCGCATGACCGAAGAAGAACTTGCAGCTGTTAAAGGACGGAGTTGGGAAGAGTACGTAGCAATCTCACTCAGCAGAACTCCACCCACGTTACCACCCTCATTCAAAGCCCGATTGAGAAATCGAGCTACCAGACCACACCACTAACATAACCCAAGCATCGACCACTGAATAATCCCGCCCCAACCCAAGCCCAGAAACCGATGCATCACCTGGCCAAATCTGACTTGTTCTTGTGGCAAGACCAGACTCGCCATCTTGGTATGGCACAGGAGCATACCTTGGGCGCGGATGCAGGAACGTCGGTCGCTGTGCCCAACCTGAGCTAAAGTATATCCATGATACAATACCCAGCTTGATTGGGGGTATGCTTTCCCTTTTCATCTCATTTGATACGTAGAAATTGATGGCCTAGATAGGACGGACGTAGCATAGCATAGCATAGCATAGCATGGAATTTTTCGAATCAAGAGTTTTCCAAACCTTATGACACCTTACATCCCACCCCACGTGGTTCTAGAATCTCGGAATATTGACCGCTGGGTCTCATCGTATAGACCAATAGAGATAAGGGAATGGAGTATGGGTTGGAACAAAAACAAGAGAGAGAAAGGAAGAGTGTTCCGCGCGATGTCAAGGGTGGGTGCGTGGGGATGATGTACTATGTGTTGTCATTCAGTCATAATTCAGTCACAAGTCACTACCTAGGTACTTGGGAAAGGGTAGGTAGGTAGGTACCAGCGGTCTGGTAGGTGGGCCTGGCGGGCGAGGTGAATGGAGCGGAGCGGAGCGGAGCGGGACGGGCCACGAGAATCCCCCGGCTTTTTCTTGGGGATGGGATACCTAGGATAAGATAGGAGATGAGATGAGGATGAGGGAGATGACATGGCCGATCAATTAGTCGGTTGGTTGGTTGTATGTATGCAGGATGGTTTGGATGGAGGGATAGATGAATGGATGGATGGATGGATGGGTGGGTGTGACTGGATAGTGAAAAGATTTCCCGAACCTACCTACCTTGTGGTGTATGCGGTGGGTTGGTTGGTCGGTTGGTTGATTAATCTTTTTTTTTCCCCCCGTCTTTCTATCGTCTACGAAGGATAGATGGGTGGGTGATCTTTGGTCGGGGGGTTCCATTGTTTATGGTTTTTTGTTTCTGCTTTTTTGCAATGTTCGCTTGCTGAGATAGAGTGTGGTATGGTAGGGTAGGTATCTAGACGGGATGGGGAATGGGGAATGGGGGAAGATGGCAGATTCCACACGATTTCGGTTATTCACAACCTAACGCTTCTATGCTTCCGCGTGTCGTAGCATTAGGCAATTGGGAATTAGGCAGTAACATGCGGACGGTAGGTCGTGGTGGTGGTGGTGGTGGTGCAGCTGTCAAGATGCAGTGTATCGCGATAACCCGCCTCTCATGGTAACTTTACTGGAAGAGAGCTTCCTTGAGAGATAGCATGGGATATTTACTTAGGTACGGAACTATATTATGGTATCTCTTGATTCGCACGGCGGGAGAAGGGCTCGTTTGTATGCTTGCGTGGGTAGTGAGTTGGTTGGTTGGGTTAGACGGAATGCAATGGAATGGAGGGAAAGGGGAATGCTGGCTTGATTTGATGAGAGAGGGAGTTGAGTGAGTGAGTGAGTGATTGAGTGAGTGAGGATTGAGTGAGTGAGGATTGAGTGAGTGACAATTGGTGTGAGATGAGGCAAATGAAGGGAGGGTAGGATAGGACAAGACAGTGACAGACAGCCTCCCATTCTGTTCGTTTCTGATGCATCGGGGTTATATGATAGGAAGGTATGTTCGCATGAAGAGTAAGTTGTGTGGTAGGACAAAGTAAGTCTCTGTATCCTTGTGGCTGCTGGCGTTACAGTACTGTACTGGTCTTGAATCGTGCCATGCATGAAGACTGTCGGGCTTTCTGTCTTGAACCTACCACCTACCTTACTTACATATTTGCCTACCAGTATTACCGATAACTAACCCATCTCATCCAACCATATATCTGCCGACAATAACAGCATCCCCAGGAATCAATGAGTAAACCACCTCGTCCAACCTCACGATTCCTTGAACCGAGCTACGGAGTTAAGGCACCACTCGGCCTCCTCGGTTAGTACTACAGTAGTAAGTAACGCAAGGAAGGAATGTAGGTAGAAAGAGGGGTGCAGCACTATACTCCGTGAGTAAGCCCACCCGCATGCATACACCTAGACCAGACACCCACCACCACCTTGCCTGCCACCTACATACATCCATATCATATCACATCATATCAGTGACGACTGGGGAGCTTCCACATGAACGATACCAGTTTCTGACTGCACAGCGCAGCGCAGTGGCGCACGGGGATATATATGCATGGATGGACAGAGAGAGGGATGGACGGATGGATGAATAGGAAGGATGGGTGGGAACAATGGGAAGGCTATCGCGTGAGGGGGGAGACTTATGAATGGCGGGTAGTGAACGGAGTCAGATCTCTGTGCTGTGCTGTGCTGCTTGTAGATGGGTGGACCGAATCGATGGCGAGGAGAAAGTAGGTACGGTGGGAGATATGGAAATGAAATGGAGCATTCACACACACGCTGACGTGTGGCGGCGAGCTGACGTCTTGAAGCCGAGCCCGGGGGCGGGGGAGGGCGACGGAACGGCAGCGTGTGTGAGGTTAGGTAAGGTCAGAGGTACTTATAAGAGGATCGGGCCATTTGGCAGGTACAGCTAGCTAGCTAGCTAGCTACCCTTTTAGGTATGCCTAGGTAGGTAGGTATGTGTATCTAGCCAGGTAAGTAGGTACGTGGAAATAAGACAACTCGACGAGGAGGAATGATTACCTGCCCTGGTAATAATGTCATGCACAGACAAGATACGAAGCATGTTGGAATGTCAGGGTCCAGCCAGGAGGGGTGGGGTGAGAGGCTTTCGTACATAGATGAACAATCCCATCCCATCCGAAGCAAATATGAAGCAACCTATCGAAATCCGATACGCTACAATGCGTGATGCACTCATACGAGTAGGTACCATTCGTGAATCCAGTTGCACACTCCCTCTGCACACTCACTATACTCTCTCTGCATGTGTTTGTTATTTGGAGAAAGACAATACAACACCCAACCATCCTCCATCATAAAACTGCCATCAATCCATCAATCCATCCATCCATCAATCCATCAAACAACTCACTTCCGGATATTAACAATAGTAATAATCATGACGACTGTCCGTAATCAGGTAATCCGGTAATCAATCCGTCACCGCACGTGTACGGAATAAGTAGAACCACCAGGAACTGCAGATAGAGGTGATGATCCGGTCTGGATCTCTCCTGGAGCGGGGGGCCATCCTATTCTGGGCCATTTTTACAGTTTGAACTTGGAAAGGAGGAAGGGCTAGACCGTTACTGTGGATCCGTCCCGGGATCCCGGAGACGTTGCCGTGGGCGCGGAGTGGAGCTTAGGATGGATGTGTGTGTGGCTGCGCTGCGGGGATGGGAGGGATACGTGTTTTGGTTCGTGTTAGGTAAAGAAAGGGTAAGGAAGGTATGCGTTTGGAGGTAGGTCTAGTTGCTTTGGGTGGATGTGCTGGTACAGAGTATGTTGGGTTGTACGGAAGATGTAATGCATGTTGAGATAGATAGATGCCTTAGTGTGGCCTAGTGCATGCAGTCTTTGGTTGTGAGAGGGTGGAGCGAGGAGGACCAGGGGACGAGGGGGTCCGTTGCGTTGTCTGTCTTCAGACGCTTTGGTCTGGACTGGACTGCTTATATCTCGCTGGTCGCCTTGTTAGACTATTCTCCTCTCCTGCTATTCTTTCTCTTCAAGCGTGGCCCTCCGAGATACAACTTGATACATTTAATGCTTCTTCGCCCCGTCAACGTCTACTCATCCGTCGTCGAAACGTTACCTATTCAATTGCAAGCCTGAATAAACTCGAGCAACAAAATCGCCGGACTTCCTCACACACGCATCATCTTACCACTCTACCTCACGGAGACTTCTACCCATCCGAGACTCAAGGAAACTGGAGTTTACTAGCGCTATCTTACCTATACACCACTTCAGACTCCTCTCTACCTTTGGTCCGACATATACAGAGATATTTACTTATACGACATCATACAATATCCCGGCTCAGATCGCTGAATTGACCGCCCATCGTTCTCATCTCGCCCAGCCTAGGACTTCGCGTGGATTCATCGACGAGTTAACATATCCACTACACGATCCAGAGGAAAGAGCAGACAACCAAACCATTGCAATCTACCAGACCAAGGGACCGCAGAGTCCAAACCATTATCAGCATGGCATCCAAATCACAATCCCGCAACTCATCTCCCAAGCTATCCTCATCCAGACGTCCAAAACTCATGCGAGCAAGCGCCACAGCTCCTTCGCTAGCAACATCCAACGCCTCACGCAATGACCTAGCAACTTTGCATGACGCGCGAGCAGCGACTCTCTTGTCAAGGGTAGCGAGTTATTCCACTGCACAGCAAAACTATGAGAGAGAGCACCGACAGTCTACTGGAAGTGTATGCTCGAGTAGACAGGGAAGTCCGGGAAGTGTGGACAGGAAAGAACCATTTGAGATTGTGATTCAACAATGTGAGTTCACCCTACCTTGGGAATTGTTCTCTGGGAACAAGTACTGACATTGTGCAGCTGGGAACTATTACAGCTTTCCTAGTTTTGAGGACTTCCAGGAGTACCATCATCAGAACGAGAGACATGGTAGTCCGTGAGGACGGTGCTGAGGCAATTTGCTGTACTGAACTCCAATGAAGGAAGTACAAATGACGGAATGAAAACTCTATCGACCAGGGTGAACAGTACCTGGAAACCATGAAGACCGACGACGGCTATGCAACTATTCCCCGAAACAGCCGGGAAGGCAGAACACGACGAATATCTTTCCGTCTCGGCGCCACGGACACGGCGTTGGAGCGGTGGACTTGGAACAGGACAGGAAGGACACCACAGGACAGCTTCGTACTACCGCGAACATGGCAGAACAAGGACAGAAACAGGATTATATCAATCCTGTCATTTAGTCGAAATCTGGTCTGGTTCAATTGTACTTACAAAGAAATACAATTGCATCTATCCTATGAGTCTTGTACCCGGAAGCCGTCCGAGAGGACGGACGATGCAGTCCAATGGTGCGGGTCGGAGGGAGTTGATGCAGGAAGTCACTCACCGCTGTCGTAAAACCTGCTTTTGTATTCAATTGATAAAGGTAGAATACGTTACCTATTAAATGAACAGACTGTTGCATATGCATGCTTGTAATTAAGACCCGATTGAGATGTGAAGTGATGAACGCCTGTTTATGTTCTCTTGGATGACTTTGTAAGTTGGGAATGGCTGCATACTTCCGGCTTGCCGGTAGACACTAGTGACAGTGGGATGTTGGCATCGGAGGAACTTTTGCTCGATCTTGAATTTAAAGCTGAACTCTTTTCTCAAACTTTTGAACATTTGAACAACGTGTAAAGGTCCTTGATGTCTCTCTTCAATGAAGCAGCAGTCATGGCTGCATGAAATAAATTGACTGCCAGTGTAATCGAGTCGGACAGGTGTGCTTGCTTAGAGCTACCACAGTAAGAGGCAGCATTTCGCAACAAATTACCATGTTCCCGATATTCAATCGCCATCAGTACACATGGGTGAATGATAAATTGTAGATACAGCACATTGAAGTTTGGGGTAAAGTTGGACGATGAGCTCAATCACAAATTCTATGTCGCCAAGACTTTCGCTTAATATCCTAGGTCATCGCACTAGTGCCGCACACCAATTCCAAAATTTGACCATCAGACTTCACTCTGGAATTAAGGAACGTCGACAACCCACTTCATAACAACAGCCCAGCGACTAGGTAACTTATCGCAATCATGGCTGTCGGAAAGTGAGTATCCTACCTCGATACTCTAGACACTCCGAATCAATGCTGCGGATCTTGGATTGGGCATACGATGCGCGGTGGCAGGAGGGGCAACAAATTCGAGATGCAGAGTCTGACAGGAAGATAGGAACAAGCGCCTTTCGAAGGGAAAGAAGGGTCTCAAGAAGAAGACCGTAGACCCCTTCACCCGTAAGGATTGGTACCAAGTCAAGGTATGCGCGAACATACAACTGGTCAGAACCCGTACGGTGGCTAACAATATTTCAGGCCCCCTCATCTTTCCAAATCAGAGAGTACGATCACCTCCTTCGAATTTCCCAAACACACAATTCTAATAATCTTGCAGTGTCGGAAAGACCCTTGTCAACCGCACCACCGGTCTCAAGAACGCAAACGACTCATTGAAGGGCAGAATCTTCGAAGTTTCTTTGGCGGATTTGCAGAAGGATGAGGACCACGCTTTCCGCAAGGTCAAGCTACGCGTCGATGAGGTTCAAGGAAAGAACTGCTTGACCAACTTCCACGGTCTTGATTTCACATCCGACAAGCTTCGCTCGCTCGTACGAAAGTGGCAATCTTTGATCGAGGCCAATGTCACAGTCAAGACCACCGACGATTACCTCCTCCGTCTGTTCGCTATCGCCTTCACCAAGCGTCGCCCAAACCAGATCAAGAAGACCACCTACGCCGCCTCCTCGCAGATCAGAGCTATCCGAAAGAAGATGACCGATATCATTGTCCGCGAAGCCTCCAGCTGCACCCTCACACAACTCACAGCCAAGCTCATCCCCGAGGTCATCGGTCGTGAGATCGAGAAGGCTACCCAAGGCATTTACCCATTACAGAATGTATGTTATTTCAGGTCTGTAGATTCCTACAGGGACCCTATTAACATCCAGACAGGTCCACATCCGAAAGGTCAAGCTCCTGAAGGCACCCAAGTTCGACCTTGGCGCTCTTCTCAACCTCCACGGCGAATCGAACACTGATGAGTCGGGACAGAAGGTTGAGCGGGAGTTCAAGGAGAAGGTTTTGGACGAGGTGTAAAGTGCTGGTCGTTCTGGGTTTTTTTCACTGGTCATTTGCATTGGTCATGGTCTTGCTTTGTGGGCATACGGCGTGACATGTATGCGCGACTGCCATACATAGGGCTAGGAAAATGAAAACTAAATAACTAAAACGTGCCTTGATTTCGCTTCCGTGAAGTGTTCTCGTGCTCTCCTGCATTACATGTGAATGGTCTCTGTCGGAGGTTGTGGTGTCTGGAAGCCGGACATGGCGACGCTAATTTTGGAGGCAACACTGACGTCGTGAATCAAAACCCCAGCTTCCCAGCCTTGTTCCAACATACACGCTCCTACAGTTTTTCTTACAAGCCTCACAACAGCACAACTCTTGCGTAAAGGGCAACCAAATGGCATCCGACGAGTCGCTTCCCACGCTGAAGATCTTAATGATCGGACCTTCAGGAGCAGGCAAATCAGCCTGTAAGTACTTACTACAAACCCCGCCATGCATCTGCCAGCAGCCTTCTAACGATACGTAGTGCTCATAAGATATTGCGATGATCAATTTGATAACGAGTCATCTACTGCAACTATCGGTGTAGATTTCAAAGTACGTGTACCCCCTCTCCTACCACTGGTATTTCTATTTCCTCCTGCGTCATGCATTTTCGCATAAACATGGGCAGCCCGTTTCTACGATAGAAGAAAGCGGTAACTAACAGATCATCGCAACTACAGGTGAAAAGGCTCTCCGTCCACAACACCGCCTACCGCCTCAACCTCCTCGATACCGCTGGCCAAGAACGTTTCCGCACGTTATCCAACTCCTACTATCGCGGCGCGCAAGGGATAATCCTCGTCTACGACATCTCGAATCGGGAGTCGTTCCTCTCCATGTCCCGCTGGTTCGATGAGGTCGAGAATAATGCTCAGCCGGGCGCGGTCACCTATCTCGTGGGTGCGAAACTGGATAGAGAGGCGAGTAGGACTATTAGTAGGGAGGAGGGAGAGAGGTTGGCGGAAGAGAGAGGCGCGGTGGGTTGGTGCGAGGTTAGTAGCAAGACGAGGGAGAATGTTAGGAAACCGTTCTTGGAGACGGTGGGGGAGATTGTGAAGAGGCCGGAACTGATGAGTAAGGGAAAGAGGGCCGGAGGGACGATTAGTGTGGGTGGAGAGGGGCAGGCTGAGGGAGGAGGATGTGCATGTTGAGATGTGATCGGGCAGGAACATGGGAGTATGAGAAGTGCAGGGAAAGGGAGGTGGTTTCTTCCGTTGGATATCACATTGGCTATGAGATTCATGAACAGACATGCATGGAGTTTGGGTTTGTAGGAGGCATGAGCTTTCGCAAAGCAGTGTGGCATAGCACGATACCCTTTATATTATTACACTAGAATGTACACTTTCGCTTTCAATCGTCGTTCGGCGTCAGGAATTCTACCACAGCTAGCAGAACCCACATTAGCGACACCTTCTTCAACGGAGACAGCATCTCTACTGTTTAAAGACGCCCAAAAAAGAATTAAGCATACCTCGTCTAAACTCCTCCGGCTTCTCCGAAATCACCCAATGTCCACAATCCACATCCGCCAACCTGAACCTTGGAAAGAACTCCCCAATAGCAGGTAAACTCTCATCTGGTACATATTTACTCTGCAGACCCCTCACGAACAGCGCAGGGCCTTCGAAGCGCACTTTTCCAGGTTCTTTGAAGGGGAAGTCTCCTAGATTTCCCAAGGCCGAGCCGAGGATGTGGAGTGGGATACGGAACTTCTTGGTTGTGACTTGGGGTGGTTGGTAGAGGTTTGAGAGGAGGAATTGACGGATCGGTAGGGACTGGGTGGCTCTGTTAGTATTTTTGGAGGGTTTGGGATTTAGACAGGTATCGGGGAGGGTTTGAGATGGGGCTAGGGAGCAAGTACTTTTTCATAATCCGCCAGTATCTTATCTGCCTCTGCCTGTTTCGTGACCATCGCTTCCTCAATCTGCTTCATGCCCTGGATGTATTGTGCGAAGCTACTCATGAGAGCTACGTCTACTGGAGCGTTGTCCACGGATATGATGTCGTGTATGAGGTCTGGGGAACGGAGGGCGAGTGTCATTGCTGTTTTGGCACCCCTGGGAATGCTCAACTAATGTTTATGGTAGAGTGGATGGGAAGGGAGATGTACATCGAATGACCTATCAGTGTAGGTTTTTCTAAGCCATGGTCTGTCATGAACCCTTCGACATCGCTTGCCATGGAGAGGTAGTCATGATTAGGATCGTGTGGTGAATGGCCATGGTTCCGTAGATCCTATGCGGCACATCAGTCCCCTAACTCCTCTATTATCCCTCCAAGATACAAAACATACCACGGCATAAATCGGTCTCCCTAGATCCCTTGCAAGAGCCCTGAGAACTAGTTAGCTCGCTTTTCTTACTAACAAGAACCAAAACACCAAAACGGTTTTAACAGGGAGGCTCACTTACTGATGCTCCTATTGTTCGTCTTGGACCCGAACAGTCCATGCATGAATATTATGGCTCGTGGAGCAGAGGAAGAGGGTTTGCTGGGTGAGTGTAGGTCGTAGGCTAGCTTTAGAGGGGTAGTACCCTTTTGGGAGCTGAAATTTCTGAGGAGGTTAAGAGGTTGGTGGAAAGGGCTGGACCGGAGACATATCCGTGATGGCATTTTGAGGAACAAGAGTGCAGACGCAGTGTATATACCCAGGGTTTTATTGAGAGAAAATGGGAGTATTGCGCTGTTAGAAAGCTCGAAATCTTATTTCTCTTGGTCAGGTTTGAGCAGAAGTTGTTTCAGCCTCAATCGCAAGGCTCCAATGTTCCTTTGTGCTGAAATTGGCACGTGAAAATATGGATGGTGTAACATTTCCCATTTTGAACCTCTTTCTATCTGAATCCCATTGTTCACTCTCAGTAAGTCCTCTTTACAGTAACGGAGATATACAGCACTGTAGCACTGTCGAATATCGATGCCATACTTCTTCGCAAGATACAGTAGGAATTAAGCAACTGAAAGGAAACTTCGGTCTAAACTAGATTTCTGCTTGCTCAATATCTGAAGCGCGCCGAAGTCTCAATGCGAAGTCGTCATGTGGCTCAAATTCTTGTGCTCATAGCATGTTGATTTTGATTTGTCGTCTGTTTGGGCTTCATTCCTTATGCTATTCCGGACTGAGCCATTTCGGCACCTGTGATTCAAGTCCAAAGTCGTGGACGGTTTATATGACTTTGTTTAAAGTGATAATCAGCAAGGCCATCAGAAGTAATCTCAGCGAATTTATTTCGTGACTCTCCAGAGTGACTATGTCGCTTCAGCACATTTTCTTTGCTGATCTTTCAATAGCCATGGAAGTATTACAGGACTTTCGAAGTCCGCTTCACTGGGCAAAATGAGATGCTTTAGTATTCGGCCGAGAAACATCTTTATTGTGACTTCAGCATTCTACAGCAACTTTTGCAAATCATTCTGAGAAGGTTTTGATGGAAGTACACATGTAACCTTTTCCAAGATCTTGATGTCTATTACGTTATTTCTATGGATAGTCATCAGCAAAACATATTGAGCATTCTGCCTAACTCCTGACTCTTTCTCTGAGGGTCTTCCGTCCTTCTTCCAGTTGGCTCCTCGATAGCTACTCATACGGATTATTTCCGCAACTATCACTACTCAATTGTTCATAGGGGACGCTATTTGTTCCTCTAATAATCATGTTAAATGTGAGCAGCTGGCATGACATTAAGGTGACCATCTTGCCATGTTGCTGCACGTACCATGCTTTGTTTTCTTATGCCATCTCGTCCTTCGATCCGAGCTTCGGTATCTCTGCGCATCACACATGATACAAAAGTTTCAGCATAATCTGCAGCATATCTGTCTTGTTGTGCGGTCTGTTTGATATACACCGCTGATCCTCTTCTATAGATTTCAGTGTCTGTAGTCAAGGCATCGCTACTAGTCCATGGTTGTTCAGCCGAACGACCTTGGAGGTCGTCGAGCTCGATAGCAGACTCGGCTACTATATCGGCTCGTAGTTTGTTATTGTGTGCTGTGAACAAATTAGCCTTGTTATCTTGCAGCTCGCTCGTGGTCTCGTGTCAGGCATACCTATTTTTTCTCTGATTGCGTCGAGCAAGAATGGAGCCCAGAGAAAGACTGCCGTTGTCTGGCCGTATCCCCAGGTGTTGTCATTGGCCCCTTCCACGCTGAAATGCAGCGCTTTATGCTGTGCCTTCCGCAATGCCATGATCCAATCGATGATCAAGTAGGAGAACCCCAAACCAAAAACTCCGACAGCAAAGAAGAACCACCGCCTCCAGTCTATCGAATAGAGAAGGCTCTGGGGTAAACATTTCAATATGAACATGAAAAAGTACCAAGCAAAGCTGGAATTGTAGAGCATCGTGACGAAGTTCACCACAAGCATTCCAAGCAATAGCAATGTCTGTCGTCATCAGGAGTGAAGTAGCTAGTCGCGTCTAAGACCTGGCTCTGATATATACCAGTCGTGCTTGAAGTACGATACCGTAAACGACAAGCCTCTGACAATGCAAGATAATAGAGAAGATCTTCCTCGGGTGCATATGAGGAGCCTTGACGTACTATGAACGAGGCGTATATTTGAGCCCATAAACAATAGAGAATGGCTATAGCAACTAGTTGACGTTACGAAGCCAAGACTGTGCTCCTTTTTCAGAGCTATCACCAGAAGCGTTACATTCAACATTTGCTGGTATAGCAATGGACCAAGAACCATAATTTTCGAAACCGAAGGTGCTTGGCGATAAAGGACGAACGCTGCAATATAGAGTAACATGGAGTAGAAAAACCTTGTTTATAACATCAAAAATTGCAGCCTCTCCAGCAACTTCATTCTCCTTATCACTGGCTGAAAAGACAGCTTCTGGGATCTTCGAATTGTCAAAGGTAGCAGGAAGCCAGCTAAAAGGACCAGAGCAGTTTTCAAGAAGTAAGATATTATCATCTGATCGGGTATTGCCTCAAATTCTCGAGAATGTTACGGGCTAAATTTCCCCTGGTCCAGCCATGTCCTATCGAGACTTAGTTCAAGCTAAAAGCTGCAAGAGGAATATCTGTAGAACCACGGACGACATACTGGATTTCCGGATCCTAGAAGAATGTAGCAGACACGATGACATGTACTAGCCAAGACAGTGACGTTAATTTTATTTATCTTGATATCCTTGGTGACTTCTGCAGCGCTTGATCCACTGCAAGATACCGATGAATTGGTTCCCACAGTCTGGTTTTCAGCCAACACAACAGCAAGATTCGCCGATATAAATAGCATCAACAGCATGAGAAAGAACTTGATCATCATGAACGGAACACTTCGAAAGTGCGGGAATCTTCTGAGTCTGTTTACGCCGAATAGCACGTCGTCGGATGTCGTCAGTTCTCAGAGGTCCTAACTGAAGCAGACAATCATCGAGTAATAGGCACCGGTCTGGCTTTTATGCAGTTTAGGTTGCATCACGTCGATAAGGCCGAGTCGTTCTCTCTCGTCCATCCTTGAGCTGTGATTCGACGACGAGTTAAGGCTTGGGCGGTCCGGCTAAACTTCAATACTGTACACCATTTGCGCGAAGTCAAATCAGCATAACACCTGTGAAGGGCAAGAGAGCTTTCTAAAGTACAAATTTAACCGCGAAGTAGATAATTGTAACAGAAATTGGAGCCATACAATATGCTAGGCTCACCTGTCCCCGGTTTGAAAACATTGATAGGCACATCTCGTTAATTATTTTCGGCCCAAATGATAAGCCTATCTGCCGGTGAATAGTTCAGCATCTTACATAGATCTATGCCTGTAGGGAGAGTAATTTCTGATATCTCGATGATAAGGAGCTATAACTGAGAACCATTCTTGTTTGTTTTGCTATAAGACTTGGATACTTGAGGACAGAGTTTGACCTCACAAGGTTCGGTGAGAGCGATACACATTGTGGTATCATTTGCAGACTCGCCTGAGGAGGCTCAGATTGTGGAGGAAGTCGGATGGCTTGCCGATCACCACGAATTGCACTTCAAGACATTCTGTGCTGGAAGCATCGCCCCACACAAGTAGAAATTGGTTTTCAAATAATAAATTTTACTGGCTTGCTCAAGTCGTTGATGAGACTCCAAGACGCAACAGAAAGCAAATACTCGTAGCCAAGAAATCAGCAAATGTAAGAAGCTCAGACAGATAGCAAGATACGCACCACTTTGTTGATCACATGGTTAGCTATTTCAGGCAACATACAATTATAGTCTAAGGATGGAAGCCTCGCTGCTTTGAAACCACCCTGCGAAGAGATGACACTCGCGACTTTCAGCCTAGAAGGCTAGATCTAGGCGTTGAGATGCAGGTTGCTAGGAAATTAAGGACTAAATTGGAGAATGCCCTGAGGGAAAGTCACTACCTGGCTGGGCCACTGGCCCAATCAGATCAAGATCCAGAATCTTGTAAGAGAAATGCCTGGTGCTTTTCGTGCTCATTCAATACCTACCAAAAAGATCTTGTGATTCGATAATTGAAGTGAATATTCAAGATGCGAAAGCCGTGAGATTGCCTTACTCCTGAATGCTGACTCAGCTGCATAAACTTCTTGACCAGGCTTGCATTTTCTACAGCCTTGCAAGTCTTCCTCCCACCAATATCTCCTTTCTTTCTTTTCCTCTGGTGTTACAAGCACAGCCTTTATTATGCATACAGCTACTACGGCCTCTGAGATAATATTCTCAGAGCATGCTAATCACAATTTTTCCAAGACACTTGGCGAACTCAAACGATCTACTCTGTCCGTTCGAAACCGTCTCGAGTCCATTCGGCATGATGCCGCCTTCGCACAGCGAGTAGCAGAAGCCTTTGGCAGGCCATTGATTGCCAATGAAAGATGTGGGAGCTGGTATATTGACCCAAAGTCGAAAGGGGGAAGTGCATACTTCAAGAGTACAGATGGACATACTGGTGTCTGGAAATTCAGTTCGAGAAGGCTGAACTTACACTTGCTAGACATAATTGGGAAGAATGATGGGTCTGTAATACCCTGCGATTTGTAGCAAACGAAGCTGATTGCGGTTTAATAGATGTATTGTAGTTGATTCTACAAGAAGGGGAAAACGTAAGTCCTATAGCCCAGCTTTCGAATTTGGCTGACCAATACAGGAATGCCTGATGCGCTTAGCAAAACCATACCGATCTGGTGCAGTGTGCTAAACCGAGTACTCTTCCACGACACACCCGAATCACACAGTCTCTATACTCCTCCTCAAGTTGTCTCGCAATCCGAGCATGCTCAAATATCTGTCCTTCTATCTTCGTTCGCTGAAGCTTTCCTATCCTTGAAGTTATCTCTTGATGAGTTCCGAACGAACATTAAAAAGCCAATGCGTCCGATATGGGTGACTCCTGATTCTAGTCTCGAGTCGACTTCGACTGTGTTTGAGGGGTTTCATCCCATCATATGCTGCACCGTATCAAGAAGGGTAGCCGGTGGAGAAGTTAGTGAGGGTGGCTATATTCAAGGCGCGGGTGACGACACGGAGAACTGGGCCCATGGCCTTAGTCCTCCTATCTTTTGGAATAATATGAATACTCTTCTTCATGCTGATGAGCACGGTATTCAAGATCTCATAGAAAAGCTGGTTGAAAAAGCCCAGAGCACTGGTCTTGGTGAACAAGCAATTCGTCTTGTAAAGCCCACTACCATGCTTTTCGTTGCGCCTGCTGAGTCTATTGATGGGCAAAATTTTGGTACAAATGCGTGCGTAATCAATCTACTCCCCAAAAGTACAGACCAGAGTACATGGCAGACGTCTCCAACCCGATCAGATGTGGGACTTGGTCCTCATAAACTCGGCAGCAGGAATCTCCGGGCATCGCTACCATTCATTGTTGGACTTATCAAGCAAAGACTGGCTCAAGCATCATCTGACGAAAAGCATACCGAGCTCCAAATCATCGTAACTTGCGAAAATGGCAAAGATCTGTCCATCGGGACTGCGCTTGCCATTTCGTGTCTTTTCTTCGATGATAAAGGTCTCCTGTTAGATGAATCAAAAAACCCTATAAGCATTGATAAAGACTTCGTCCGGAGCCGTCTTGGCTGGTTCTCAAAGTCGATGCCGGATGCGAATCCCAGCAGAGCAACGCTTCAAAGTGTAAACAGCTTTTTAATGGAGCGAATCGTATGAGCTCATCGTACAGCCTCGTCGTCCACTGATTATCAGTGATTCACTGGCTTCGAACCGAATCTACAAGAATGCCTGATGTGTTACCACGAGTGCATCCTTGCAGAACGCCTTCATGCACATCAGCCCCATGAAGCAGATTAGAAATCCGCACTCTTATCATGACTTCTTCCTGGCGTTCATCATCCGGGGTTTCTGCTGAAAACATCGAATTGAAAACGAGAACAAAACTTGCCTATGTGCTCAGTCCACTACATATCTTGCATGGGTTCTAGTGCTATCTATGGTACAACGATACTCACTCCACTACCAGGCAAATTGTCGGATCGACTATGGCACTTGACCCCCTCTCAGCTCTGTCCGTGCTGCTGCAGTCGTTCAATTCGTCGATCTCTCCTGTCAGCTTGTTTCAAAAGGTTATCGCTTGTCCCAATCTACTCAAGGTGCAGTATCAGAACAGTTAGATCTTGAGACCATTACAGCCTATCTGCTAGAAAAAAAACGCGAAATTGCAAGAACGTGATCTAGTTTCGTGCAGTACAAGGGAAGAACACCTCCTTGAAGAGCTACGTCTAAGATTCTCGGAGATAGGTGTGGAGTTACTGAGGCACTTGAATCTGCTCAAAGTTCCCACTGACAGCAGACATCGCAAGTGGAAGAGCCTCCGTCAGGCTTTGAAGTCAGTATGGAGTAAGAAAGACTTGGGTTGGCTATCTAGTAACCTCTTGGCATTCCGTGGACAAATGGCATTTCGGATCTTGCTATCTTTGAAGTGAGTACATGACTCTCGACACGGCTCTGCAAGTGACTGATAGTCGGATCAGGGAGAGTCACGATCTTAGCGCATTCCGGAACTCGGAACGATTTGATAATGTCGACAAAGTTACACAAGACTTATCAATGAGCCTGATTGCTGATCGGGCATTATTCAAGGATGCACTCCGATTTCAAACTGGTACCATAACCCGGGTACATCAAGACGTCAAGGATCACATTACTGGTCAGCATGATCAAACGCGAACTGCCATTTTTGACGCTTTTAGAACTTCTCATAGTACACAACATCGGTCTTCTGGTACAAGACGCGCAGGGCCGGCTTTTCAAGAATCGGAGAGTGAAGCCAACATGAGACTTGTCAAGGCACAAGATGAGCTTCAAACTAGCTTGAAATTCCAACAATGTATGAACGGGTTGACACTATTGCAAAAGCGCACAGAAAGACTTTGGGTGGGGTATTTGAGGGCGGAATCTCGCAAGATGTTCAATGGAGTCCATTCGCAGATTGGCTGAAACCTCCGTCAGGAATTTACTGGATCAGTGGTAAAGCTGGGTCTGGCAAGTCAACTCTTATGAGATATATCACCCAGGATCCAAGAACGGTGGCAGTGCTGCAGAGCTGGGCTAATAGGCCGGTCATGGATGCCAGCTACTTTTTCTGGAAAAGTGGTGCTCCTGACCAGGCATCTTTAATAGGACTTTATTGCGCCCTCTTGTACCAGATACTATCTCAGGAACATCACTTAATCGAGAGCATTTTCTCTCCAGAACTGAAACGCTGAGCGGCTCAGAGACCGAGAAGGGTCAAAGTTCTTCTGTCCCAATTACTCAATGGCGCCTCCAGAACCTTACAGAAGCTTCCAAGGTTCTTTTCCGACAAAATATCGGCGATGTGTGCCTCTTTGTCTATGGCTTAGATCAATTCGATGGCGAGCCATCGGAGTCATTGAAACTTTTGAAAAGCCTTGTTTCAATGAACTTCAACGCCAAAATCTGCCTCTCCAGTTGTCCTTGGGTCGAATTCGAAAATGCCTTTCACAATCAATTGAAACTCATAGTGCAGGACTTAACACGCGGGGACATACACTCATATATCACTGAGTCGCTGCTCGATGAACCCAGGATGAAGGGGTTGTGCCTCAATAAGCCCATTGGAGCACCGGATCTTGTCAAAGAAATAATCAGGAAAGCGCAAGGAGTTTTTATTCGGGTCAATATTGTCATCGCTTCACTCCTTCGCGGAATCGAGTACAACGATAACATCAGCGTTCTCCAGAATCGTCTACGGGATCTGCCGCCAGAAATGGAGGAGCTCTATTTATATATGCTCAATAGAGTAGAGCCTGTGCACCGTAATGAGAGCTCGCGCATCTTTCAGCTCATGAACGCTCACAAAAGTCTAGGATGTGTCTCCCACACGGATTACATACCTTTTTGCGGGATCAATTTATCATTTGCGGAGGAATTGGATGAGAGCCGAGTCCTTAATATGGCGAGCTTCATTCTTGACGATAATCAAATTCGCCGCAGGATTGAAGAAGTCGACAGACGGCTTCGTATTTGTTGTGCAGGTCTCATTGAACCGTCAAATCCATCGCGGACAATTGTAACAAGCAATAACCTGCTGTTGCAGGGCTTGAAACCCCTTGCCATCCGATATAGTCACAGGACTCCTTTCGATTTCATTCAATCACCGATTGGAAGCAAATTCATCTCAAAAGGAATTCTAGGCCCTCACTTCAACGCTCATGTACAGCTAATTATTGCAAGCACTGCTTTACTTTCTATTTGTAGTCTTCCTTCATTAGCTTCCAAAGACAGTTGAGCACTTGTAGCCCTGACGATGCGAAGTGCGTATCATGCCGAGAAAGCAACTGGCCTTGCTCGTAAGGAATTTTTGGATGCATTTGAGCGTGGCATTTCTGGACATTGGATTTATTGGACGAAATGCCTATGGGCTAAGGTGTCGCCTTCCACGACACGAATTGTAACTTTCTCTGTATTGCGATACGCTTTAACCTCTGTTTGTATGTTAAGCAGACGCTCGCCGCCAACAACGCCATAATACCAATCAAGGCAGGTTGTCGATATCTTGTGTACGCCATCTAGTCAAATGAGCAAGAACACGACGACAGATGCCACTTGGACCCCGTGTTACTATGTCTGAGATAATCCCAGTCTTCCTTACTTTCAAACCTCGTGGCTTATGCCGGTTGGTGATGAACAGGTTCAAGGAATTCCTTTCGAACCTCTTTTCTGGCTCTGGATTCAGAAAAAAATTCATTTGGGCAGAATTTCACAATGGCATACGATCAGTCGATATAGATTAGCCGGAGGTAGCTTCTTTCATCTCAGATTCATTACCCATTGAATATCGATGCGTTCAGTTCATATAAACAATCTGAGTAGATATGTATGTATTGTCTGAGACCCAGGTTTGATTTATCGCAACAACGCGTCCCGGGATTGTGTATTGGTTGAAAGCTGTAGATGTCTATTGCTTTTCTTCTTTTCCAAAAGTGTACAATATTTCCGGAAGTTAATACCAAGTTTATAAACAGCTGGTCTTGAATTGATCCAGAGCTGCTTTCAGACAGCGTAGAATATGTATGGTACACTGTAACAACGTCAGAATATGTGAGGGAAGAGCATAAAATCATATTAGTTACATGTGGTGACGCTTCGTATCGGTTATGATCTCACACCATGACTACCGATATTGGCGTTTCCGTCTCTCTTTACTTCTGCTATTCAAGAATCAAGATTCGGTGGGCATTCGCTGCCTTCTCCCTTTCCGCCATCACACTATGCTTAAATCTTCAATTGGCAGACGTTACACTTATATGGAACGAGCCCTAGTTGTGCAAAAATCTAATGGAATTGATGGAATGACATCTTCGCTGTGTCTCAAAGGAGGGGCAGAACTTGTCCACATGTCCTTTTCCTGTAGTACTTGGTGATATGTTGTCTCCACTTGTATTGAGACTTAGGTATTTGGACAGGAACGACTCGCCCAAGGGAATCCTTTGATTCCAACAAGAAGATGCGCTGCAAGGAATTGCGTGTAAGATGGATGTTGATTATCGCTTAATTGCTAAATGCGGAGTCATCTGTTTTGCATGAGCTATCGCCAAGCTCATTGATCGATATTTCCAAGATTTTCAAACCCTTTTCAAGAAACATCAGAGGATCTCCTTGCCAAAGTCTTATGCAGAGTATGCTGCCTCATGAAAGCGCCACAAAACGCGCCAAGCACAGCAATACCCAAAGCCGTCAAGAAAACACCTCTCAACACCCCCGCGAAACTATCCTTGACACCATGTTCCCATCCCTTTGGCAGATGTTTTAGCTCATTGAAATTATCTCTGATCTTTCGAATCTCCTTCTCGGAGCCAGGGTAACCATCAAACTTCTTATGTAGTGAAGACACGAGAATATTTTGGTACACGGCGGAAGCTATCGTGACGCCTATCGATGAGCCGGTTGATCGAAAAGCGTATGTGGCTGATGTAATGACGGCTTGATGCTCGTGGTCGACTGCTGAAATCACGGCGAGCAAAGTGACCGTGAGCATACCGCCATACCCGAAACCAATGAGGAACTGATATATGTATCCTGGCCAATCGGGGGCGTATAGACTGAGGGTGGAAAGAAGGCCAGTGCCGACACAAAAGCTCGTGAGGACGAGGATGGAAAGAGCTTTGTACTTGCCAGTACGATTCATGATTATGCCACATCCGAGTGATCCAATGGAAGCGCCAAGTGACTGTGGTATTAGACGCATACCGGAAGCTGTGGTTGAGACGCCCTTGACCTGGAAGAAGATGGGGATGTAAAACAGGACCATGTATGTGACCATGGTTGTGAACCAGTTACAGAGACAAGCGGCTGCCACGGTACGATTGAGAAGCAGTCGGACTGGGATGACTGGTTCGGCGGCGACATATAGTTCTATGTATACGAATGCACAGAGAGCTGCCGATGATAGTGGAAAAGAGGCCAAAATCAGAGGATGTGTCCAAGGTAGAATATTACCACCAGAATTGAGCCCGAGTAATAGCAGCACGAGAGTGACCAGCAATGTGAAAGCCCCCAAGAAATCAACTCTGGACAACTTCGATTTCTCAGACTTCTTAGCTGGCACATTGACGAACCACCAAACAAGCCCCCCAGAAAGAACGCAAAAGGGTACCTGGGCGAGGAACGCCACACGCCATCCCCAAACATCATTCGCCCATCCGCCGAATATGCCTCCTAATCCCGCTCCTGTCCCAAAGCACAGGTTCCCCAGACCTTGTATCAAGCCCCTCTTCCTCAATGGAACCAAGTCTGATGATACAAATGTGCTTATAGCCATCAATCCACCGCCTCCCATACCGGCTATCACACGTCCCCCGATCATGGTCCATTCCGATGTCGCCAACCCGCACATCAGATTCCCTGCCGCGAAGAGCACGTTCGAAATGAGCAGTCCTGTTCTACGACTGAATATATCGGTGAGACGACCAGACAATGGCTGACACGCTGCATTTGCGATGAGGTACGCAGATGCGAGCCACGATAGAAGAGAAAGGGAGTTGAAGGATGTCGAGATGGGCGCAGAGAGGGTTGCGATAATTGTGCTATCCAAGGCGCCTAGAAACACACCAACATAGATGCTAGCGAGAGTGATGAAGAGTCGTTTCGAGGATAACTCTTCAGGTATCACGACCTGCTCGCCACTACCCTCCTGGACATCATCGCCATTCGTTTGCGGGAGCTTCGTGTTATCGTTGTCGCGGAGGAGGGGCGTTTCTTCGTCTGCTCGTGCAGAGCTCGAGCTACTATTATGGTTCGCCATAGCGATTGTGGGAGAATTGCAAATAGATGTCACGAGAAAGAGAGCAAATAGAAGGAATATCTCATACTTATTTACGTTGAAGGTATCAAAAAGAGGAAAGATGGGAGATACTTCTTCTCGTGGAGCACAACGAAAGCTCGGGAGTTCCCTCAAACCGATGACGTTCTAAGCCGATTCCGGAATTACCTCATAGGGACATCCTGGTATGACGAGACTTTCATTCCGAGCAATTCTGTATATCATTTTCAGGCTCTTTGCAAAGAATTGGGAGCTCGTCCAGGCTTGCATTCGCTTCCAAAAAAAAAAAAAGTAATGCAAGTATGCACGAAGCCTTCGCCAACTCCGAAAGCTTCAAAGTCAATCAATATTGAAGACTAGACCTAATCGGGCCGTCTAGGCGAAATCTCGCTTTAACATTGGGTCTTTGTTGATTCAGTGAACAGGTTAGACCTACACGTTGATTTGTGCCACGTTAGGGACTATCTATCTGTGATCGTGATCACTGCACTTTGAAATTCGTTGAATTATCCTTTGGATGACGATGAGAAGGCTCGAGAGCACTACTAGGCACTTATCTGAATGACTTTTTCGCGAAAATGATTAATAATCCAAACATATGAAGCTGTGCCTCCTTCTCAGTATAACTTCGACAGATTCATGTATAAAACCTCTGGTAATGCAGACGGTTGATTATCAGTTTTTTTTCTCGCCGTCGACTTTGCAATTACGGAGACAATGACAATAAAAACTTGAAACTCGGACCCATTAATTGATCTTATTTGAACTCACGCACTACCTCAATTATCGTCTTCAAATAGGATTAAAAATTCAAGCTCCTGGGGCTGTGAGTCCCCATAAACGCACAAGTTGCTTAGCTACCAGAAATTCTGTGCTCATGCGAATAGCAAGCTTGATTTTTGGTGCTAAACATCGGGATAAGCCATAATAAATTCAGGAATCTATCGCCAAGCAAGGTAGGATAATCGAATAGCAGAAGCGCAATTTTTCAGTAGACCTTCCTCGAGGTTTGGCTATTTCATCACCCATGATTTGAGAACCAGATTTTAAGCCTTGAGGTTGAAAAACTTTATAGAACTTTAACAATTTTAATACTAATGCAATGTTTGAAACAAAAGAGTACTCTGATATTCTACCATAGCATTTTCAAAAGTCGGGAAATTATATAAGGACTTATCGTTATATACTACGAAAGGTTTGAACTCTTCGCTTCATCCAGACACGAATCTAGGTCAGCCCCGATTTGATAGAACTGGATTGGTGTCGCGTCACTGCATAGAATACACGAGCCTTACCATCAAAGCTGACTATCGCTCGGAAACTATAAGATGTTTAGTGCTGAGACGTGTCTAGCTAATTTCTTCTCTTCGGTTCACATTACATTGAAATGTGGCTGAGCTTTAGTGATATGCACCCCACCTATGATGGCAATCAGGCGCGGGGGTTTTGACCCCTCCAAATTACGCCATGTGAACTGTCCGCATTCATGTTTCGAAGAGAGTACAGCAATTCTTGATTTCAATCTCGAAATGGCCCTCCGAATGGGCATTGGCGACGTATTCACGCTTTGCAAGAGCGCCGTTGATGTCTGCAGCCGGGCTATACACGAGGAACATGAAGGAACAAACACTTTAATCACAGAGATGAAGCAGATCCGCTCACATCTGAAGAGCTTGGAAGTGCAGATAGGCGATGAAAGCGCTTTTAAAAAGTCAGGGCCTGAAATGGGAGAAGTTTCGCCCGTCTAATTTCATTTATTCATCGGCTTGTGCGTAGCTCAAGAAGGTGGGAATGGACAGGGAAACAAAGCAATTCTGACGGGGTACTCCAGGGCGCCGATTATCAAAAGGTCCTTGGAGCCTTTATATCGAGATCTTTCGGATTTAAGAGCTACTCTGCACGCTTGCTCTGGGCCGCGTAAACCTAGTATTCACGTCGTAGATCAAGTTCGATACTTGGTTCTGTACAAAGCCAAGCTTAACGGATTCCAGCAGAAGCTTCCTGCTCATCGTGCGAGTATTTCTGCTATTCAAGATCTCATCGAATGTCAGACATCAAGTGCAAGGAGAGAGTCGATGGTGAGATTAGACGGTTTTGTGGAGGATCAAGAGCGGAACAGGACGAGAGCTGATGATTACGAGAAGGCGCAAAGTCAGGTAGTAAGCATGTTCCAGGAGAGAATAAGCCGCCAATCTCCCGCGATCGGCGAGAAGCTGAATACTGACCGACTGCTGGGGAGCTTGGAAGATGATCTAGTGGAAAAGGGGTTGAAAAGAGACCATGCCGAGCGTGTCCTCTTTCCGATTACAAAAGCACTTTTGCGGCAACCTATTCTGGCGACATTGGATAAGCGAACAGCCTTACCAAATCTGGAATTTAAGCTGGACCTTTTCGAGGTAAAGAGTGATCCGAGGGAGGCGAGTAAGAGCTGGATTGATGCCACGGGAAACGAAACACGAGATGATGTGTCTTTGGCTCCTGACGAGGAGGTCGACGACTTGGATTGTCGTCGATGAGGTTGCAGCTGGCTTCACAAATAAAAGTCGATACGTAGACCAGATTTCTTATGCATCAAGGTCATATCAACCGTCCCAAATTATTCGTCACCCTCCGCGGCAGCTACTATTTTTGGCAACACGGAAACGCGGTCTGAAACGACCAAGTAGGACAATCCAGAGCAGAAACCCGCTGCCTGGTTCAAAAATACGCATGCAAAGGCTACTTGCCGAACATGACCGTCGTAACGAGATTGCTTCCGTCGGTAGAACTTGAGCTAAAAGTTCTTGGAGACGTATCTGAGTAATTCACTGTTTATGCGGATGCTGAATGTTTCTCGTTGCAACTCGTCGTGTTCCGTAGACGTTATCCACAGAAACATTGAAGAATGATTCCCGTCTGAGAAAACTGTGTAGTCATGCAATATACTGCACGCCTTGGACGGCGCGTACGGCATATCGTCCAGAGATCACACTCTTCGCATGAGATCATGGGAGAGCTGCGAATCACAGGACATTTCCTTTTGCCCCAAAATGACAGGTAGCTTACAAAAGTTGAAAGTAAACAATAAACGTCATCCACCGCTAATCACTCGCTTAAGAGGGAGAACTGAGCACCATTCTGATACAACCATTTTTGTTCGGTCACTCGTCAAACATCAAGGGTATCTCTAGAAATTAGAATGAGTGATTCTGTTGTGAATGAATTGATTCGAAATTGTCTCCTTGATGAAGCAGGCTCTCAACTTGTCATTTCATATTACCGAGACATGTTTCCTACAGTAACATTGGGCCGTGTTCAAGCGGCCAATGGCAATCGACTCCTTTTCGCCAGTCCAAGTTCAGATTTAAGCCAAGATCAACACTGAATCGACCAGAACCAAACGCCCACTCTCAACTACCATCTTCAGTACGAGTTCAATCCGAGTCATTAGCAAGCATCTGCCTCGTACAGGCCAGACACCTGGCATGCCTATCGGCTCAGTTCTAGTTCTCGCCGCAGCTTTATCAAGTGGCACGCTATATTTCGCGATACGAGAGCTACTCAAGAATCTACGAGGTAGTAATAGCTGTTTTCAAAAGAATTCATTGCGGGTAGTTAGTTCAGAGAAACAACCTTTGCGCAAGATTTCAATCTTGAGGAGGAAAGGACTTAGGATCAAGTTCAGTCCGCCATTTTCGTCGAATCATCTGACGCAAGGGATTGTGGCATGGTGTAGTAAATTCGAGGCGTTTGAGCTTTATGACGGAATTTATGTGATTGCTGATACTTGCTGAGCCAGTGCCAAATGGAGAAGTCGTTAAAATTGGAAGATATTAAAAAAGCTTCGACTTTGAGAGGCCACCAGTGAGGAAACCCTACGAATGAGGACCTGAATCATCACGAAGCCACTTGGAACTTGCGAGAGCGAGAAGGAACTGCCAGAGCGCGGAACGAAGGAACACCAAAAAAAAACTTTACGTCAGAAATGCTTGGAGATGAGAAGAGAACAGGACAAGTACCACGACTTGGTCACAGTTCAACAAAGATTTTACCTCATGGCCAAGGCTGGGACATTTTGTCACTGATGGAGTGAGATAAGTCGAAAAACTAACATCATAATATAGTTTCCAGACTTCACTAAAGTGTTAATTTGATATCGTAAAAGACCTGCAAGACTTTCATATACTGATTATTGAAAGTCATGAAAACACTTCGAAAACTCTTACTACAAAATCTGTTGAGATATCAGACAATGACGTTGGACTTTATTACTCACTTCCTGGACATGGCTGTCCACGAATCTGCAACAATATACCCTGCGTGCCTGCCAAGCGCTTTTGTCTTGATATTTCCTATACATCGATACCTGGCTGGCCTTGTGACCCAACAAGAGTCCGAAATACACTGATTCCTCCAGCAAATTGTAGCTACACCCAAAACCAGACCAAGCTGCCGGGATTTCCAAGCACCAGCTGGACCTCGCTCCGAAGTACCAAATGAAAATTCCGAGGGTAAAGAGAGAAGAATTCTAAGGCGGAACCCCTACTTACCGACTCCAGAACAACGTGTAGAGTTATTAATCGGTTCTTTTCTTGGAAAATAATCGGGCGGGCTTGGAAAGTCTTGGATCTACCTCCGTAATACTCTCGTTTAGACTGTGAGTCTGGACCCCTGTAAGATGTAGTTCACGCTGTGTGTTTCTCGGCGCGTCCGGCTGAGGGGGTCTGCAATATTTATTGTTTGCATTTGAACCTGAGGTTGGTGGAGCTTCTGTAAAATGATATTTGATATGTATTTTCTTTGTGATTGTTGCTTGGAGAGTGTCAGCAGGAATTCTAACAGATGGAGATGCGGGTTCGAGTGTAAGCTATTTTCATCGTACTGGGGTTAGCGATAGTCAGGCTCACACGCTTAGAGATTTCTATTTACTGAAAGAGAGATCGTTCCCGATTAGCACTTGAGACTGGCAATGACAATAGAAGCAGAGTCCCCTGCTTCGGAAATATTGTCAAAGGAGCTGCTCGAAATTCAGGGAGACAGAATTTTACTGAAGGTGATTAAACCTCTTTGTAACATATTGATGTTTTCAGAAAGGCTATTTAGGACGGATTTTCATTCATAACATAATGCCTCCAGGGCCAGACCATCATCTATTCAAACAGTCTTCTCAACATTTCCCACCATGTGAGTATCATTCTTGATACCCGAGCGGTCCATATCATCAGCGATTCTTCTCTCGGCGATGATTGCATCTGTCTTTGCTCTCATGCTATGCGCCAAACCGGCCAAGTTGAACATGATGTCCATATCTTCTAGCGAAAGACCCTTCGTCTCTGGCATGAACAGAATAACGAAGATGATGCCGACCACCAAGGACGAGCCGAAAAAGATGAACGTTCCGTACTTGACGTTTTCCATCATGTAAGGAGTCGAATACACAATTATGAACTGTCCAAGCCATTGCGTGCAAGTCGTGAAAACAAGACATAGGCTTCGAGTACCGGTAGGGAAGACCTCAGCGCAGAAGATCCATGGAATACCGTTCCAGGACATAGCGTAGAAAATCGCAAAGAGGTAGATCATGACAATAGCGACGTAGGCACCAGCATCTTGCTTAGCAGTACCACCAAAGGAGCCTGAGAGATTACTAAAGCCAGCAAGATAAAACATAGCAATTATGGCTCCAATAGATCCAATCAACAAGGACTTGCGTCGACCAAGTTTGTCAATACCCCAGATCATGAAACCAAGTGTAGCAAAAGCCTTTACCAGACCAAAGACACCAGTTGCGAGGAGACCGGTACTGGTGCCAGTGAATCCAATGGAGGCGAAGATCGTTGGTGAATAGTAATTCAGAGCGTTAATACCGGAGAGATTCTGCAACATCATTAGAGCCATGCCGATAGCGACACGGTTGCGGACTCCAGGGGCAAAGACAGCTTTCAGCTTCCTCACGAAGGATGCGTTGGCTCCGGAATCGAATTCGAGTTGGATCTGCTCCTTGCAAGTCTCAACTTCCCATTGAAGGTAGGCGTCATCAGCGGGAAGTTGGCGAATGTAAGTCAAGCTTTTGATCGCTTCCTCATCTCGGTTATTCTTGAGTAGCCATCGAGGTGATTCTGGCTGGAAGTACATGGCGATGATGAGAAGTGTTCCTGGTACGAATTGAATCGCGAAAGGGATGTGCCATTGCTTGTCGGAGGTTGGAGAAACATTCTCATTGACTCCGTAGTTGACCCAAAAACCGATGACGAGAGAGAATTGCAGCAGAATTTCGAATACTCCGATCAAACGACCACGGATAGCTGGAGGCGAGCATTCAGAGATGTACTGTGGGATAATGAGAGACGAAGCACCAACTCCGAGACCTGCGGTACACATGTCATTTAATTGTGATTCAATATGATTGTGCCTTGGATCTATTTGGTTACAACATACCAGTAAAAGCACGACCAGCGTAAATCAACCCGATCGTTCCATTCGATGCCATTTGCATGATAACACCAACATTGAAAACCGATCCACAGATCATAAGAGGAATCCGTCGACCAAGTTTCTCATTCATCCAATAGCAGAGGATAGCACCAAAGAAGCAGCCCGCTTGAAATGTGCTGACAATATTGGCTTTGAGCGACGCTAGCTCATCGCCTTTTGCAGTCGCTAGACCGAATCTCGCTTTAAACGACGGCAGTGACATAGCTCCACCCTGATTGACAAATTAGATTGCGCTTCAATCTGCTGATGTTTGGCAAGGACTTGCAATAAAAGCAGAGTCGTATCCGAACATACTCGATCCCATAGCTGCGGACACTGCAAGAGCGTAGACTCTCCAGTTGTACACAGCATCAGGCGCTTTGAACGCTGACTGGTCATTGGCCGAAAACATACCCATTGCTGCTGGTTCACTCAGACGAGGTTTCCGTACGAAGAGTGAGCCGCTACGGAGTCTGGAGAAACTGGAGATGAGGAAGAAAATATTTGATGGCTACCGCTGTTTATCTATGGAGCAGCAGCTTGGCGCCCAGAATTGCGGCTGGGTTCGGGCTCACAAGATCGCTTTGTCCGAATGCCAGGCAGGACAAGGGACTTAAAACGTAGATATGGGGTTATTCGTCTGGGATTCTGAGTCTCCAACCCGTCGCGGGAAGTTGCTTATCTGGGGTCTGGGACTGTCATTGAGTTGGCTTTGACCTTGACGGGCTTCTGACAAGACTGGAATGTGGAGGTACGGAGTAAATAATTGCCCCCTTGGAACAATTCGGACCCAACACCAAGACAATGAACGTCAACACGCAAGGAGTCCGGGTCAATATTTATCCCATGAGTGTTTTGACCACTCCGAGAAGCTATCATAGGCCCGATGCCAATCGCGAAGTCTCTTTCGACTGTCTTGTGATATCAGCTCTGATCTCACTCGGTTAAAGCTCCGAAGCCCTTGCTAATCAAGAGTATATACTCTTGGCAAATTCTGTCTATCTCGCCCACGAGGCAGTGCAGGGCCTAGGACGATCCACTCGCTAGGAAAGATCTGGCTGGGAGCTTGGAGATACTCTAGCTCTAGCTGATTCTCGAAGTCTATCAAGCGTGCTCTGACTTTTTATCTTGGCTTCCCAGAGATGTGTTGACACTCGAGAAGTAGAGGCTTGGTCGATGCTCCGCCACCGAAATTCAGTCCGAAGCCTACACGGAAGAACCAAGGCTAGGGAGGCTCCTTCGTCAGACGAAGCGGACTTATCAACTAATATTGTCAAGTAAAGTCATCGATATTTCATGTGACATGCCGGGACTGAAATTGTCTACTATCCTGTAATATTATCGTCACATCAAATAACTGTTGGAATCACACTGTCGTAAGTACGTACAGTTTATTAGTCTCCGTGAGCCAAAGTATACCAATAGTTTATGGTGGTATTATTAGCCATACCGTGGATCCAGAATCTAGGTAGTCGAAACTCCGGAAGGGAGATAAATGATATATCTGGCCGGCTAGACCCCGGCGTAGATACGCGATTAACTCGTGACTATGGACCAACAATAACAAATGTAGGATGCAACACAAACTTGCAGAGCAAAGTCTATAGAGATATCGACGGCTTCAATTAGATACCTACCTATGTGGGTTCTCGCCTCATCGCAGACGAATTTGCCTAGCCTCGAGTCGGTTCAGCATGTACGGAACACTGAACTGAGCGAGTACCAATACTGCTATAGGTCACGGCCAGGACGATTTCCGAATACGACGAATGTCTTCAAGAAAGCTATGAAGTGTTCAGCAGCGTGACAATCCGCCTCTGAAGGTAGTAATAGCGGCTAGAAATTCCATCACATCTTCGAAATCATCACTGCCTGTCTTTCCCATCCCTCATTTCGTCGCAACACCAAAGCCCCTGGCAAAACGAATGGCAACATTGATCCTCTTCTGCGTCCCCGCCACATCCATCGCGTGTGCCAATGCGAGATATTACTCCGTCTCGCTTCGCAACTACAAGTCCTCAAGGAGCGAAATACTCCTCATCAGTCCGATTGATAGGCGCAGGAAATCCACCTAATAAATCTTTTCAGACAGAGGAATTTAGATTCGCCATGTCAACAAGCAGCAAGGTGTCTTTCGGCTGGACAAAACACTGGTGTTTAGCATCCTAATGTCAGATATACAACCCCATCTCGACACCCTCGTCTGTTCACGCGAAGCCCCACAATGCGCTCTACCAGCCCCTCATTTGGCGGTGGAAACCAAGGATTGATGATAAAAGAGTATCCACTTCAGCTGTGAGTCGAGCTGGAAACTCAATGAGAGCGAATTCGATTGCTAGATCCCAGTGTTTAGCTAGATCGTGGCTTGGGACGAATTCTTGATATGACGGAGGGGCGAATGAAGACTTCGTAGAGGGTTTCAGCGCGGGTTTGGTTTTGGGTGTGAATGATACAGCAGACAACAGTCACCGGTGCAGGAAGAGAAACTTGGAATCGGACAGCTTGAGGGATGATCCCTTGGTCTCTTAGGCGGCAGGAGGTTTCAAAGGAGTCTCTTGCATAGTCATCATAGCTTGGAGTTAGATGTACGAAAGGATTTGATGTGAATTGGAACTGCGCTTCCCAATCTTCTGGTGTGAGACTTTTGATGCGGATCCCTCCTCCCACGATTGTGCCTTCTTGCCATCCAACGTAACCCTGTCGTGTTCCTGTGTCATCGTCTGGTATCCTCGGAATTTGGGTTTTGAACATCTTACACCGCCGTTGGAAGACGATCTCAGGTGCAGGGAGAGGGACACTGCCCAGGAAATAGACACGTCGGTAGTTTCACAAGGAAACGTTGATGATCCTCATTCTTTGCTGCTATTGCGTTTCCTGAGTTTCCTTACAGAGTGCCTCTGCATTTCATTGTTCAAATTATGAAGACAGCGGCATGGTGAACGCTGTTTATATTCCATGGCTGGGTCCGGCTACCGTGATTGTCAGATTCAGCTGACAATATCCAATGTGGCCAGTTCATTTAGACACTAGGTAATTGAGACCCGCATATACATATCGTAACATCGAGCCAGTGACACCGAAGATCAACCTCGACTGCTTTAGAACACTGACAATTCGGCAAATCAAGACAAGTGCAAGCGTCAGCAAGAGCCTAGTACATGTCATATACAAATCCCCTAGCGCGAGACACGCTCAATGAACTTGAACTTCGATCGGAGTTCCGAATCAAGCCAAACATGTGTGCACTCGAGCGGCTTAGTTGTAGCCTGGTTGTAAGTGTCGATCAGGTAGAGTCTGTTTTCGGCCTCTTTGATAGATGCTCTTCCGATGCCCGCAAAAGATCGCTGTCTTTCTTTCCTTGCAACTCTTGTAATTTTCTGGCGATGATCTCTTTCACATCAATGGTCCCGGTAGACCGAGGAACTGGGGGTACCGGTAGTGGTTTTGGACCAGGCGATTGGGTGGATGGGGTTACAGATCTAGGATCGCGAGGTTTGGTGACGCACTTCTCTCCTTTGTCACCGCAGTACTCATTCCATTCCAACATAAGGCCCCTAAGATTCTTCGCACTCCGGAGCTGCTGGCGGAACAATAGAGCCTGTGCGTCAGCATCCAACCAGTTCCACACTTCCATTCCATCAGAATCTTTATCACTCCCTTGCACTGGCGTAGCAGGCGGAGTTGCCAGTGTCTCGGGTGTATTGATTCTCGTAGAACATGGCCTCATAGGCAAGATTCTGCCATCTGGGGTCTTTAGAATTTCTCCCTGCTGCATCATTGCATATTGAATTTGCTCAAGCTTTGCCTTGAATAGCTGCCAAAGCCGCTCATCGAATTTTGGTGGTTTGTAGGTGCGGAAGTCGGTCTTTTCGTAGAATTCGTCGTACAAAGAATACAGTTTGCGATTGTCTTCCGGAGTTATTGGCTTTGTGTAAAGCGCATGTGTGTGGACCAGTTTTTTTAAGAAGTTCACAGTAGTTTCAGGCCAGTTGGTAGTCTAGTCAGCAGTGAGTTAGTAGGCTCAGCAAGCAGCAAAGTCGGCAGTCTTACTTCAACCCAGCTAGAAGATTGTCTCGGAACTTGACTCGCCGTGTTAGTGATAGACGAGATGGCGCTAATAGGTGGTAATATCTGCCTGTTGCGCGGTGGCGGATAGGCTAGGCATGACCCATAATGCTGCGGCTGTGAGGGTCTACGAACAGTAGAGGTACTGTTGAAATAATTGTTCGTGGAAGAAGCAATGCTCGGACTCATCGCGCCATCTGGGGGTCTCTGGAAAGTATGCCCTGCTCTAATGTGAATTCTGCGTCGATATTAGCAATCGGAATATTGAAAGCAGAATCTAGACGAACTGCAAAGCTTCTGGAGCTCCAAAAGACTGGCTGCAACCTTCTATCGGGCATCGGTACATGTTTTGATCGCGGTAGAAACTGTAATCAGTCACAGGAGAGGAATTTGACGGGATCATTTTGTGAATCGTCTATCACCGCAGCTCCGGTACAAATTGACCTATGTACTCATCCCGTTGTGGAAGAGATAACCTCAAGTCATGAGATGTCAGACATTATATGTTCGACTGGAGGCAACATATCGGCTTACAGTAAAATTGCAGCAGACGTCAGGTCACGAGATTGGCTGTGGTCTTGTGGGTAGTACTTCCTTTCGTACAAACTTGGAGACGATTATTCCGTCATGAGGCCACAAAACACACAAGCACCCAAACTCAGTCAACCCTGTATTGAGCATCTGGATCCACTCGCCACTTAATCTCGATAATTTAAGCGAAAATTCACCCCTATTATTCTGTTTAGAGCTACAAGCCACACGACAGTCAATCAATCAATAATGTATTCGATCAAAATTGTCACGCTCATTTAAGTAGGATACCCTTTTCGGTATGCTGCAATTCCGCGTAGAGAGCATGATTATCTTAGAAAGTGCTAGAACAAGTCTCCAGTTCCAATAACGCGCCTTCTGTTGCGACTGAGAAAGGGAAATAAACTATTGCTTTTGCACATTTTCACAAAGTCAAATTGTTAAGCGTGCATCAGCGGCTTGCGAAGCGATAGGTGTAATATATGTGTGTGCCAGGTGGCCTCATGACGAGATAATTGTATCATCAATTTGTATCCGGCCGAGAGGCTAACTCAAAGAGGTTCCCTTACAGAGGTACAGCGGGTAATCATTATTAGTACGATTAGCAGGGGGCAGATGACTTTCCTATAAGTGGCAGTAGCCAGGTCCGTAAGCAGGGTATAAATTACTTGATCAGTGATCGAGAAGTTAGTACGCACTAGGGATTATATCTTTTTCTTCAAAGTCGTCTGCCCCCTGCTAATCGTACCAATAATACTTAACCGCTGTACCTCTGTATATCCTATGAGGAAGTTCAAGGGGTCTTTTAAAGGTCCTCTATGTTTCGTGACATTAAATCGATGATATTAGTAAAGTCCTGAAACACTTTCGTAACCCCGAGTGTCTGCCTTCACAACACAAGGTTTTTCCCTCGGACAGTCCTTCAATAAAATTTGAATTACGAAGTATATTGCAAGTCCTAATGAACTTCGTTGAATTCAGATACAACATGGGTGACGACCCCATAATTACCCTGTGATTTCATTTCGAGTAATTTTGTGAAATACAAATCGAGCTTAAGCTTAACAAAAGACAAAATTAGTCTTCGTCACAGCGAACTGATCAAGTCTACTGAGTTGTTCACGACGTCGTTGTAGTGGACAGTGCACATCGGATATCATACTTGTATTTATGTCATTGATCGATGTTTCTGCTTGCACATGTATCATTATCGTGGGGAAATGGGACGAGACTTGATCTGAGCAAGCCGATTTATGTAGAAATTACGGACTTCGAATTTCTAGTGGTATCCGACGCTTCTTCTTACTGTCTTTCTCGTCTGTATTATTCATCCTCTCTTCTTCTGCAGTCCCTTGCTGCCTCTTTCTTTTCAATCCTAGCTCTCGCATCTTGTTTTGAAATATTGCCTTTAAATCTAATGGTCCCTGGTCTTGGATATGTCTATCGGCAGGTTTATGTTCACGTACCAGTCTATCCTTATCTGTTTCTTGGATAGGCCTTATCATATCAATTTCATCTGACCCCTCCACTGGGAAATATGAAGAGACTGGTGTTGTGGGCGATTGGAATCCCCCCTCAAGGCAATTCATTGGAGAAGGAAGGCCGCTGAATTGAGGTGGTGAAGCCCCCGACCTACCTCCGGAGTCGACTTTTTTGAGAGATCTTGAATTGGAGAGTGTGGATGGAGGCAGGTCGATTTGGACTCGCAAAGCGTTCTGAATGTGGTTGGTTGATAGGGTTGCGGTGTTCTTTGTTGAAGATCTGTTAGCCGCTTGCTGCCATGCGATCGCGCCAGATCGAAGGTCTTTGCAGTACTGGTTCATGATCTTGACTAAGTTATTGAAATTTTTTGAGGTTTGAATCTGCATTTGAAATAGCTTCGCTTGGTCATTTGCGGCCAATGACTCCCAAACATCTAGACCATCTTTCTTGTAGTCAGAAAGTGTTGGAGAAGAGACTTGACCAGTGTTCGGACACGCATGTGGAGCAAAATGTGATTGAGACATCTTCGGAGGACGAAAGGTAGTCGACATATGCTGTACACATCTCCGGTCTGCAGCGTGACTTGTCCACTTCACCTTCTGCTGATGATAGGCATGTAATCTTTGCAAACAATACTGGTCTGCGAAAGACCGATCTGTCATTTTAGTGATAGAGGCATGCAGGTAACCAATCTTCAAGTTCGTCTTCTCCCAGAACCTATCATAATGCGTGCTTTCCCAACCTGCTAGGTCGAGGTAAATATGTGTGGCCAGAACGATTGTATCGATCAAGGTGGGGGCAATTTTATCTGCAGATATCGAACATAGGTCGAACCTTCGGATGAGGAATATGATGTGTGATTCAGTCCATGTAGGCCAAAGACTGCTGGAATTCTACACGGTTTAGCGATGTGATAGAGAAGTCGGAAGATAACTTACCTCGACCCATTGTTTGTTGAGGCATAACATTAAATTCTGCCGATTTTGTAGTGGAAGTGGTTCGGCGAAAGCGATATTTTGGACAATACTCATCGTGTCCTTCGCCTTCTGAATTTTGAACGAAGAGGAGAAATTCGACGCAAATGAGACAGGAGACTAGCTTGTATACCATCTCTTTGTTAACATTAAAAAGGAACTGAAACCGTTCTTCCGTTTGCGGAGGATCTTTACCAGGCCGTGTCGGGACATTCCAGACCACGCAAAAGCTTCAAATGTTTTGAATTCCAAAACATTTTGCTGAGATTGTTCTTCTGGAAAACAGCAACCCATTCGGACACGCGATCTGAGAACAGAGTCGCGTAAACATTTCGACCGCGTCAAAATCGATACGCGAAAGCCGATGACCTATAGCGGCCCGATACCCATGGATGATCTGTCTCATTTCACTACTGGCAAGGTTAGGGTAGTCTTCGGCAGCAAAGATATTTGATAACTCCTTGTCAAAGTCACTTGCGTTGAGCTCGATATCATTATTTATGGAAAAGTAAGACAGATCAGGCCGACTGCTTATTGCACGGCAGAAACCACTATTGATCACAATCTTTGACGTTCCAGGACTTCGGTGAAATCGAGCGAGGTGATGCGAGAAGTGGCAGCAATTTAGAGACGATCGAGATATTCATCCGGATCTTACTGATCCGTCTGTCTGGACGAATTCAATTCGCTTCGACGATCTTATGTATTACTTGTTGTTTGTTTTATGTCTTCCTGCATGCTTGTTGGTTGGCCGGGATGGAAGACGAGGGCTGAGTGGCTTACAGATTATCTGAATGCCTGGATAGAATAAGATTTGAATTGGCCCGCCTCGTCTGTTACAACTTATCTTTCCACTTCTCTCTCCAATTACAGTTACAGCAGTCTCATCGCGATGACACTCGTCGCACCGGATCTCCGGCGGTCGCATAATGTCCTCACAGGAGGATGATCCAGGCTCAAGTAATGAGGCAGTGGCTCTTTCATCGAAGCGCGACTATACCGGCCTGTAGTGCTACTGAAAAAGTTGAGATAAGCAATTATCTGCTTGATCTGAACCTAAACGGGGCAGGTACATCGTGGACGGAGATTGATCCTAAAATGGCTCTCTAAACTCCACCAAGAAGGTTAAAAGACAACAGGACCAACAAACTCGGAAAAAAGAGAGCCGAGTAACTCACCAACTGGGAGCTTGTGGGTGGCATCAGATAGCAGTCACCAGGAGGATTCCCAAGTACAACACGTAAAACTGCTTTCGGCACTAGAGCCTTGGTTAGGCTAGATTGATTCGTTTCTATGTCAGGGTTACCCATTTGATAGTCAACCTGGTCATTACCATCTCGACTCGTCCAATCGATCCCCAAAGGGCCGAACGTAATAGTCTGATCATATTGTATTACTTCGTTTGTTATCTGAAGCTTCTGGAAGCCAGTCCAGAAGCCCGAGCGGGGTATCTCTGTACTTATCTGCCAGAAATAAAAATAGGGCCTGATGATGCGCTAATCACTAGAAATTATATCGGCCCTAAAGTGTCACCTGCCTGCCAGAGTTGCGTACAGATACTTTGTACTTTGGGTGATCAACTGACTGAAATTTCTAGTCTATGTGCTAGGCCTACATTAAGCCTGTATCAATAGACTTAAGTGGAATCAATTGATATATTTCCTAGTAATTTACATATCACTGCCTTCTAACATGTAGCATCCTTTTACGAACTAACTCCTTGCTTCGCTCATGTGTATTTACGTATTGAGCTATATCTTCCGACGTCGAGATTGTCTTCAAGGAGTTAGGTAATCGATGAGATGAGGCAAGTTAGACTTGTACACGAGTAAGGTTTAATTATAAGGCAATTTCATCTTATGTCCAGTCGGCCTTTAAGAAAAAAGTCTTACGGAGTATATCGTAATTGATCATCTCGGAAAGCATGTTTGTGTGTAGGTATATTAAATGTCAGCTCGACGTTTAAATCTGGTAATCTGAACAACAGAAGCGGCAGATTAATATTGATATAACATTTGATTTCCCCATCTTTAAGCCCCGCAAATCCGAGAGTGCTAGAAGCACCTAGGCTCCTGGACAGACACTACGGTAGCTATTAATTATTTCTGAGCTGTATGAAGTACCAGTGCTCAATCAACAGACGCAAGTGGCCAGATTCGCTGACCTCAAAGGACTGAACCGATCGTTCGTCGAATTCGACTCCATGACTACCTTGGAACTGTAAATGTAATTATCTGTCACATAAGCTTTTCGCATCCTTGGCTTCGGCACACGACCTCCACTCTTTGTTCGACAGCAAGGATGTTGGAGATGCTCGATAAGAACAACCCTGCAACACCTCCGGGGTCACGAAGCTTGATTGCTATTGAACGCCTCGCTACTGGCCTTCGTGCTCTCGTACTACTAACACGACAATTCAATCTCTCGACACGCTACCATAAAGTCTATTTTGAATGGAATTGATTCGAGGAAGCACTCGTTCGCTCGGTCATGATCACGAATAGCTGTGATACAAGGAGCATGCTGGACAGGTAACGAAGTCATAATTCCCTTCCCAACCCCGATTGCTCAGTGCTGTCTCTGTATTAAAAAGTGTTTCCTGTCATACCCAAACGGTTGCACTAGAAGGCATTTGGCCGAGGTCAATGGCTTCCGCTGGCATGAAACCTTCATGGTACGTAAGGTACTTTCGTCCTGCAGTATTCGCTCACTAGCTTATCATTCAAAAGCTTCAGCAAGATAGACAATAGCAGATTCGGGTACGGAAGTAGACACCTGCTACAGCTGTTGAAGTGGGTCGGAGCCAGCGGACCACTGAACTACTGGCCCCCGCAACGATCAACTTATACTTTTGAATTAGCTGTATGCCCATAGATGCCAGCTTGAAATGGAAGGTCACAACAGGTGGCTAGTGTGGCGATCTATCGGCGAGCTCCAGAGTAGCCAATGAAATGATCGGGACGAATAGACCATAGCACCTTCAGGAAGCTTCGAAGAAGATAAGTAGCGCTGTGGAACCCCTCGCTGGTGAAGATCAAATTGCATTTCTTACGACAGCATTTACCATAACGATACTCCAGCTCGGACATCGCCAACATGGTTCGTCTATGGGGAAAAGAGAAGGACGCTGGTGTGTCTTCTGCTGTGGACCCTGAGTCCTCCGGTGCCGAAGGGTAAGTCATGCATGCTATCATACCGTCCGTTTATAAGATCTAAGCTTAACAGCGTACACAATGCGGAAATCATTCAGAGAGACCTCAAAGCCTTGAAGAAGTCCGCAAAATGGGACCCCAATTTGCCTCGAGAGGCGCAGGAAGCAATAGATGATGCCATTCGCTCTGGGGATCTCGAGAAAAAGGCTGTTATCGAGCATACACTGCTAGAAGAGGACTCCCCTTATCCTGAAGTCCGTGCTGCCGTCAGAAACTACGATGAAGATGTGCCTGCAAACACTGCCCGGGCTTGGATCATTGGATTAATGTGGTGCACGATTGGAAGCGGAGTCAATATGCTCTTCTCCCTTCGCAACCCCTCTATTTACCTTACTCCAATCGTAACCTTACTGTTGTCTTACCCATTTGGTGTTGCCTGGACTTATGGTAACTAGTTTGCTTGCCTGGGCATCATTAGAATACAGGCTGACCTAATGTAGTGATGCCAACCAAAAAGTTCAGAACGTTTGGTAAAGAGTGGTCTCTCAACTCTGGCCCTTTCAACGTCAAGGAACACACTATCATCATTATCATGGCTAATGCATCCTTCGGAGGCTCGACCGCATACTCCACAGATGTCCTTCTCGCACAGGAAGTATTTTACGGTCAAAAGTTCGGTTGGGGTTACCAACTCCTATTGACAATCACTTGCCAGATGCTCGGTCTCGGTCTTGCTGGTCTATCAAGGAAATGGCTCGTTGAGCCAGCAGCTATGATCTGGCCATCAAACTTGATTCTTACTACGATGTTCGAAACCATCCATACTCAAAAAACTCCTGACGCACTAAAGTCTGGCACTTGGAAGATCGGACGGTACAACTTCTTCTTGATTGTCATTGTCTCTATCTTCGTTTGGGAATGGTTCCCGCTCTGGATTGCGCCGTTTCTCAGCGCCGTTACATTCGTTTGTGTATGTTCATGGCACAGCCCAGACTGTTTCTTTCGTAGCAACTCTTATCTACCCCAACACAAGAGCTATTGCTAACACTCTCGGTGCTTAGTGGGCTGCTCCCAATAACGTTGTCGTGAACCAACTTTTCGGTGGACAAACTGGTCTGGCTCTGATCCCAATCACCTTCGATTGGTCCATTATCACAGCTTTCTTGTCCAGTCCTCTTATCTACCCTTTCCATGCTATCGCCAATACCATGATCGGCGTTTTGATTTTCACCATCATTACATCAATTGGTGTTCACTACACAGGAGCATTCTACTCCGAATATCTCCCAATGTCTACTGGCGGCAATTTCGACAATACAGGTGTGAAGTACAATGTCTCCAAAATTCTGACCCCAGAATTTACCCTTGATGCTCAGCGTTACTCAGAATACTCGCCCATTTTCCTCTCGACCACCTTCGCGATGGCTTATGGTCTCTCGTTCGCTACTATCACTGCCGTTCTTGTGCACACATATTTGTATGATGGAGAAGAAATCTGGGCAAAGTGGAAGGCCGCTCGTGGTGAAGGTGCCGATGTTCATCAGCGTATGATGATGAAATACAAGGAAGCTCCATGGTGGTGGTGCGTACACGAAATCAACCATGCCGTGAAATCACACGCTAACTCACACTGCAGGTACGCCGCGTCCTTCGTCCTGATGTTTGCGCTTGGACTTACGACCTGTCTTGCATATGACACTCACTTAAGCTGGTGGGCTTTCATTATCGCTCTCCTAATCTCGGTTTTCTTCTATCTTCCCATCGGCATTATTACGGCCACGACCAACGTAGGGATCGGTCTCAATGTCATCACTGAGTTCATCATCGGATACATGCAACCCGGCCGACCACTCGCAATGATGATGTTCAAGATGTACGGCTATATCACCGTCTTCCAAGGACTCTTCTTCACACAAGATATCAAGTTGGCTCACTACATGAAAGTACCACAACGTGTAACGTTCTGGGCCCAGTTCATCGCCACGTTATGGTCCTGTATTGTTCAGATCGCCGTCTACAACTGGGCCCTTGGCTCCATCGATGGTGTTTGCGAGAAGGGGCAGAAAGACCACTATACTTGCCCTGGTGCAGGCGTCTTCTTCACAGCTTCAATCATTTGGGGAGCTATTGGCCCTAATCGTATCTTCGGCCCAGACGGCGTCTACAGTGCCCTCATGTGGTTCTTCCTCGTTGGTGCCATTGCCCCAGTAATCGTGTATATGGCCGCTCGCCGCTGGCCCAACAGCAGTCTCCGCTACATCAACATGCCCATCATTTTCGGTGGAACAGCAAACATCCCCCCAGCTACGCCACTGAATTACGCCTCTTGGGGCATCGTTGGTATGATCTTCAACAAGTTTATCAAGGACCGTCATCGTGCTTGGTGGAGCGAGTATAACTTTGTGTTGTCGGCTGCGCTGGACAGCGGTACAATCCTTTGTGTGCTGTTTATTTTCTTTGCGCTACAGTTGCCGGGTAAAGTTACGAGCCCAGAGGTACGTACGGGGAAGCCCATTTTCATCTTTCAAATGTCTAGTGATCCTTATTCCTCTTTTTTTGACTTCTGTACAACTGAACGCTAACTCCCTTTGCGAAGTGGTGGGGCGGATGGGACGGTGGCTGGCAGAATAACATGGACTGGAATGCGGGTGTCCAGAAGGTCGTGAATGGGACCTTTGGACCTTCTTCCTGGAAGTAGAGGGTGCTGTTGTTTCCCAGAAAGGTGGTTGGTGGAGAGGAATGATGGATATTTATCATGGGATGTGATATGTAGGCGTGGTGATGAGAGGTGATGCGGGATGATGGATTCATGGTAAGGATAGATATGTGTATGTGTATGTGAGCTAGAACGAGAATAATCATAATCTATGTTGTGCCATCTGTATGCTTTTCTTACGTTGGAACGAATGAGCTCTTGAAACCAGTGAGATTGTCAAGCCTTTCGCATCCCAGTGGCAGGTGGCTACAGTGGCGACTTGTGAAGCGAGTATAGAAAAGCCGCAAGAACGACTTCAGGACATGATCTTGCCTCACAGCAATGCCCCGCAGATGTTTCGCGTCACCACCAAGACTTTGTGTGTTCAAAGGTACACTAAATTGAACAGGAAATTGACATTGGGGCAGCCATCTGTTGCGCTTAGTCGCTTGCAGTCGGTGATGGCCAGTGTCCCCGAAAGCGGATTTCCTGGGAAATCCCTCTTCAAAGCACTTGTAAACTCGTCAAGATTCAAGACTAGCAAATAACCATCTATTTATAGAGAAGCGATAATCATAAGTAACTCTTTTTACTATTATACCGAGTTCGAAGTATAAAATCAGTGATTTCTTCCCAGCTCAAATACTACGTTTCGCGGGCAAATTTTGCGGGATACTCACTTTCACAAACCATAAGCAATTGAACGAAACACAAAATCAATAGACGAGTATTACAGGTGCCTTCTAGAATCATATCAGCTTCGCAATTATTTCTGGCAATAATAAGTTGTTACTTCAGCAAATTAGTGGCTAAGCGAAAACAACAGCGCTAGGATCGACATTTGTGCACACGATGATTTTTTTGTTTGCATCGACTATAGAGACTATCAATACCGGGATTACTAAAACAGTAAAACAATGAGGCAATCGTAGACATCTTTATTTTGGCCGAATCTATATGATTCAAGCAGAAAATGATAATGAGGAGTATCAAATAGATACCCGTGCTTTAAGAATTGCTTGGGATGGTTTGGGTGAAAGCGAAGGTTGTTGCTCGCGGACTAGCATATCTATATTCAACGCAACTTAACACATTAGGATGCATAGGCTGGACATGAGTCTTCAGAATCAATAAGCTCTACAGAGTAACCGACCGTATTAACTCTGGTAGGCCATGTAGCGGTATCGGTTTATCGTCACTTACTTACCACTCAAAAAATTCACGATCTCTCGCTTCGCAGTAGCCAAGACAAGGGCACTGTGTAGAATTATTCATTTGTCTCTTATAGAAAGAAGAAGAAAATATAGAAAGTAAAGCGATGACAAGTTTAGATTCATGCTTGCGTCGTTAAAAACGATTTCCGTGATTTAGTAGTTTAGTATTACCAGAAGTTTTCCTTGCTGTAGAGGAATCATCGCTAAACTGCTAGCTCAATCTATCCTACCCCAAGTGAAAACAGTAGTTAATCGGTCGAAGCAGAGTGACATGGAAGGAGCTTAGCTACTCATAATCAATGATTCGAAACTCTAGGGAATTCTAAGTTCTTGTGAAAATATCGATGATGCCTGCTCAGATAGATAGATGATATCCTGTACATTTGATTCATCCCTAAGTAGGTGTGTAGTCTAAGGGGTCCACCCCTGTTCCAATGTTTACATTTGGTCAATCTCCTCCCAAGGAGTGCGGAAATAATTCTTCCACCAATGGGAGATCCCGCATAGTTCCTCCGTCTCGCTTGTAGTGGGGGAAGCTCGTCAATTTCTGGGGTTGAAAACAGCCTGAAGAGCTAATTAACTGTTGCGAAGATAGATCATGAAGGGAATCTGATGCTCAATATATTATCAATTCAGCAGTAAGATAGTTAAGGGAGACATATTGGACTGTGCTCAATTTCTATCGATTTTCAAAAGAGTTTGAAGTATATAATACTGTGTTTCTTTGGAAAAATAACCCCGCGATGAGCTCTCCAACCCCACGCTTGGCGCGCCGGGAAGGTGCGGCGGGTTAAGATTGACCCCTCTATTTCACCGCCAGGAACCGAAAGGATGCAATTACACAACATTGATGCAACTGATCCATGTTGTCGTGTTTATATGAATAAAGCTTGATTCCGACAGTCAACAATTGCATCTCCCCTCTGCACTTCTCTCGAGAATTTCACCACCCTTTACCCCTCTTGAATCGTCCCTTTATCATTCAAGCTGCAAACCAGTTACATCGAGCTCCCAGCTCTAGATCCGCAATCATGGCGACTCAAGAAGTAAAGCCATTGAATGTTCTCATGGTAGGGACAGGCGAATACACCACTGGATTCGTAGGAACTGGAGCTTCGGGTTCAGACAAGAAGGTTGGTGTCGTAGGCCTCACGATGTTCGATTTGAGACGACGAGGTAAGGTGGGAAACCTGTCTATGGTTGGGACTTCAGGAGGGAAATATCCCGCTATCCGTAAGTACAGTTTCCTTCTCCTTGCCATGGCTACGAACTCATTGGAAATCCAATGAGAAATGGGGGAAGAGACAGTAGTAGCGGGGAATGTTTGGAAAGTTCAATCCTGATCGAATACATAACAGGCGAACACCTCACCAAAAACATAACCAATTTCTACAACGGCCTTGACACCTCTTTCCAATCCTACCCCTCGGACGACAAAACCGACGCTTCCGCCTACAAAACCGCCATCGACGCCCTCTCCCCAGGCTCCGCCATCACGATCTTCACCCCCGACACCACCCACTACCCCATAGCGCTCTACGCAATCCAACGCAAGATCCACGTCCTGATCACCAAACCAGCCGTCAAAACCCTCGAACACCATCAAGCGCTGTTAGCAGCGGCCAAAGAGAACGGCGTGTTCGTCTACATCGAGCATCACAAACGCTACGACCCAGCCTACGCAGACGCGAAGTTCAAATCGCAAAACTTGGGCGACTTCAACTATTTCTACAGCTACATGAGCCAGCCGAAGAGTCAATTGGAGACATTCAAAGCGTGGGCGGGCGTGGATTCCGATATCTCCTATTACCTAAACAGCCACCACATCGACATCTGCGAGTCCATGGTGCAGCAACGAGGATACACACCACTCAAAGTCTCCGCCTCGGCATCCAAAGGTGTAGCCGTAAATCTCGGCTGCGACCCCGCGACCGAAGACACGATTTCGCTGCTCGTGCAATGGGGCCTCAAATCCGATCCCAGCAAACGCGCCACGGCAGTCTACACGGCGAGTTGGACGGCGCCGCAGAAAGCCGGCGTGCACTCGAACCAGTATTTCCACTACATGGGTGCCAACGGCGAGATCCGGATCGACCAGGCGAAACGCGGCTACGACGTCGCGGACGATAGTATGGGGCAGCTGATGTGGTATAACCCGTTCTACATGCGTTATGCACCTGATGAGGAAGGCAATTTTGCTGGGCAGGCTGGCTATGGGTATGTCAGCTTTGAGAAGTTTGTTGATGGCTGTGTGCTGGTAAATAGGGAGGGAGCGGCGGCGTTAGATAAGTTGGATGGGAGAGGATTGCCGACGTTGAGGAACACGGTTGCGACGACGGCGATCTTGGAGGCGGGAAGAAGGTCGCTGGATGAGGGGAGAGAAGTTGGTATTGTGGAGGAGAATGGGGTTTGGAGTTTGGTTTAAGCTGATGGATGTTTGTTTGACGGAGCGCATCCGGATCAGTGGTGGGTGTCGTTGTATCTTAGACTAGACATAAATGACAGGAAAACTTATGACGAAACGAGCATTTCAGAAGTAAGAGTAGAGTGTGTACTCAATGCAATCAATTGACGGACTAGAATTAAGCAATTCCGGAAGAGCAAACCTTTCTTCGTCCATGCCTAACCCAATGTTGAATTGGAATGCAACTGAGAAGTCGACTGAGCTTCCTCGAGTGAGAACACTGGAGTGGAAATGAAGTTGCGTTGCATTAGCATTCGTGCCTACTCTATTAAACAAAGAGTTGATATCTTATTCTCCACTCCTCGATTCATGATTATCCTTCTTCAGCGCATAACCCTCACAGCTCCGCCTTCGTCGCCTCACCCTTCGCAATCTCCTCCAAAATAGTCTTCTCCAGACTCTCGGGCTTCGTCGTACTGGCCCACCTCTGCTTAACCTTCCCATCCTTGCCCACCAGCCACTTCTCGAAATTCCACTTCACCCTCTTCATGCCCAGCAGGCCCGGTTTCTCCTCCTTCAACCACTCGAACAGCGGGTTCGCCTTGTCGCCGTTCACCTCCGTCTTGCCCATGATGGGGAAACTGACGCCGTAGTTCAGCTGGCAGAATTCCTGGATCTGGTCGTCGGAGCCGGGGTCTTGCGACCCGAATTGGTTGCAGGGGAAGCCGAGGATCACGAATTGGTCCGGGTGCGTGCTGTTGATCGATTTGTAGATCTTTTCGAGCCCTTCGAATTGTGGTGTGAAGCCGCATTTGGAGGCCGTGTTGACGATCAAGACGACCTTGTTGGCGTAGGTTGAGAGGGGGACGGGGGTGCCTTTCTCTGGGGGGAAGGTGTGGTTAGTTGGTTGTACGATGGGTTTTTTGTAGTTGTGAGGTAGGTGAGGGGTTTGTTGGAATGGTATCAGAAAGCATCCAAGATATCAGCATTGGGTCGCGAGACACTCAGAACAGGTCTGTAACTCTTGTGACTTTCATCATCTTGCCAGGGAAAAGAAATAGGAAACAGGGAGAGCTCTATCGTGATGTCGCGAGCCTCTTGAATGGGTGGGCATAGCTGCGGTGCAAGCCAAGTGGGATGATGATGTTCGGGATGGCGGGGTAGTTATCCTCTTGTCCTTGTGAAGAAGAGGAAGGGAAAGAAACAGACAACTCACTATCAAGAGGCTTGAAGTCGTAGAAGCTGGTAGCGGAAGCCATGTTTCTGATCTGTGTATGGAAATGCGATTGCCTAGCAAATGGATTCCGGGTATCGACAACAGAAGTCGTAGATGGTGAGAAGAATTGTTTTGATCTAGCGGCGGGAGCGAGAGCGAGAGCGAGTCGTGTAGACGTGAGCTTGAATGGTGTTGCCGCTTTAGTTTGGAGGGAAGTTCGGAGGAATTGGACACGCATGGAATGCAGTGGAATGGAGTGAAGCTTTTACTTGTATGGGTTGGTTGGAAAGGACACGGCGTGTGAGCGTGTGTGGATAGAGAAGAATGGTTTGTCAAGAAGCTCGTGCGGATGGATGATGAAGCCGGCAGATCTAGATCTAGATCTAGATCCAGATCCAGATCCATACAGTATCTCTGACGCTGGCTTCCCGTTGCATCCCTTCGCATCAACGGGGACGGGTCCGATAATACCTGCCTGCCTGCCTGCCTCGGCAATGATGTCTTGCCAGAAGAAATGATAGGGATGGCCGATAAGAGCTTGAAACTGAATATCATTACATTACAATTGATTGGTACATACGGACGGATTATACGGCTTCGACGGAATAAAAGATAAAACCTAATCGAGCTGTGGTCTTGGAGATCGGGTCGTTTACAGACACTGATGAGGTCAGACGAAAGTGTAAGTACTGTTTGACATGCTCAATCTCATGCTTGATAGGCGCGATATCAAAATATGTATAATCGTGCGCTACGGTTACTCTATTTTTTTAACCAAGCAATTCTACTAAGGATTCCACCAAAGGCCGCAGCAGAGCCAGAGCTTGTTCAACTACATGGCGGATATCGATATCGATCTCATCTCTCGTCAGACCCACTCTAGATGGTGTTGGTCCCCTCCTGTACCGCGCCCGCTCGTTCACATCTACAGACCAGTTACAACAAAGTCGTCTGATGATGGCTAGCTAATATTATCTTACAATCCGCACAGCAGATTCTGCTAACTGTAAGTAAAGCCAAATTTCCATGTATTACGTGAAAGAAGTCTTAATCACAATACTCAAATTCCTTCGCCTCGAAGCTCGCTCGAATCTGAAAGGCTCTTTCGGAGGAGAGAGAAGTAGATTTTGATATGTGATCTGATGCCCTGCTGAGTAGAAGAGATGTAAGAAATAGCAAATGCTGGATGAAGTGTTATTTAGATAAGGACGGGCGGGTGTCTCTGGGAGAAACTCTTCATTATGCCCTTGTGTCTTGCCGCTTGCTCAGAACCCGAATCAATCTATAAACAAAGTATCGTTGGCCAATTTCAATCTACGCCTGCTTTCTGCGTGATATTGGCTGCAAGGCTGGGACTGAGTGCTTCGCGTTGTACAGAGGCCAGTGAAATACCAAGTAAGGACATGCGCTTTTAAATCAACGAATCGTAAGCACGACATAGCATCAGGGCGACTTTGCCCGCATGAAAGTGCACCTCTGTAAAGGCTGAAGAACACGTATTAATCAAAAGTCTGTCAGTGGTGTGAATCCTTCTGCGTCTGGCGTCTATTTGCTGGAAATTTTCCATGTTCAGCTTTGTTTCTTATAGCTCGACCACCGCAGGCGGCCTCGCAACAGCCTGCCCCGATGAGGGCGTGGACTTGACTTGACGCACCTACATGGATGCCAAGACTACTCTGGTACAGTATGATGTGGGTGTGTATGTCGGGGTATATAAGCGGGAACCAGGACCCTTAAATCCTAGCAGGGCTGCGCGATTAGACAGACATAGCCAAAAGTGTACCCAGGTTATCAAAAGTCAGCCTGGTCCTCGATGAGCCTCGATGAGCCTCGATGAGGATAAAGAGATGATGATGAAGAAGAAGAAACAGATCTTATCTTATCTTATCTTTGCAACTGGGCTCTTATCGATAAGCTAAAAAGGAAATATAGCTTGATCCTGATTGGCTCTCCTAGGTCCAGTACTGTACCCCTGAATGATGAGGTCAGATGGAAATGTTTTGTTTGGAGGGGTCAAGTCGAGATGGCGAGCGACTTCTCCGAAAACCCTTTATCCATATTTAATATATGAAGCTATCACGGAGCCTCACATCAACAACAATGGCCGAAACTACGCAGCGAAATATTGTAATCGTAGGTAAGAAAGTATCCTCAACACCAATGTCTCACGACCCTAATCTGACTTCAACCAGGAGGAGGTATAATCGGCTGTACAACAGCTTACTTCCTAACCCGCCACCCCTCCTACAACCCTTCCAAACACACCATTACAATCCTCGAATCCCAATCTGTAGCATCCGGCGCCTCAGGAAAAGCCGGCGGTCTCCTCGCATTATGGGCGTACCCATCTTGTATCGTCCCTCTTTCATACAAACTCCACGCCGAGCTGGCGAAAGAGCATGATGGTGAGAAGAGATGGGGGTATAGAGCTCTACACTGCGGATCTTTGAGTGCGAAGGGGAAGGATTACAGTAATATACCCTCAAGTGGAAATACGAATGGGAAGCAGGAGAATGGAGATGCTCCAGGAGGTGCGAAAGCAGAATGGCAGAAATTGCCTAAAGCGCCATATGTGAAAACAGGCCCCCTCCATAGAGCGCATCCTAAAGATCTCGACTGGTTCGACGCTGGAGCCGTGACAGCTTACTCAGAAATGGGTAACCCATCTACAACAGCACAGGTCCATCCTTACCACTTCACAACATCAATGGCTTCTCTAGCTGAGTCCTCCGGTGCGAAATTAATCCTTGGGTCTGTGACCTCGATCGATTACGCGGGTCCAAATGGTGTTAAAAGCGTCACATACGAAGACAAAAATACGATAGAGAGCCATAGTTTAGAGGCTACTGATGTGATATTAGCGGCTGGGCCGTGGACAAAACATGTTTTCCCTGCTGCACCGATAGACGCGACGAGGGCGCATAGTGTGGTTATCGAGGCGGATGTTAGTCCGTATGCGGTGTTTAGTGACATTGATTTGCCGAAGGACTTTGGGAAAAGTGGTGAGGGTAAGAGGAGGAAGCACGGCAGGAGTGTCGCGCCAGAGATGTATGCTAGGCCTGATGGGACCGTGTATGCTTGTGGTATGTTCCATTCGCTTTCCCGATTCCTTTTCTCATTGAGATCCTCGAACCGTTTCCATATCGGAGACTCATTACTGACAAATTCCAGGCGAAGGTGACACCCTTGTTCCCCTACCCGCCAACAGCTCCCTTGTAGAGATCTCCCAATCTCAATGCGAAGACATAATCTCTTACGTCGGATCCATCTCCGCCCAACTCCGGAACGGCAAGGTTCTCACTCAACAAGCATGCTATCTCCCCTCCGTAGAAGGAGGCGGCGGACCTTTGATCGGTAATACAGGTATCAAGGGATTATTTATGGCGACGGGCCATACGTGTTGGGGGATACAGAATAGTTGCGCAACCGGGAAGTTGATGAGTGAATTTATTTTTGATGGGATGGCACTGAGTGCGGATATTAGGGAACTGAATCCCAGGAGGGTTTTATAGGACGAGTAGTATTTTCTAGGCGTGCTCAAACAATATACAAATATTGGATAGGTGAAGGTCTACCTACACTATCTTCAGCTCACATTCAAGAATTTAAAGGTTTTCAATACCCAAACTTACCTCACCTATTCCTCTATGCTACACACCATTCATCAACCTATCCGAAATAAAATGTGCTCACAACGAATCCTTACAAAGTCCATCGCGCCCTCCCATCGTCGAGTACTAACTAATTAACATTCAAAAGTGATTCACCCCCTCGAGCCGCCCCGAAAGCGCCACCTAACCACCATTCTCCAGCACCCAAACAAAAACCCCCCAAAATCCACATGACGAGATATTGAATCTGCCCGGTACAGTCAGAAGAATCGCACGATATGCAACATTTCCCAAATATCCGTACACAGTACACTTAATTCATGTGTAACCAGGAAGAAGGGAGGCTAGGGGAATAGATGGGAGAGGATAAATGAGAGTTGGCGCTCATGTAACGGGTGACGAGAAAAGATCTTTGGGAATTGGATGTAGGTCTTGTGTATGAGATGGCTGGTTTGGATAGTAAGTGGGCGGGGGAACCTTTTATGCGGTATCGGATGGATAGATGGATGGAACAGCTGGGTGGGTTTCTTTAGGCTTGACTGGGACGGGATGCAACGATGACTCGCTTAGAGTGTTGACATTATGTTCTTGCGTACTATGAGACTTGTGATAGAGGATTTTTTCCGAGGATTTACTACGTATGTTGTGCGGTTTGGTTTAGTGGACTTGGATGGGGGTGTGTGGATGATAATGATGTTGTATGTGATTGAGAGAATAGGATGGTGGCGATATTAGCTTTAGGAGAGGAGGTCGGAGTCGGATAGCTTATGTGTGGTGGGTCGGGTGTCCGCATACTTTCGGATCTTGATCATCTTCGTTGTAGTGCTCTTATGTATATTCTATTCAATGATCTAAGATTCCCTTTTGATGGATTTCTGTATATCGTATATATTAGAATTGCCAGTTCAGAACAAGCCAAAGTTCGCTAGTGATCACAATCTGTAGTGCACCTGCTAGCTCGAAGTGTGTATGAGAAGACGGTGAATCCAAAAAACCCATAATGCAACGAGTATCAAAAACAAAAGGGGGCTCGTCAACTCCCCCGTTTTATTTACGCATCCCTCCCATCCGCGAGTACCAGTTCCAAAACAGGACCCGTCAACTCTTCGTCCCCAAGCGCCATCAGCTTGCGCAACTTAACATTCATCCCGGCATCTCCCACAACTGCATTCCAGATTTGATCTTTGATATCAAATTCAATCTGGTAGTCCAATAACATCTTCTCAATGCGATCGCGCTGATCGATCTTGCTGAGTTGGGGATAAGCACCAAGTGAGATGGTAGCTACTCCAGGGACCTTGATCCACATACTCGGCACATTGGGATATGCTTCGAAGGAGATTTCAGCGCCTGAAGGTGCCTTGAGTCCAGATGGCTTAGAGGTAATACCGAGAAAGCGGAAAGTGCAAGGCCGATCGATATCTGACTTCAGAGTCCCAGACTCCTGATCATACGTAACCTTATATGTCTTTTCGTCCTCTACAAGCCCAAACTCGCCGTCCTTGCCTACCACAACCAACACCTCAAACTCATCCGGTTTCAAACAGCCATTCGTAGGATTAACATCCAACGGGACAATGCTTCCCTCTCTTGCCAACACAGGAACATCTTCGAGGCCTCTGTAAAAGTCCACCTCTCCACCATCATAAACTGTACCAGTAAAGATATCCACGCATCGGTACGGCAACCACGCTTTGACTTTAGCGAGATTGGTGCGTTTGCTCCTAGGCTTGACGATAGGTGCTACGATTAACTCTGAGAAGAAATATTGGTTTGGTACAGAGTACGCGATGTCCTTGTCGGGAAAGTCCCAGTACATGGGTTGAATGAGCGGCTCGGCTGCAGAGTGGATGTAAGGTACTAGACGGTGGCGAAGACGTAGGTATTTTGAAATCGTAAGTTCCGATTCTTTGCGGTAGAGCCAGGGTTCTTTGCTGGACCAGCGACTGTTGGCGGAATGGAGACGCATGATAGGTGAGAAAACGCCGAATTGAATCCAGCGTGTCACGAGCTCGTCATCACGACTTCCGCCCACTTCAGAAGTTTAGCATGTTAAAGCATCAATGTTTCAGGATGGGATCAGGATAAACAAGTGAAAAGTGTTCCTGATCTTGGATCACTGAGACTTCAGGAGTTGAAGGTTTACATACTATGACCACCAATATCGTGACTCCACCAGCCGTATCCGATATTAGAAGCTGTGGCTGTGAACTCAGGTTGGAATTCAAGAGATGCCCATGATGTTACTGTATCTCCGGAAAACCCAACAGGGTAGCGGTGACTTCCAGGCCCAGCATAGCGTGAGAAGATCAACGGATCGCCTTTCTTCGAAGAGTCAACGAAGTGGAAATGATTTAACATCCAGAGTGGATCCAGACCAGGTACTTTCGAATGCTCGCCTTGCTGCCAGTCGATCCACCAGAAATCACATGCTACATCCTCGATTTTCTTATGCAGGATTCGAAGATAGGCTTCCATGAATTTGGGGTTAGTGGGGTCGAAAAGGATAGGGTTCTTGTCTTTCGTGTCGTGTCGGAGGAAAGCGGCCATTTCTTCATAGCCATCTTCGTGGTAGTGAATTCCGGCGTGTGGATGATCGTTTAGTGTGATCTTCAGCTTGCGATCGTGCAGATCCTTTCCGAATTTCTCGGGATTGGGGAAGAGCTTTTTGTCCCATGTGTAGCCAGTCCAGCCAGCATGAGGAACTGCATCATCTCCCACCATATGCCAATCCATATCCACGACAGCAATAGAAAGAGGGACGTCCATCCTCTTGAACTTATCCATAAGAGCAACATACTCTTCCTGATGGTAAGAATAATACCTACTCCACCAATTCCCCAAAGCATACCTAGGAACAGCAGGTTGTTGACCACTTATTTGGTAAAGAGCTTGGACAGCACCTCTGTAATCGTGACCATAAGCGAAAACATATCCATCGACACGATCACCCGCTGGTCGGCCGGCAACGAATCCTTTTCCATCGAATAGCATCGATTTACTGTCGTCGATCTCGGCGTAGCCGAAGCGAGAGATTACTCCTTCGCCCATGTCGCAGCGTCCGTTGACTTCATCGAGGGTCCTCGCTGTTCCTCCGAGATTCTCTCGTTGACGACCGCTTCCGAAGCGCCATTGAGCTCCCCAGAGTGTGATTTTGGCACTGAGGAGATATATTATTAGCATTGCTTCTTAAAGTATATGATTTCAAGTCACGAGGTCTGCACGAGGAAAAAGCAAACCTGAAACTAGCCATCAAGCCACTCGAACTGAATCGTTTCTTATCATAACTCAAATGGAAGTGATCCGTGATAATCTCAACCTCTTCTTCTCGGTCTACAGTCCTGAATTTGGGGACTGGAAGTTCACGGTTGATGGCGAATGTTGAGGCCTGGTCTTCGAAGACGCCATCTTCAGCCCATTCATACCGGAACAAGCGGTCTGTGAGGATTGTGAACCTGTAATTGGGACCTGAGGAGCGGTCATTCTGCTGTTATTTTGGAAAGCTGTGCCGTGAATTCGTGATCCTTTGCGGCTGGAATAAAAGCTTACCTTGGACAATGGATTTTGGGTTCGCAAGGGGTTTGCTGGGAAACACATAGTCCTTCATACTGGCGACTTGCGAGAGATTTCTCACTCCAGTATGTATAAAGAATTGAAATCGATGACTGTTCTTACAGACAGGACGGCGAGCACTCTTCAATAGCGTGGTAAACGAGAGGAGGAGGTTGAGATGTTTTGAACTTCGCAGACCCATATCATGCTTTTCGTGTCAAGCTTAAAGAGACAGAGCTTGCTAGCTTAGATCTTCCAGAGACACCCTGATGTACTACCGAGTACTACTGTGCTAGTCGTGCGAAACGGGTTCGTTCCACCACTTTTGTTATTCCCAACCACATAATTCATTCGTGCATGGAGGGAGCTACTCGAAGATGACGTCACTGGCGTCCTTGGATGAACTTCCGGAACTTACGGTCAATGGCAAATGAGCGAGGGTCATCGCGATATATTGAATTACATAGGAAATTACATGTGCCTATCGCTATCTCGATACGAATTATCATCTTTCAATGCCTGAATAGCTATATCTCGGAGTACAAATGAGCTTGATCAACTAGATGTGATATGAAATAAGACAAGTCGAAACATGAATGAATATTTCTTAGTAACGATATCTCGCTTATCCCTGTAGTTGCTTTCCCAGCTCGTCCAAAACACCAACTTCAGCCAACTTTAAACCACATTCTGGTCGTAGGGGTCCCTATAATTGACCCAGCTCCTCAGTCAGAATAATACTACTATACCTTAGAGATAAGGGCAGGGGCCAAGGAATGGCTCTGAATGACAAATGGATGGTCAGCTGAAGGTTCTTACCCTGAATAGTTCTACAAATAGGCATTCACCGTGGAACGCTTTTTTGACGGTACTAAAGGTAAGGGATCCTCGTGAAGGTATAGAGTAAGAATACCCAGTCGCACCGTAGACTTCGGTATCGATACCAGCTTAACAGCTTCAACGCAGTACTCAACAGAAGTTGACACCGGTAGATTTAGCAAAAGCACCCTCAGGTAAACATAGCTACTATTATAACTCAAGGTAGTCGAAGGGGAAGGATCAAATACTTGCCCTGCATCTGCTAACCTTTACAGTTCCCAGGTTTTGAATGATTCCTTTGAAGTTTGTTTGTCTATTTTTACTAGTCTTTCTTAAAAGGAGCCGTCAGAGACCTGTTCCCTGGTGATTCCCTACTGAAAGACAGTCCAAACTAAGAACTCTAACCTGATTATCAATCAACGGTTCTCTTGCTCCTACGTTTTCCTGTAAGATAGCTTCGGAGCATTCTCTGCTATCGACAATTTCACAAGCTCCTGCCCCTTTACTACATTTTCAACCGCTGACGCTTTGGTGTCAGTGTCCTCTCGTGAGTCAGTCCTAATGATTACACCTGCATTTGATAGGCAGTGAAGGCGCTATAAATGTCACTCATCGGAATAAATGCAGAGGATAAGGGCAAATAAAGCAGATGACTTTCAATAATATGAAAGCTAGGTAGGGTGTGGTGTTGTGTTTCGTTGATTAGGAAGTCAAAGGTCAGGACTGCTTATAACTAGACTTCATGCCAGAGCAAGATCTATACAACCCAGACTAAGGACCAAATGAAAATGTAGCAAAAGAAGGCATACTATCAACACCCCTCTCAATTGTCAACTCTCCGTAATACTGTTGCTTTTTTTGTCCCCAGCTTTGACAAGGACGGCGCGGGGAATCTGTTGTCTTCAGTTTAGGCATTATGTGATCCCTCAAAAACTTCGAAATTATTCTTTAATTCTCGTTTTTGTGGACACTAGGTTTGGTAAAGATGCATGTGATCATGTAACGTAACGTATAGCAGGCGACGAATGCAGGTTAGCGTGGGCTGAGCAGCTGAATCTTAGCTGAGCCCTGAAGTCAACCTTCCTTACCCTCCAGCCGTATCAGTCTTAAGAAACAGAACTCTGTTACATGTCAAAATATTAACCTTTAACCGACTATGTGAGATGTCTTTATACAACCCTCTAGACGACGGCAGAGATGAGATCAGGCTCCTCACTCTCCTCCCCAAATTGCAACGCACTCGAGGCGAGGTGGTTCAATGTGAGCTGGAGATAAGGTCTCTTTCTGATTTTAACTCGCAATATCAGGCATTCTCTGCAGACTTCCCGCCGTCAAATGAGTCCAGATCTACTATCAACTGGATCCGGTCCAGCTCACAATCAGAAGGCTCGATCGAAGATCTGTCTCCCACCCCAAATCGTGAACCTTTAGTCGCACATCATCGCTTTAACTGGGGCGATTATGCGGCTCTCTCTTATGTATGGGGTGATGAAAGCAAGACTCGTAGTATCATCGTCAATGGCCGTGAATTGAAGGTAACTCGTAATCTCGAAGAAGCATTGCGTGCTTTTAGAGAAAGATCGGAATTTCAGTCAAAGTTTGGGCTCTGGGCGGATGCTATCTGTATCAACCAAAACGACTTCGAAGAACGTGGTCGCCAGGTTACGAAGATGAGGGAGATCTATGGGAAGGCATGGACGGTAATCGCCTGGCTTGGGGTTGAGGGAAACCAGAGCGACATGGCTATTGAACTTGTCCGGAAGCTTTGCCGATTCCGCAATACTCAAAGGACGAGTTTCGATCTGGCTCTTAAATTGACCAGAGAGCCTGGATATCTAGGGATTGGCTGCTGGCATGCACTGATGCAGCTTATGGAAAGGCCGTACTGGCATCGGCTGTGGATTATCCAGGAAATGGTCATGGGAGCATCATCAGTGGTGATACGTTGTGGAACTTCAGCGATTGATTGGACATCATTCTGTTTGGGGATCGAGATCTTACAGGAGGATTTGTGGCTCGTGAAAGATAAACTTCTTCAGCGAGACGTTGCCAAAGCCGGCGGAGTATGGCGTAAGTGTGGAACAAAACCCGTTTCTGTTTTAGATGCTCTCAGGAATTCTCTTTACACATGGTCAATGAATCCTCAACTGACCTTTGCTGAGACTTTTTTAACCTCTCTATCTTCTAGAAAATGCTGGTTGGTCGACTACGAGTCTCCACCTCGTTTACCGCGATCTCTCGGGTCTAAGCCAACAGATTGAACAACGAGAAAATGGTCCATCATTCTGGAAGCTCATCGATATTGCCAACTCTGCCGATTGTCGAGATTCTAGGGACAAAGTGTATGGACTGATTGGACTGATGAGCGTTGATTTGGCCAAGGAAATTGTTCCAGACTATACCATTGATCCTCACGATGTTTACACAGAGGTTTCGAAAGCCTTCATTCAGATCTATAAGAGTCTGGATCCTCTCCGTGAAGCAAATCCATGGGGTCCGACAAATACTCCATCGTGGGTGGCAGATTGGATGTGGGATGGGGGCAGGCTTTCTCTTGCTCGAATTGAGAATCGGCTTTGGGGCCCTGCATGGCTATCCGGAAATTCGATCCCAGACGCTTCAGTCTACAAGCCATTCGAAGCGGCTAGAGGGAGCACAAGTGAAATGACTTTCACAAATAGTCGCTTACTGACTTGCACCGGTTTCGTTGTGGACAGCATCGCAGGGTTTTCAGCTCGAGGACGTGGGTTCTTTGCCTGGTCGAAAAGCACCATAGTACAAGCAATGCAATGGAAGAGCATCTACGGGGACTTTGCAGAGACTTCCAAAGCTCTATTTCGAACTCTTGTGGCTGATCGAGTAGGAGGAGGGGAGAAAGCTTGTGATCGGCACGTCGTCATCCTCAATCTCCCGTCCAACTTCAAGGTAGCGGAGCCACAATTTAAGCAGCGAGGCTGGACATGGCTTGCACGGCAAGAATTCTACTACTTCAGGTGGGAAGAATGGCGAAAGGCCAACAAGGATTTACAGCTTGGTGATTGCCGACTTGACGACTTCTTCAGCGACGAGATCCCACTCAACGCATCAGAGTATGACTTCACGGAAGTCTATGCTTGTTTTGATAGAACGTGCCAGAAAAGAAGGTTCACCCTCACAAAGAATGGATACATGGGCTGGGTGCCAGACAATATACATGGATCTGCTCGGGATCAGACTAGGAAGGGAGATCTTATTGCTATTTTGCTAGGGTGTAGCACCCCTATCGTAATCCGACCTTCTGGTCAGCATTTCCAGGTCATAGGAGAAGCCTACATACAAGGACTTATGGACAGCGAAGGTATGGAATTCCTGACAGATGGAAAGTTAGAGAAGCAGAGCTTTGTGTTCTGCTGAGTCTGTGATACTAGCACTGAAGAGATCTATCATATTCGTCATCCCCTAGCGGCGTTCCTAGACGTTCGCAAAAGGCATAATTGGTTGCGAATGGTTACTTGTGTTCTTCATCTTCCATCGGCTGCTAATTTCACTGTTCTGGCCCCTCTTTCTGAGCACCGATGCTCGCGAAAGACAGGGTGGTGGCTGGAAGATTATGGGAGAGGGAATTAAAATGCGTATTAAAGAGAAATAAGTTTAGGAGACGCCCGTGTAAGTAGATGTTGAAATCGCATTTCGATTATCCTATTCGCTGTAGGTGTTATCGAGCGAGTTTCCCTCAGGAATCTAAGGATTTTCACACGAAGGTCCCTTCGCTCCGCGATATAACGGCTGGCGATTGGAAATCAGCAGCTACAGATTTAACTTTGTCCATTTCGAAGACTGTACGATGATCCAGATTCACGTCAATAAAGAGGAACCTTGAGATACTCAGAAGAGAATCTGCTAGTACTCCAACTCCGAGACTGGATCTTTTTGTAAGCTGGATGTGCGACGGTCTTGCTTCGCCCTACCTAGTCTTACTCGCTTAATAAGCGAAATGATGGGAGAAGGTGTTTGCAAACAATAGGAGTAAACCTGACTCAACTTAAGATCTGAAATGATTCATTGACCAGTTTGGAAGACGCTCGAGTACTTGTTCCCAATTCGTTAAAGAGTGACTCTCGAGAGTTCGTTGGATGTCTGGCTTTCATTCTTTGAAAAGTTTATAAAATTGATAAAATATACGTATTATTTTCGCTAAGGCATTACTCTCTACTGACTAAGTCTATATAATTCCAAGCCTCTTCACTACTTAATATATAAAACCTACTATATCGAAGTGTTAATACATTATGATCTCAAGTAAAATTTGAGAGAAACAATTCTGAAATAGACTGGAAGGCATTTATGATTCTTATGCCATCGGTATTATTTTACTGTTTCGCGTATTCCTATGTCCCTGAAACTCACCACAGGTCGAAACCAACAAGTGAAGTGTCAAAGAGCTAGTTTCATAAACATGAATGGAGTGGAAGTAAATGTCTACCTTCATCCAAGATGTTTTTTCAACTACAACGTGTGTAACAATAGCGAATGCTCAGTCGGCTTCTAATGCTTCTACCTGAAGGCATCGACAAGCAGCTTGCCACTATATTCAACAGATGCTCTCTTCCTGACAGAGGAGTTTGAACTTCGGTATACCCGTCTGGAAAACCTACGCTGTAGTCTGCGAACAGGGCAAAGCTACGAGGCATCCCGACATTCGACCCACACGAAGACTTTCCCAACATTCCAACACGAGTCTATTTTCCCCCGTTTCACTCCCCCCAGGCAAGGAGTCTTCAGAACCCAGTTACGAACTACTTTTCGACCCGAAGTATCTACTTTCGACTAAACGATGGTTGGCAAATACGATGAAACGCATGTTTCCGCGGCTCCGACCAGACTGCTCCACTTGAAGCTGGACAGGCCTCAGCTGGATACAGAGGTTTGAGATGATCTTAGAAGCTACAACAATAATCTAGATTTTGTACTTGGCAGACATCTGGATTTAACGCCAAGATATTGCTAGGCTTGAGCTTGAGGAAGCCTGTGAAGGAAAGGTTTTAGTTTCAAGATATTTCTTGTTTTACCTGCACTGCCTACTTCCAGGATGTTGAGGTCGCCAATTAAAGGGTCGTAATCCTGGAAGTCGATATAAAATTTCGTAATATCTCCTCGATTTGAGCCCAATCAACAAATCAAGAGCAATCGATTTGGGTGCCCCTCGGTGCTGGTCATTATGCACATCACATGTATTTTGTGGGGTAGTGGCTGAGTGGCATACCTTATGCAAGGCGAAAGGAATGCTGGGACATATTGAAAGTTATCTTCTACAGACCCTGGCTTATCCCATGAGTCCCATGGAGTCTCGCAGATAGGGTGAGACAATGACACTTGTCGACAAAAACTTGTTTCATCGTGCTGTGGTACGTACCACGTAGCTTATGCAGCAGGCCAAGCTGCAGGTGGTGGAGGACCAACCCGAGGTTACACCAAGTGGTTTCGGATCGGTTATGCAAAAATGCGTTTGCAAGATGAGTATATATACAGGCCAAATGCGCGCACTCAAGCTGCGTTGTATTCAGAGCGTGTCTCCCCTCCTGATGTCATACGCCCCTATAAACACAGATACGCCGTACAAGTCACAAAGACCTCCATTACTGCAGAACGCAAGTGCGTAGATGCCACAATCCTTCCCGGATTCCCGGCCAGTCCGGTATACTAGCTGCCCAAGGTGGCATCACTGCCGCCAACATTCCATGTCCCTCTTGAACTACTATATCCCACTAGTCGTGAGACCCCGCTCTATAATGCCCGAAAAGATCGCTGATCCAAATAGACCATCAGTAGGGATTCTGGAGGCCATCGACGGGAGGAGGGAAAAGACTAGGATTCGCCCTAAGTACCACAATGTGAGACTCGAACCGAGCTGTTTTTGTCGACTTCTTGACACAGAACCCGAGGCGAGGACGGCGACTTGGGCGGTCTATAGACCACACTGTTCATCCTATTCTGGACCTCTTGTACGATATATCATTGGACGCGGACGACTGCTGTGCCTTCCTTTTATACATGAGGTCCGCATAATGTACCGCCGAATCAACGACCATTGAAGTTATGTTCTTCTTCAGCATTTCTTCGTAACCATTGTCTCCTGCGATTACGTCGGGGACTGCAACCCTCTCCAGCGATTGGAGCTCTACTTTGTGGGTGTCAGAGGAGCCTTGCCCAGAGAAATCTTGATTACTTGCCTGTCTCATCGCTTTCGGAGCTGCCGAAATTCAATTCGCTTACCGATTCTTCATCGGATTTCCCACATTCTTCGGCAAGAGCAACATCACAGCCATGGAGCTGATCTGCATCAATGACCTCGCACCGCGTCCTGAATCGATGCTCTTCAGGCCCAGTTTCTTGCCAGCGTAGCAGGATGTATGATCGCTGTTTCCCAAGCTTTTTGTCCTCAACAAATTTTCGAGAGATATAACTGGTTCCTCCCTCACAATATTTGGCATCGAACCGTTCGAAAGATGTGGAGCTTGGGTCAAAGAAGCAGACGCAAGGGGGCTCCTACAGGAAATTCAGTTAGCGACGTCAAAAAGAGATCTAGTCCAGATTCCCTAACCTTTGAGGAAATTCGAGGCAAAGTGTCCGATGGTTCCTCCGAGTACCCCTCCCGCTCGATACTATTGGGCACTCTAGATGCCTGCGACTTTTGACTTGAGCTTGAGACAGGAGATGGGGGTAGGGTCGGCCTGCTGTCGTGATTCCTTCGGGCGGAGAGGTAGCAACTGAATATTTGCGGTGCATTTGCTTTCAGATCCCCGCCTATGTAAGCTTCCTTCAAGTAGGTTTCTACGTCTTCCCAGTCATTCAAAACCCGGCCTTCTTCAATTGCTGCTTCAAAGGCGCCGTTGATCGCACCCTTTTGGCATTTACTGAGGGGGGTCATGGAGTCGCAGAATTGAATGGCAACCCAAAAGAGGGCCTACACATTCTCAAGGCAAGTTCCTTTGACTTGCTCGACCGGTGTGCGCAAGCGCCGTTCAGTAAATCCCAGATTAATTGCGGTGGAGTTAGTGATTGCTGGTGGAGAGGTTGGAGAGGAAGGATCCGTGGAAAGTTTTGAGCCCCAGGCTGCACAGATGTAAGTAACATGCTTGCACAGGTATCTAGCAAAATTTCTGCGTGTTTAAGAAGGGATCGTGAGACATGTAGTGCCATGAGGTCAAATGTGACGGTTGAATCAACATGTTTACTGACGTCGCATGGAGATACTGAAAGGACGCACGGGAACGGGAAAGCTGACGACAAACCTTACAATAACGTAAAATCAACAGGGCGCGAATCTGGGGAAATCGGCTCTAGCATGGATCTTGAGCTTGCCATAACAATTGCAACTTTGGGTGTGTGTCTATTGCCGATTACGCTTGAGTTCATGCGTCCCTGCATGTTGCGGAAGATTAATTTCGTCCATCATCTTTCTTTCTTTCTTTCTCTCTTTCTTTCTTTCTATCTTCCTTCCTTCCGTTATCCCCTCAGCCACTATCGCTATCCTGATCCTCACGCGGCGTCAAGAAATTCAGCGTGCTCGCATACCGTACCTACGATGCAAGCCTCACACCTCCCGATGTACCCTATGAAATCTACAAATGACGATACACGCAAATATTCCAGCACTTGCTTACTCGTGGCATACTCTGCGACTGGTATGTAGACGAATATGCCGAATCTCATATTATTTTGCTCCCAGCTATCGAAAGGGGGTGACTACCGGGAAACCAAAAATTGAGGAGAAATAGGTACATCGATGAACAAACAAAAATCAACCTCGCGGTGGCTTACCTCATCCGCTTCTTCCAATATCTCCTCCAACGACCACATGTCTGGAACTTATCTCACTTCTTAGATAACCTAGATTTTGTTGAGGATGAAGAATTTGTTTGCTTCTGCTTATCCTTCTGTCTCTTCTCCTTCTTCGCACGCATTTCTCTCGCCAGGTCCGCCGCTTGGGCATCTGCATTCATCTGATCACTTTGAATCTGGGATCCCTCACCTTCCTGCACATCTGTGAGTTAGGACTGTTCTTCAAGGTACTCTGCTCGAGATTGAGGCTTAATCCCTACCTTCACTTTGGTTTGGACGTTCAAAAGAGCTAGTCCTGGCAATGCTGGCAATCCAAAGACATTAGGATATTCATATTGAAACGCCATGCCCACCAGAAGCTCGAGCTGAATTGGCGCATCTATTGGAGCAACATAAAACCGAGAATTCCCCTTTCCTTTCTGGCCATACCAATTGATCTCATCCCTCTGATTGGATTCGAAGCTGCCTTTCAATGTCGCATGCGTGACAGGCGCAACGACCTCAACTCACAAGTGGCAGTTTTGGACCACTCTAGGATGGACAAAATTTGTCTGACAACAACTGTCTTCCATCACCGTAACTTCTTTCGTTTTGCCATGTTTGCGGTCGAAAACGTGAGCGACTCTGTACACTACATCTTCTGAACGTTGCGAATTTTCGCTCTGGCAACGGACGAAGATTAAAATTCTGCAGTTCAAGGCCACGTTAGAAGGGTTGTCTTACATAGCTCCGCGAGGTCCACGATGCTTGATTCACAGAATGGTGTGATTCCCCCTGTTCTCTTTTCCACATGTCCTGTTCTGGTTCTCTTGAGACGCCAAAGACGCTCGCCACTGTCCACATCATTTCTCTGTTGAGAGCGTCTTGTGCGTATTGGCGCTCATTGGGATATTGGTCAGGCATGATGGTAGCTGTGCGTGTTCCGTAACGATGAAGAGTCGTGGAGTCGCGAAACAGAGGTCGATTTACTGATATCCGGTTGCTGGTTGTTTTTCAATTCGCTAAATCAGTGCGCGAAGACAAAGCGAGTATACGGGATGCTAGACAAGACTCACCGCACGGGGTATGGCTTCCATACTTATAGATCGCAACCTCATCATACGCCATTATCGAAGAATGGTCCTCAGGGCTCAGTAGGAAGAAAACTACCATAGATCAGCTTTTTTTGGCCTTAAGCAGTGGCCTGCACGATTTGGAAAAGGGTGTGCCATTTGAATAGTGGCGCCACGTCGACTTTATTCATTGCAATGAGGCTGTGTTGGGCCCTCGAACAAGCAGTATGCCTTCAAAAATTGCTATCATGTCTGCCATTTTGTTTGCCTCACTGCGTAGAGCAGAATCATTCGCCAGCCTTGCAGGACCATGCAGGTCGATATGCAAGTGTTGTACAATCTCGCCCGGATCTCTCACCGAGCACAGGAATCTGCACTCATAAAAAGGAACGCCAAAGCACTAATAACCAAATCTTGTTCGAGCAGCACTCATGCAACACAATGGGCGGCTATGCAAAAGTGGCGCAATGGATGGCAAAAGAAGAGGAGTTCTCGATTATACGGCGATTCGGAGCTTTGAGCATGCAAAAACTACTCTACATGCAAGCGGAATTGATACATCTTCAATCGGAGCTGGACCAACTGTCGAAAAGAGACGTAAATAACAGAGAGAGGCAGTTTCATAGCAAGGACTGGTATTCACTAAGCCAAGGCGAGACAAAGGAGGACTTGGAGCAGTGGCAGAAGTTCTTGGAGATAAGCGAGAAACTGGAAGTCTACAATGTGTGTTCGAGAGGATAGACAGAAAGATTACATGCTGATCTAGGCGAAAGACACCGCCGTGCTCAAGCACACCGCCATGGGAAAATTTGACCGCCCTCGGGAATATGACTTGGAGTTCTTGAGAAGCTGGTTTCGGCGACCAGGGATGGGCTCTTTCCCGCTCCTGGGTCTCGACAGAGATGCTTGGGATGTCAAGACGGAGAATGATATCATAGCTATCAAGCCTCGCGAGACTCCGGATATCTTCTCGAGATGGTTCGCAGAGTCATTTATTCCGAGATACCATAGAGTGTTTGGACAGAGATACCGAGTAGGTACCCAGCATGAACTTAGCTCGAACAAGAAGCTGAATCAAAACAGAAAGAGTTGCCGGACAACGTTGGCTCTGGAATATACCACTACAGAGAATCAAGTCTAGCATCAGCATTTCGCATTCTAGTCACGGTCATGGCTTCACTTCTGCCAATATGCTCGGTGGTGGCTTTATTCCTGGTCGAGTCCGACGGCCTCCGGCTCGGCCTCCTTGCGATATTTTCGGCTTGCTTCTCTCTTGCACTTGCACTCATGACGAGAGCGAGACCAGTTGAGGTGTTCGCATCTCCTGAAGATCAACGTTTCAAGCGCTAATCAAATCTCTCTTCAGCTTCGCAGCAGTAAACGTGATATTTCTAACAAACAGCCCGTCTTGTTCGAATGCTTGAATGTACAAGCAGTTGACGCGAGTCCAAGTTATAGAATATAGGGACTCCATATCTGTGAGCTTCATTTTAAATATGGCAATTTTTATTCACATGGTTACCGAACGACCCTTTTCAATGGTTGCTGCTGCGGATGTTGTGGCATTCCACACCTATATGATCATATTTGCACTTCCGAACAATGTCCACATCCAGAGTTGACTAGTACGTGAGACTACTGCGACTACATCCAAACTATAGAAGTTGGAATCAGATACTTGATATCGAGGCATCACCTTATCTGCATTGGTTTTGTACGGCATGCACAAGCCATGCATAATCTCCCCTACGTTTATTTCGCGATCCCATTGATGAGTGAACCGAGATAATTGAAAGCAGGTTACCCCAATGGAAGGGAAGTGAGAGCAAAGAATTTTTTGAACTCATGACGGTTGAAGGGGGAAGTTCTCGTCCACGATAATAGCTTACTCTAGCCGACCCGCTAAGCCCCCTGCAAGCGAAACCCTCTCCTACGTGACTCTTCACACTATCGATGGCTGTCGGTGTTTAAGGAAAATAGCTCACTAGTGTGCTCGCGATACAAGAACATTCAAGCTAAGAAGGGTGTCAGAACTTTATCTAACTTTCATAAAACAGTCACGAAAATTGCTACTTATTTTTGACTTTGATAGTACAGCTACCTATATAGTCATAATAGTACTATCATCTAGACTCTTGATCCCCTTATACTCAGGCGATCTTTGATATTTCGATCCTCTACGAAATAGTTCGGTAGCTAAGGTACTGATCAATAGCGAGATAGTAAAAGTAAAGCTTTATATTCTACCTTTTCTCTCCTGTCTGCGCCATAGGCTATCGGCAATCTCCTCGAATCCCGTAACAATCCCTAGCGTTTCAATACATGTGCTTTGTGACGTAACTGATCTGTCTGCGAATCTCATTTCAGAATCGATCTTCTATCTCGAAACTTATCCCGGTGGACCAGCTAGGTTGCGGTTGTCGTACGCGTCGCAAATGAGTACCAGAGGTGGTAAAACGAGATTGGACCTATCAAACCTGTGCTAGAAATTAGAAGGGATAACCCCTTCTCATTCTCACGACTCTATTTTCTGCTCTTGTATTCCTGTACAAAGTATGCGGTTCGCACGAGGCGCTTAGCAGTACGTGTTCTTCAGAATCTACTGAGTTGATCTCTCATCACTAGCAGTTTCACTTGAAGCTCCTATGCCATTGCCATAGACAGTTCCAAAGAGGCAGTGAACTTACACGTTATTTGTGAATCCGTGGTAGATTCTCGTGTACGCATGATGCTTGATACTTAGATGATAGTGGAAGAATCTTTCAGGGTAGCGATCAGTCGTCTGAAGTCTGGATAGTATTAACATCACATGATCGTCTCATAAGCCACGGATGAAGCTCGCAGGCCTAGGTGCTCTCAACATGCGACGTCTTCAGGCAGGATCATAGGCGGCTAGAAGGTCCCGATGCGCTTCACGGAGTTGTCGATTTCAGCTCTTGTCGGTAGTACGATGGACCTTGCAGTCGCTGTTGGCGATTACAACATGCCGAGGTTCGTATCCAAACAGAATCCAAGAGCCTTGGTCTGTAAATCAGCAGGTTTGTATTTCGCGACGTCGATCTTCTGGTTCATGTTTGCTGCCGAGAAGCCAGGTATCGGAACTACTAGTACTGACTTCAATTTGATGACATGTTCGCTGTATAGTAGCTCGGTCATCTGCTGGCCGGCGGGTACATCTTCTGGTTCGCGATTGCTAGGAGTGAACATGACGGCGCCCGAGAACACGAGGTACTGAGACCTTGAAAATCTCTCCATCCTCCTGCCCAGGCGATGAACCTGTAAAGAAAGCCACGTCGTCGTGTCCTACACATGTTCCAGGATTACTCGAGCGCATGAAGTCAAGAGATTTTGGTGTAGATTCTGCTGACGAAGGATTGCCTCCCGCTCAAACATTATCGAACGTCCGGAACCAAATTCTTCAGCCCTTCCCTTAGGGAAAGGACCACGGTATGCGTGGACCACTGCACTTTAAGATCGCGGTTACCAAATTCTTGATACTGCAGAGGCACGATTCACGAAAAGAAGGTTGTGGATCGGTGAAAAGTCGAGCTCCCTCCCATCGATGCTGGCTCCTCACGGTTGGAGGAGGCCCTTTTTGAAGATCTTGTCAACCAGTGAGACTCTACTTGAATTTTCTCGTGAAAGCAGAACCAAGTGACTCAGGGCTTTCGATGCTTGGAACTTTTCGGTCGCCCGGTGCCACTTCTGAGCGCTGTAAGTGCAGTTGGAACAGTGCATCAAGAATGTAAGAAGAATTGGTTGGTCCAGATACTTTATCTTTCTCTTCTTATTGTTCCAGTGATCGATTCTTGACTGATTTCCTTCGTTTGGTGGTATGGCGCGGTAGAGCGCCGGGCTCACGACCTGTTCAGTTTCCTGTGTGTAAAACAGTATATAGGCATGAAGACTCAGTTGGAAATGATACATAACAGCAATCAGTGTAGATGATAAAGTCTTGATGAGAGTGTAAATTCTAGTCTATTCTATTGTAGCTGAGCCTGAGCATCCGAAGTTGTCTTGGCACCTATGTTGTAACAACCCGTTAAGCTGGTATGAAGGAATGCCCCCCCGAACCATATAGCAACATCGCGAAGTGCGCAAAAGCAGCAGAGTGGGATCATTTCCAATATGTACAAAGTAGTTTGGTTTTATCACGTCGTCGGTGCCTGATCATCAAGCTTCTTTGACAGCCAAAGGGAAGGCAACCGCCTCAAGAGAATAATCGCAAAGAGGTACAGCGCTGCACTCGCCCAGAATGGCAGCCCGACCCATAGACCACCATTCTTCAGTTGCTGAGCAAACAAACGCGGCCAAAGCTCACTGCCTAACATTCCCGCCACGTTCTGCACCATCATCTGTATCGTGTATAGCTCTGTAATGTCAGCAGAGCTAGTGAAGCTCGTGAGAAGGGCCTTGGAACTGTCGAGCAAGCCCACACCTAGGGTGTACATAAATATCGCGGTGAAGAAAGCAGGAGGGCTGGTACTGAAGCCCATGGCGAACGCTCCGCATGCGCGAAGTGCAAGATTGACTTGTGTCAAGGACCAGTCCATGTCCTGGCCGGTGCCGCACAGAGGCAGAATTTGCGATGTGAGCATTGGTGTGAGAGCAAGTACCACTTGGCTGACAAACATCGTGAATGCGTTGATAAAAGTTGTGTCTGACAGAGACCAGCTGAATACCTGGCTTGCCCATTGCTGGACAATCATGTTTTGACCCATACCTAGGACAATAGTGGTGTCCATAAGCAGGGCCACCTGTATAACACGATGCCGCATAAATTTTTCATGCATGAGAGTCAGGAAAGATAAGGCTGGGGCGAATCCTGGATAAACTCGAGATACAACCTTGACTCTAGATAGCTTTAATGGAGCTGAATTCTCTGGTATGAGAGGATGGCTGGATGTGATCTCTTGGCTAGGAAGCGGGATGTAGCCCTGTTCCCCGTGCCCAAATCTATTTGGGCGCGTATCATGTTCACTGCCAGTATCTATCTCTTCGCCTTGCATCAGCTCCAACTGGGGCCGTCCCAAGGCTGTCCATAGCAGTTCGCAGGCAGAGATCGGTATGGTGGCGGCGCAGACCCCAGCTGCAACAGGACATACTAGCCAAGGGCTTTCGTGTAGCAGCCATCCGCTAGCAGCAGTCCCCAAAAATTGTACAAAGAGAAGTATAGAGCTGCTGGCGAAGAATATCGAAGACCTAAGCGAAACGTGTAAGTGCGGCACTGGAGGGGGGGACGTGAAGGAGAGTCGAACCTCAGTTTTGGGACAGTCATTTTAGCCACCATGGACCAGAGAATCAGATAAGTGATTCCGATTCCCCCACCAAAAATGTCAAAACCAGAGCTCAGCCAAAGAACCCGGAGATCGAAGGTCGCGTGGCGGCAAATAAGATAAAAAAATAGGTATTTCAACGACGTAGAGCACATACCCACCATAACCAGCACTCTCCTGTCCACTCTTGATGAGATCCATGCATATGGCAGTGCTAATAAAAGACTTGCCATGGCCGTGAAACGAACATCCCCTCCATTCAAATTTGCAACTTTTGTCTGAATGGGCTCGAGTTTGCACAGCGCCTCTGGCACCCGCAAGCCGGGCTCGTAACCTATCGAATCCTGGTGAGTTGCATACCACTGACGGCAGACTGATGCCTCGAGCATTGGGAATTTCGACGCATCAAAGAGCGCCAACGCCAGCGACACGGTGATGAGAAGCGCACCAGCTGTCGAGTGGACAAAGACTTTCGAAAGCCCGTGGATCAACACCATGGTCGAAAAGTTGTTGTTGTTGTTGTTTTAAGAAGCAAGTAAGCAGCAGTGTAAGGTCGCCGCACAGAGCTCACAGCGTTTGATTCAAACATAGATAATGAGAATGTGACAGAGTATGTTCGGACGAGACGAGGTCTGACTGACTTGACTCATAAAGTTCAAGGGAGGGAATGGGAATGGGAATGGCGTAGGGATTTAGACTGGAATTAAAAGAAAATCAAGTGATATGAAGTGGAGTGAAGTGGAAGATGAGCAGCACGCGCGCGTAGACAGGCTCGACTATTACTCCGTAGGTCATATATCACATTTGCTTAGCATGTTCTAGCAGTATGTCTCAAAGTCGTCGGGTGGAGGCGGCTCGGTGGGGGGGGGTTGGCTATCACAGATAGATAGCTAGCCCCATGCAACCTCGCCGCGCCTCGTCTCGCCTTCGCCTCGCCATCAATCAAGAGATGCTGATCATAGGTATTGTATTGTATTGCGAGGTCGGCCCGATGAGGTCCGTACTCCATGAAATGCATGAATGACACCTTCCTTTTGTACACAATACACAAGCGAACGTGAGCCTGCATATGAGCACATGGGCGTATGACCATGAGCACATGACCATATGACCACATGACCATATGACCACATGACCACATGAGCACACCTGCAACCTAACCTAGAAGTACAGAGTAGTCCGTATTGTATCAATCAGGAGTGTGATAGCAGAGAATCGCCACCCTAGGTCAGTTTCGTGGCCTGCAACCGTTGTACTTAGTATAATTAAAACCAACAAACAAACAAACAAACAAACAGACGAAAGGTTTCGCTCGGTACGGAACGTACCTCGGTACTAGCCCCCATCTCCCCCCCCAGCCTCCCAAGTTTGTAGGATTAGCTATAATTCACGCTATGCTATTGGTGACAACGACTCGGCTGTAGATGAAACATTCTTTATACTTAGTCCGGAAAATGCTTTTCTACCGTACTGTAGTACAAGAAGAAATTCCAGATGAATCCACAATTTCAGGTGCATCCCATGGAGCTCCACCCGTGTCGGATTCCCTAACGGTGCAGAACCATCTGGCCCGCCGCTACCTTATCCCTTCTGTACTTCTACGTCGTTGGGCTGAATCATTGTCCAAACTTCTTTGGAGTAGTTGTGTACCGTAGGTATCACAACTCACAACCCGGTATGTAGTATATACAGTATGTACAGCCAGCCTAGTCAAGCCAAGACTCAGAAGTGTCGGGTTTGCCTCAGTATAAATAATTTCTTTTACATACAGATCGCCCATAATTAGGCAGTTCTGATGCAGGGAGATGGATAGAGTCAATTGACCTCTACAGATCTACTGAGCTAGTACAATTCAAACAATCATTCCATAGGTCCGGAACTCATTATTTCTCTGTTTTCCAGTATGATTCCTCTTGCTATAGGGATAAATAAGAAAGTAGAAAGGAAAAGCATAGACCCTAGCATAGACCCTAAAAAGCTGAACTTCAGCCTTGTTTCGTAACTCCCCGTAGTAGTGTTTCTTAGGCCCTGCTACCTCCGCTAGTTTTCTGAGTATTTCGCTGCAGAGGCTGCATACTTCGGATGCTTAGTTTCCCTTCGTACTCATGAATATTCAAGGTCAGCAGCCCTCAGAGATGAGGCTTCCAGACCCGAGACATTTCACACCGACACAAGCTCTCTATTCTTCACAAGCCAGCCTAGATTGGTTCGAAATCAAGAGACCGACCCGACCGTGATATACGAATTCGCATTCAAGCCGCCCCCTCTATACTTCAATCAGGGTTCTTTCTTTGGGCTAATTCTACTTTTTTTTTTCGACTTCTACAACATTACAGAGCACCAGATTAGGCAGGACTGACTGACTGCAAAGGAGGAACTTACTCTTCGATCAAGAGAGAGTCATTCAGTCAGACAGACACCCTCTTTCCTGTGCAGGGATTCACGCCTCACTCGGTATGTTTATCGAAGAAAGAGTGGCCGTTCGCACGTTGGAAGTTGTTGAGGACACTCGAACAGCGGAACTTCCTCGAGATGTAGTCGTGATCTGGCATCCGCTTGTAGCCCGCATCTGTATTGTCACATGGCGGCTCTACATGGCTCTACGATTCTACCTACTCGTCACTTCCCGCACTTCTTCTTTGTTGCAATGGGGATTCTTATTCGCTGAGTGGTCTATTGCTAGTAGGACCTTTTCTTCCTTCCTCCTTTGCCGAACTTGGCTGCTGCAAAATCCGCCTTGTCGAACATATCACTGACGCTACTCTTTACATGTAGTGCCGTGCGGAGATTCTCAACGTCTGACCATTGCCGCTGGTGTCGCTGCACAGAGTAGACCGCGAAGGCCACTTTTGAGGGCCATCGGCTCCAATTTACCTAGTATTGATGTATTGATACCCTGCTGTGGGGAGAGTCATGAAATCATCCTGAACACGGTCAAAGCAGCATGCATGCTTGACTACCCAGTCCAGCAGCTGACAGTAGCACTCCTAGATGATGGCAACTCGCCTCAACTTCGCACAGCTGTCGCTGGACTAGCCAAGAACCATGCCAACGTGCGGTACGTTGCAAGGGGCAAGAAAGCTAACTACGTTTTTTCAAAAGCCGGGAATCTCAACCACGCTCTCCTCAATGTGCAAGGCATCGACTGGCCGGCTCCCGAGTACGTTGCGGTTTTTGATGCTGACTTTATACCTGAACCACAATTCTTGCGTGCAACGCTACCGCATCTCCTTCGAAGCTCCAAGGTGGCTATGGTTAGCACTCCGCAACACTTCTACAACCTGCCAGCCACGGACCCGCTCTTACAGGCGCTCGATTACGGAACCTCGATTCTGGAGCCAATCCAAGATCGTCGAGGGTTCGCTGTATGCTCGGGATCTGGCTTCCTCTTCAGGCGCGATGCGGTTCTCCAAGTTGGCTGTTTTCCCACGTCCGCTTTCAATGAGGACCACTTACTCACGGCGCTGCTGCTCCGTTCTAATTGGGAGATCATCCACACACAAGAACCGTTGCAATTTGGCCTTGTGCCCGACTCGATGGAAGGCCATATCGGCCAGCGTCAGCGGTGGAGCTTAGGCGTGGTCCAGATGGTGAACATATGGAGGGCCAAACATCTAACGGTCAGCGCCGCACATCGGAGGGAGATTGCAAAAGAGGGCTTCATGTTTGGGGTCTATCTGATGCAATGTGTATTCACCATGGCGATTGTCCCGATAGCGCTCCTGTCCGACCAGCAGCTAGTCTCGTACTCCGCAAAGTGGGAATTGAAAACTGTACTCATCCTTGCCTTGTTATACCACACTGCCTGCTGGGTGCATGAATACGTTACCGCCATCTCGTCGAACTTCTTATGCTCGACATTTCCGCACCTTAATCAGGTGTGGCTTACGATCCGTGAGTCTTCCTCTTGGCGTATGATATGTTCGAGCTAAAGCCGTCACAGCCCAGCTTATGAATCTCACTCGTTATTATACCTTCACTCTGCTGGGCCGTCGCGATAAAGTAATGCCTCTACCCACTTTCAGCAGTGGAACATCGTGGGCTGCTCTCTCCCCTACCGCGCAGGCAAAACCACAGCAACAGCAACAGCCACAGTCACAGCCACCATCCCCATCCTCGATTTATCGGCTCAAGCGTCTGCTATTCCACTCGGGTCTTCTCGTCCATGTTCTATTATTTTTCCTCGTCCCGGTCTCGCTTTTCCTCTCCCTACGCCGCACCTGCACCTCCCTCTCAATCTGCCCGGCTGCTTTGCAAAAAGCAGCATTTCCACCTGCTATTTGGCTCAGCTACGTAGTCGTGACGCAGTGCTACGTGCCTGTATCGCACCTGCTGAAGACGACTGTGTGGCCTGACCGGGAGAGCATGTTGGTGCAGAGAGAACCCGGTGGGGTGTTCTATCCGTCGTTGGCTGCTAGGGATAGGGCGCTTCATAGACGAAAGGAGCGTGTGGGTGCTGGGGGTCATTTCCTGGTGGTGTTGGGAGTTTTCCTCGCTGTGGCCGTGTCCATTTGGCGCCTTTGACGGACTACGGATGCTGACCTGTGATACAGGGTCGGATCGGCTGGGGGGCTTGGGGGACTAGGAAACTGATGATTGATTCATTATAATCAATATCGAAGTAAAAAAGGACAAGGAGAAAATAAATGTCTTAACTAGAATTCTATCACCATAAAAGCAGAATTCATCTATAAGAGTTTTATTTAAAAACACTCAAAGTATCCATAATCTCGCATCGATATTCCATATTATATGTATATATAGCCCGGTCCGATATAGCTATGCATCAAAAGGGTGATATTAATGGGAGTTGTAAGGCACTTATTTAAAATGCTTCCTCGAATCCTCGCTACCAATCAACAAAGCAGTACCGCTACCCACCTCGCCCCTTTCAGTTATGAATCGGAGCTCCGACTTTTCCAGCAGCAAGAGAAAAGATTTCAGTTTTTCTTTCCTCTTCCCAATATATGAATAATGATATACACCTAGTCAGTCAGTCATCCTTCCATTAATTTATTCTTTTTTCAACTGCCTAAACCTCGCGCAACGCAACTCTTGCTATTTGGTGAACATCCCAGGAATTATCACTTGAAAGTTTCGAATGCTCGGAGAGTCTTGAAATCACACGAGGCTTAGCCTGATGTTCTTTCTATCAAGATACTTTTTCTTTCTCTTCTCTTAAAGGCAGGTGATAGATAGACTGTGAAAGAAAAAAAAAAAAGGAAACGTCCCTCCCATCCATCTCAAGTTCCCGATGAAAAAGTGTCCTCACTAAGGGGGCGAAAGAAAAAAAGAAAAAAAATTCGATCATGAGTTGCCCGGAAGAAAACGCATCCCCTTCTAGAGATAAATCACATTCGAAGAATATCCTCGAAAGGAGTCGCTTTCTCGCGGGGTTCGTTCGTTAAAATTTCCGATCTCTTGAAAAAGTCCAGAATTGATGTGAAGATTCACACACTCGCTCATATCCTACATCGGCAACTTTTCACCAGACGGTGAGTGAGTACTATAGACCCTCTAGTGAGATTCCGATGATTCATCAGTGTTCCTACTACTTCGAGGCACGTTCCCTGCCCTTTCACCGACTTTGCTGGGAAAGAGAAGCGAGAGCGTGATAAGCGAAAGGCGAGCTGACTAAATGGTATTTATAGGTTATTCCTTTGTACCTCCTTCTTCCCTTGGTTTCTTTCGCCCCAAAACACAGAAAACAAAAATGCACAGGACGCGATCTTACGGAATGAGGCGGATCACTACAGCCATCACAGTAAAAAAGGATCTGCGGGGGAAGAAAAAGGAGAAAACAAACATGCACGATGAGACGTGAGACTTGAGATGGTAGCAGTGCTAGCTAGCAGAGTTCGTGATGCGAAATGAAACAAGGAGTGGTAGCATGTAAGAGTCAGGAAATGATAGCCGAAGTACGTCGTTCCAAACTTGAACTTGATCTCGTAACGAGCACTATAGTCTATTCTTGCTGGTATTTGGTATTGTTCCTTTTAGTCAAATGTGGTAGGGCTACCCATGATATAAATATATTGAATATACGAGATGACTTTATCTTGACTATGTTGCTTTCATAGTGAAAGTCTCTTGTGTGTAGCGCCGCATAATATCCATAATAGCAGTGTTTAATTCTCCCACAACTTGGGTATGAGTTTAAGTCTACGACATTTCTAATTTTGTTCTCCCCTCCTTCGCAGCGCCGTTCGACTCCCGCGGACGAACAGAGAGAATGCCGTCCTTATTCATCAGGATCTCGAAGGTGCGGAGAAGCTGTTTCGCGGTCAGTTATTAGTTATCCTCCCATCAAGAGCCCAACTTTGACAACAGGGATGAATATACAAGAAGGAAGGGAAAAAATAGAAAGGTAATAATGCATAAAAAGAGAAAAAAAAAGCGAACGGACCTCGAAAACACACTTGAAAATCTCAATCGTCGCAATATGTTTCCCTAAACACGTTCGGCTCCCGAAGCCCCAATGGAAATCCCACCGGTCCCAGTCCCGCTTCCGCTCCGGCTCGACTTCCATCCACCGCTCGGGTCGGAAGATGGCTGCATCCTCCCCATAGACTTCCGGATCTCGCATTGTGATCCAGGGACTGCTGGCGAGCGCCGTGCCGGCGGGGATCAGCTGTTCGTTGAAGACCACGCCCCCAGCGGGGACGACGCGCGGGAAGAGCGGCGTGCTGGGAGAGAGCCGGAAGGATTCACGAATGCAGATGGAGAGATAGGGCAGGGTTTGCAAGGAGGTGAACGGTGCTGGAATCGGTATGTGGCCGCTGGCGACAGCGGCATCGATCTCGGATACCAGTAGTGCCAGACACCGGGGTTGGGCGAGGAGGTTGCGGAATAGCTTTTGAAGGGCGTCAGAGACGGTGGCAGAACCGCCAAGCCTGGTGAGAGTTTTAGTAAGGACAAAAAAGGAAAGGGGGGAGGGAAAGCGAATTTTGGAGAGAAAAATAAGAGCCGATATGTACATAGCGAGAAGGGCTTCAGCTTTTACGTCATACTCGGACATAGTGCTGGATTTGTCGGCAGTTTTGGCGGCCATGAATCTAAGAGTTTTAGACTTAGTATTGCCGTATCTGGTGAGGAACTTTCCATACTGGTATATCAAGTCGCTATCTTCAAGTGTTTCTGGACGTGGGTGTCCGACGTGCTCGTCGTACCAGACATCCCGCTCCTAAGCCAGCATCACGTCAGCGTCGATTTTAATTCACATTTTCTTGTCTGCCTCGCCGATATTTCATCCAACTTACGGCCATCAGAGCTCCAATCCCACTTGTATCCCTGGCCTTGGCCGTGAATAACTTTCGGCCCAACCATGTTTTCCGGGCCAGGAGAGAGAGCTTGGGAATCCGGCCGAGGAACTCGAGTGGCCACACGACTTGTGCAAAGCTGGCGATGAGGCCACGCACGTCGGTGCGTTGCTCAAGGAAGCCTATGGGCTTGCCAGCGAGAATAGCACTGATGACATCGTAGGCGAACCAGCTGTTAAAACAATGAGTCGTCTGAAGAAGAGTAGCGATAAAATCTCAGTGAAGATGGAAAGAGTAGAAGAAAGAAACGTACTGCAGCCAATCATCCAAGTCAGCCGTTCTATAAGTGTCGGCTAGACCATTGAGAAATTGGGTCACGCTCGCATCGATTCGAGCTTCATATCGTTTGACTGAAGACATGGCATACTGTGGTCATAACTCAATTAGTTTAAATTTCCATAATGATTGGATTGAGGGGTTACAACTCACCGCAGCCCCCAGACGTCGCTTGATCACGACGTGATCCTCATGCTTAAGCGTGCTGAACAATGATATCGTTCCAAAATTCGGATTGTAGAACTCCGTCTTGTCGGCCGTGCGATGGTAAATGGTAGGGAGGAAATGTGGTTTGTTGATCATGAGTGAGTTGGGACCAAAGCGGACGATAGGCCCTGTTCATAGACATCGATGGTTAATAGTGTTGAGACCCCGGCCTCACGTGACAAGATAGAAAGTAAATAGAAAGCGAAAGGGGAATCATTTGTCAATGAACATCATCGAACTTATCATTGTAAACACCGAAAAGAATGGGCAAGCAAATGAAAATGGGCGCCAACCGTATTTCTCATGCAACCCCAGATAGTACTCATGCTCATTCCCGCAAAGATAGCGGTAGCATTGGTGTAAGTTTGAGATGGATGCCAGGAACGGACCTGGAAAACGGGACAGAGGATGGAAATAGCGACGGTAGACAATGGGGAGAATGAAGAAGAGATTAAGCGCCAGTATAAGTGCAGCCAGGAAGCCCGAGATGCCTCTTTGATCCAGCCATGTTTGAGCTTGAGCCAACGACGGGATGGAGGATAAGAGGAAGGGCATTGCGGCCACTATGATTCACACGAAGTACCTTCAAGAGTGATAAAAGGGTTGAAAATGGGAAGCTCAGGCTTGAATATTGGACTGAATTGCGAGAATCGACATGGAAAGATCTCGGACGTGTCGAGCAGTCTTGAGACCCTGCTCTGACAACCAAAGCATGCAAGTTTTCTCACCGATAATGCGAGTCGACGTAGTCGAAACAAAAGTGTACATATTGGCCGACAGCAGCTGGGAGAATTCCCATACAGAGTAATAGCGCATTTTAGACTGAAAACTTAGGTGCATATCGCAGAGCAATTTCTTCCTTTGTCAGCAGCCACCCGGGCTCTCAACCTAGACTATTTATAGGCATAGCAGTCGACTATCCCGGTTCAAAAGAAGAGAAAAGCATTTCGTAAGAGGCCAGCAGGTCGGCGAAAATTCCCTCCAAAACATCAGGAAACCGACGAGTAGACATACTGTACATGATCATCTCGATCTAGTCTCTGCGGCATTTCAGTTTGCCCGGTTTGCAAACTGGGATTGAGGAACACAAAAAGCAACGGGAAAAGGCGCTCCCATGGGCCCATGGACCCATTGCCCAGACGATACCAAGGGGCAGCCATATTTACGCCATATAAATTTGCCGTATTCGCTGCTCACCAAGTCAGTGATCGTGAAAGTCCTCCTCTTCTCTTCCTTTTACGATCCCCCAAACTTGCATCCCCACCCATTTGCTCAGCAACACTGCTCCGTTTTACTTGTCGTTATGACCCTCCCAGCCATCGACTTTTCCCTTTTCTTGCACGGAAGCCCGAGCGAGCGTCTTGCTATTGCGGATGCCTTGGTCAGCTCATTCAAACAGCATGGCTTTGCCCGGCTCGTGAACTACGGGATCCCTTTGGCGAGTATTGAACGTCTCGAGAAGATAGTGCGTAATCCCATCATGTTTCTCTCCTTTTCTTTCCCCCCTTTTTCCTTTTTTCCTTTTCCTTCTTCATTCCTTCTTTCTTTTCTTACGTCTTTCAGTTAACCAGTAGACCCATCTAGAACCAAGATTTCTTTCGCCTCCCTGAACAGGCCAAGCGGGAAATCTGTAACGAGCCCAGTCCCAACCCCCAACGTGGGTGGAGCTTCAAGGGTGCCGAGACTACATCGGGCCTCCGCCAACACAAGGACGCGCCCCGAGGAATCTTGATGGATGAAAAGGTTAGTCCCGGCACTTCTCCACCCTCTCCGTGTCGATCAGTCGGTGGCATCCAAGATTGGACAAGAGGAATGTACAAACAAACAAACAAACAAACAAACAAACAAACAAACACAGGCTAAATTGAACGCGTCTTGGGTAGGAGCACTTCGACGCCGGCCCTGCCCACGATGTCGCCTTTCCCAACAAGTGGCCCGATCGGGACATGCCTGAGTTCCGGCAGTTCCTGGAGCCTTTCCACGAGCGTTGCCAGGACTTGTGCCTCTCCATCATGGAAGCCTGCGAGGTGGGCTTGCGCTTGCCCGAGGGAACGTTGACCCAACGCTGTCAGCTCGCTTGCGCAAGCGAGCTTCGACTGAACTATTACCCTCCTGTGAGTGTGGATCGTATCCGGGAGGGGCGCACCCGCCGCACCTGGCCTCACACCGACTTTGGCCTCGTAACTCTCTTGTGGCAGGACGACGTAGGCGGGCTCAAGTATCAGGACCGGCAGCAGTCGAACTCACGATCCTTCATGGAGCGGGAGTACGGGACAGGACTGAGCCCGGCCGCCGTGGGGGACGAACACGACGTGTTTGTGCCGTTGACACGAGGCGACCCGGGCGAGGTAGCGGTCAACATCAGCGACACTTTCCAGCGCCTGACGAACGACATTCTGCGCGCCGGGGTGCACACCGTCGACTGGCCTTCCGGAACAGAGGGGACAGAGGGAGCAGAGAAAGCAGAGAAGGCACAGGGGGCGACCGAGAGGCAAGAAGAGTGTGCACTTCCCGCCCGCCACTCGAGCGTCTTCTTCTTCAAGGCGCACCGCGACACGTCGGTAGGCGTGCTGCCCGCCTTCGTTACGCAACAGACTCCAGCGCGTTACGACGATATCACAGCGCTGCAGTTTCACCAGCGCATGACACACGTGCTGATCGATCCTATAGGCCAGCAGGGATAAACAATACAGTATATACCTAGTAGGTGCTACGGTACGGAGGGTGGAGTGAGAGGACGGCAGCCGGGGCAGCCAATACTTTACGTACGGAGGCGATGGGTCGGGCCGTCCATCAAACTATCATGAAAAGGACTCGACACGTTAGCCTAGTATGATTAAGATTGAAAAGTTTGTTTTTCGTCTTGCAAGTGCATTGCTTTGCATTCTCGCATTGTGTTGTGATTGTAATTGTCTTTTTATTATCCTTTTCATATGGGCACTATGATGGTGTGACAGCAGAAATGATGCGAGGTGTCAGTCTCCCGTCGTGCGGCGTAAATGCGGAAAATCCAATGAAGATGCCCTTTACAAAACACTTTTGTAATCAAAATTCTACTCGAAAATATCAGTCTACTCAGCAGTGGCAGAGCCATTGTTAGATCAGACAATCAGATAGACTCGTCTTATGCTTATAAGTACGAATCTACAAGTTAATTCCCAACAGGTTGATTCTTGGTATGACGGTAATTACGTACACCTGGAGCCAGTCTATCTAAACATGGTTGGTTGGTTACCTTACACGTAGCAGCATCCTCTTTCCCCTCCTTCTTCACCCCCTTTCTCCTCCTTTGCATCGGCGACATGCACATGCACATGCACATCCTCATCCACATCCTGATCCTGCTTGTGCTGTTGTCTACGAGTGACCCAGCGCTCCATAGTCGTGCCTCGCCCGATCTCGGGATGCACCATATCAAGTAACCCCAGCCGTTGCAGTTTCGCGCTTTGCCTGGGGGGATCCAGTACTAGGTCATTTTCTGCCCTACAGGAGGCACATGTGCGGTCAGTTCTCAGTTCTCATCTGGTCTCCACTCCCTTCCACTCCGCTCCACTCTCCCGCCGTCAGATTGTCGATCGATTATAGATCTTCATCTTGATCGTACGTAGATCATGGAGCGCTCAAGGGGCGGACACGGAAGCGGGTATGGAAAGAAGGAAAGAAAGAAGGAAAGAAAGAGAGAAAGCCGGAAACACGGAAACCCCGTTTCGCGGCCCGTTTCGCGGCACGTACCGACTAAAATACAAGGTCCCCACTCGATCGAGCTGGTCCTGTCCTGCGGGTGGTCGGTGCACGCGATGCAAGGCAGCCTGAAAATAGCCTCCCGACAACGAGGCGAGTGCGTCGCCGACATTGACCAAGACGGCATCCTCTCGAGGACGGACCCAATGCCAACCCCCCTCAGCCGGAGCCGGAGCCGGAGCTGAAGCCTGGCTGTGGTTCGCGCTGACCTGAAGCGCGGCAATGGGCTGTGGAAAATGAAGGGTGAGCATGTCCATATCTGTATGGGCACCCGCATAGATCTCGTGTGCGTGCCCGGCACGTGGCGCTGTGTAATGCATATATCGGAACTGCGACGTCGACTTCCCCTCCAGAGCGTGGGCGGCTACGAGCGCATCCTCGTTGGGCAGCTCGAGAATGGAAGCTATCAGGCGGAAGAGAGGGTGCAGGACCTGGTAGTGGCAGAGCTATAGGTACAGGAACCATTCACCACCGTCAGTCACCTCAGGTTCCACAAAATGAGGAGAGAAGAGCCAAAATAAACGAGCAAAAGAAACGGGCATTTCAAGATCTCATGCATGCCCCCCTCACCTTCACAAATTGCCGGATGGCATCCATACGGACTGAGATTGGAGCAGGGTGCTCGTCTCCGCGATTATCGGACTCGCAGGGCAAGGTCATCATGTAGATCTGTATATTATCCTCGACGCCGGTAATATCTCTGTTTGGGGACAAGTCAGCATCCGAGGGTGGTGCCGTTCGTTTCATTGCAACCGCGTCTTACTGATTGGTCGAGACAGGTCGATAACCCTCACTACGTCCCGCAAGAAATTTCTCCATCGAGTGAAACTTCATCTTCTCCTCCAGTGGAAGCTCGAAAAATGCTTGTGCAATGGCAACTTGCAAATCCATCTCACTCGTCGGGATCCCATGGTTGGCGACGTAGAAAATGCCTGTCACACCATGCAGTCAGCCATGCGTTCATCACTATCGTTCTCTTCTGCTACCAGAAGGAGAGCGTGCATATCAGTAGTACCATGTTCACAGAGTGCCGTTTCCAGCTGCTTTGCCAGCTTTTGCTGCCCCTCGGAGGAGTGGAGGAGGGCAAAATCAATGGTCGGAAGTTGCGCCCACTCCATCGAGGGTGACTTAGCAGCGTTGGGTGGACCGACTGTTGCGGAATCGTGGACGGAAGGTGTTTCGTGCATGGTGTTGTCTTCGAAGTCGCTGATCGTGTGAGTCTGCCCGTCTTTGAAAGGCCTCGTCTTACACATCTGGCTACTTTTAACTACTGCCACACACCGTGATCGGGGACAAGAGCCCAAAATACGAGCGTGACTAGACCGCCAAAGATAAGTCAAACTCTCGGTCGTTTTGGCAGGATTCACTATCAAGTCTTGGACTACTCACGACGGGACTGTCTATTCCCACTTCCTGCAGTGGGTTGCTTTTAGTACATGAATTATCAGACTATCAAACAAAAGAAATACTTGTCGCTTTCCTGAGGGGTCTAGGATGTTTTTGTTGAATGATGCCCGACCTGCGCTAATCCTCGACCTATTAGCGCAGGTCGGAGAATATTCCTCCAAAATTCCAGTATGCCGACAAGTACAACGTTAAAAAGCAAAACAGCGAAGAAAACCCCGCAATGGCGAACCTCGTCTCAAGGCCCTCTTTCCCTAGCGAATGCCGATGTGCAAAGCTGGGCTGGACCCTCCACGACTTCTGTGATCACCTCAAGCCTGTGATTAGCCACGATAAGGAGGAGGGAGAAAAGTGTCTCTTAAGCGTGTAGTTTACACTGAAGGATCTGGCTGCTTGTATTCCCTCGTAGCAGTATTGAGACTCAAACACATGGCAATCGAAACCCTAGACTTAGACATGACAAGCACAATGGACCTGCCTCCATGCCTTCTCTTTGCACACGCGAAAGATGTATGTTGCTGTCAAATTGAGCGGCCTAGCCAGCTCCAAGGCACCAAACCCAACAGCCCGATCTCTTTTCAGAAAATAGAGGTAGACGTTGAGAATGCCAGCTTACGTGCGTTCAGCGTCGGCGCCAGCGTGGACCCTTCCCACGTCTTTCTGGCAATATGGGCGCTCGTACTCGCACGTTATACAGGCGCGGATCACGTGCAGTTTGGGTTAGTGAGAGAGGAGGGGAAAGATGAGATGGTCGTGCTGCAGCATGACCCGAATGCATCCTTTGAGGCGATTCTAGGAAAAGTCGAGGATGGTATCTACGATGAGGCTGAGCGCGGTACAGGTACCAGCAGGGTGTTATATAACACGCTGGTTGATATTCGTGTGTGCCAGACTATAGGAGAGACGAGGGCTGTTAAGGCGGCAAATAACTTGGTTGTAAGTACTTGGTTCTCAGTCCTGCCTTTCTGTTTAGCATACCCTTTGACTGGAGAATTTCGTTGTTGAACACCGCGCCACCACGTTTGATACGTGAAGTCATGGAAGAAATTGGCTCTGGTGCTATCATGACCTCTCAATCGAAAGTTTTACTGCACCATCAACTGACTTATTGTTCGCATAGCCAACTATATCGCTTTGTGTCGACATATTTGCAACGGAAGTTCGGGCATCGCTCATCTCGCACTCGCTTTGTAGCGATCAACTCGCTGGGATCGCAGCAACATTCTCGGCGGCACTTGCAACGTTGCTAGAAAATCCCTCCGTACCCGCGGAATCTCTTCCGATTCTCAGTGCGTATGATCGTAACCGTCTCCAGCATTGGAACGGGCCTGTGCCTCAACCAGCATGTCCGCGATTCGTTCATGAGATCTTGACGCTTCAGGCCCGTAAAACGCCCGAGAGCATTGCGGTGCAGTCATGGGACGGGAGCATGACTTATTCCGACCTCGAAGAAGTTTCCTCCTGCGTAGCTGTGCACTTGCGACAGCTCGGTGTTGGGAGTGAGATCCCGGTGCCACTCTGTTTTGGGAAATCAATATGGGCAGTTGTTTCGCAGGTAGCAGTGTTGAAGGCCGGAGGCGCTTGCGTCCCTATCGATCCGAATCTTCCACGGGCACGGATGGAAATCATCATGAAGGAAGTGGGTGCTACGATTGCGTTGACGAGCGTGGAATGCTCGGAGCTGCTTCCCATCACCAGCGAGATTACACTTGTCATTGTGAATAACGCGTTTGTCACCTCGCTGCCATTGCCGGGCGTGAGCACAGAAATGATTCCAAACGAGCCTTTGAAAAGCTCGAATGCGGCGTTTATCATGTTCACTTCGGGATCGACGGGTATACCCAAGGGGATCGTGCAAGAGCACCGTCATATGACCGCGAGCATTGAGGCACACACTGCCCGCATGTCCATCACTCCATCCTCGCGCCTCTTTCAATTCAGCAGTTATGCCTTTGATGTTAGTATCAGCGATATCTTTGGTGCTTTCCTCCACGGCGCCTGTCTCTGCATACCTTCCGACGCAGACCGTGTCAGCGCCTTGGCCAAATCAATCACAGAACTCCGGGCGACACATATCTGCACAACGCCGACCGTTGCGAAGACTCTGGATCCCAAGGACGTCCCTACGCTAAGTACTATGACTCTCGGCGGCGAAAAGCTGACCCAGGAATTGGTGGAGATCTGGAGCGATAAAGTAAAGCTGCTTAATATTTACGGTGTCACGGAGTGTAGCGTTTGGTGTGCGATCAACGAGCGAAAAGAAGGGGCTACGCAGCCGGAGAACATTGGATATGGTGTAGGTGCGGTATTATGGGTCGTTGAGCCGCAGAACCACGATGTGCTCGTTCCTATTGGAGCGTTAGGCGAGCTTGTCATTGAAGGTTCAATAGTGGCAAGAGGCTACCTCGACCCATTGAAGACGAAGAAAGTGTTTGTTGCGCCCCCCAAATGGCTTACGAAAACAGCGCAGCGAGCGGGAGAAGGGGCCAATATGTACAAGACCGGGGATTTGGTGCGGCAAAATTGTGATGGCTCGCTCTCGTTTGTGGGCCGCAAAGACACGCAGGCAAAGCTAAGAGGGCAGCGATTAGAGTTAGAAGAGGTGGAACATCATCTAGCTAGGTATATGGTGGATGCATCGACTGTTGCGGTCGAAATCGCAGTTGTCCAGATGGTGCATGGTATTGAGGTTGAGGCGCTCATTGCGTTTGTCCAGCTTCCGGGAAGCGAGAAGCCAGTCGGTACGCCGACAGAACTGATAAATATGACTTTGGCAGATGAGTGGATGCCTCGATTAGTCGAGGTGGGAGCTGCTCTGGCCAAAGTGTTACCAGGTTTCATGATTCCAACCATTTTCCTGCCTGTGTACAAAATGCCGACAACGGACACCGGGAAGCTGAACCGGAGACAACTCCGCGAAATTGCTGCTAGTCTTTCCTCTTTCGAACTCCGAAAATACAGTCTTTCCCACTCCCACCCTGGAGCAGCAGGACACGGCAAGCGAGCACCAAAGCCAGGGGTAGAGAGCAGACTCGCCGACGTCTGGGCTGAAGCATTGCGTGTACCCGTGACGCTCCTGAGCGCTGAAGACCATTTCTTTCATGTCGGTGGCGATTCAGTTCGCGCGATGACACTTGCTGCAAAGGCGCAGCAGCTTGGGTTGCATCTTACTGTGGCCACCATCTTTGAGACGCCTATTCTGGCGGACATGGCTTCGCTGGTGGACGTTGGAGCCGACTCTCTGATATCTGCTGTCAGTGCACCTACTGAGTTTGAATTGCTTCCAGCGCAGCATCGGGATGAAATGATGAAAGCCGCGGCCGAGCAGTGCGGAATCAGCGTTACGGACATCGAGGACATGTATCCGTGTACACCACTGCAAGAAGGCTTCATGGCGACTTCGAGTCTCGAGCCTGACGCCTATGTGACAACTTATAAGTTTGATCTTCCGGCCGACCTCGACTTAGACGTCTTTCGACAGGCATGGGAACATACCGCGACTTTGAACCCCATCCTCCGCACCCAAATAGTACAGATTGGCACGTTTGGCATGTTCCAGACAGTCTTGAAGTATACTGAGCTGTGGAAATACAGCGTCATATCTTCTGGATCGTTAGGGAGATTTGGGGGACCCCTTCATTATGCAGCACTTCTCGACGAAGGAGCCGAGTCGCCGCAGAGGCGTAAATTTACATGGTCAGTTCACCATGCTGTATATGATGGATGGACTTTGCCCCTGTTGATTAGGTGCTGCCAACGTTACTACATAGAATTTTCCCGACACGTTAAAGAGCAGGAGCAGGCAAGGGACGATGCTCCAGTGAAGTTTAGTCCCTTCCTACGCTACCTTGCCACGGTAAACCATGATGACCTGACGACTTTCTGGACAAAATACTGTTCTGGCTTTGCATCCCCAATGTTCCCTGCTTTACCGCAGAGATCATACCAGCCACGGCCGCGAGATACCGCAAAACTCACTCGCAACCTCCCTACGCAAAAGATCCAAGGCATCACTCTTCCCACATTCATCAACTTGGCCTGGGCATTGACAGTGCGGAGCTACCAGAGTTCTGATGATATTGTGTTTGGCTTGACTGTATCCGGACGATCAGCCCCGATCGATGGCATTCTTAGCATGACAGGGCCAACAATCGCTACATTTCCCCTGCGTATTCAAGTGTCCAATGCGCAAACGGTGCAAGATGCTTTAAATGCAGTCCAGAAATCTGTTACCTCCATCATACCTTATGAACAGACGGGCCTGCAGAACATCCGTCGCATCTCAGACGACGCCGCGACCACATGTGCCTTCCAGAATCTTTTGGTCATTCAACCTGAGGTCGACGATAGCCGCTCCGGGTTCTTGAGCGCTCAAGAGGTCGATGTGGATTTCTTGAACGATTTGAACGTCTATTCGATGATGCTTGAGTGTTCGCCACACGCCTTGCCCAACGGATCCTCATCCATAGGTTTAATGATAAACTTCGACCGTGAAGTTATCGAGCTGCAACAAGTTCAGCGAGTTTTGAATCAGTTTGTCGGCATCCTGACCCAGCTGCTGGAAGCAGACCCATCTCATGAAATTGGTCATCTGAGCTTCCTCAGTATACAGGATCGCGAGGAGATCATGCAATGGAACAGCAAAGTACCAGCTATTTTGAACCGTTGTATCCATGAGCTAGTTGCTGAAGCATATGCCGATGATCCTCAACGTGCAGCCATTTGCTCGTGGGATGGCAATCTAAGCTTCGCTGAGCTCGATTACTTCTCCTCTCAATTTGCACAGCAGCTGTGGCTGCGTGGGATTAAGAAAGGAGATTTTGTTCCTTTGTGCTTTGAGAAATCGATGTGGATCGCTGTTGCAATGCTGGCCGTCCTGAAAGTGGGAGCTGCGTTCGTCATGCTTAGCCCACAGCATCCCAAAGCACGCCTCCAGGCCATCGCGGAAGACGCAAGGGCGAAGTTTGTGGTCTGTTCGAAAACTCAGGGGGAGACCTTTGCAGGAACATCGCTAGCCATCATATATTTGGGCCCTTCATATTCTGCCACCGAACTTGAGTCATCTGAGAGCCTCAAGACGAGGTTTGAGCCGGTCAGCCCTGATGATGCGGCCATCGTGATTTATACATCTGGCAGCACAGGAAAGCCCAAAGGTATCGTTCTCGAGCACCTCGCATTTTGTTCCAGTGCGGTTGCACACGGCTTATCGGAATGCCTTTCTCGTAATTCGCGTGTGCTACAGTTTGCTGATTTTGCCTTCGATGTTGCGCTCAGCGACATCCTCACCACACTCATTTACGGAGGGTGCGTGTGCATCCCATCCGAGGATCAGCGAATAAATAACTTGACCGGAGTCATGCGGGATCTTGAGGTCACGGATGCATTCCTTACTCCAACTGTATCCCGGATGCTTATGCCATCAGATGTGCCGCTTTTGCGAACACTAAAATTGGGAGGTGAGCCGCTCCAACAGGAGGACCTGGACTCTTGGGCGAAGCAGGTGTATCTGATCAACAGCTATGGAGTTGCCGAATGCTGTGTCCGTTCGTTATACCATGCACCCGTCAGTGTCAATGATAAGCCCAGCACTATCGGCCATTCTGTTGGCTGCATCAGTTGGATCGTTGATATCGAGGAGTCGGAAACGCTGGTACCTATTGGTGCCATAGGGGAGCTGTTCATCGAGGGGCCAACGCTTATGCGCGAGTATCTTCATGATGAAACCAGGACAAGAGACGCAATTCGCGAGAGGAAGCTTGATCGACAAACGGCCCGCCGGATGTATCGCTCGGGTGACCTGGTTCGATATGATTCCAGAGGGAAAATTGAGTTTATCGGCCGTAAAGACACACAGGTGAAGATACGCGGTCAGCGCATCGAACTAGGCGAGATTGAGCACCATCTTGCAGCTAGTCTAGGTGGACATCAATCAGTTGTGGTTGAAAGTATCAACTCATCCGTGTCGGTCGGAAAACTGGTAGCTTTCATCGTAAATCTACACACTCAAGTAACATTCCACCAGCTCCTGGCGCCACCCGCGCAGGCGGACTCGGCTCTGTACAAAAGTTTTTTGAAATCAAGAGACCAGCTCAGCCAGAGATTGCCACAGTACATGGTTCCTGATATGTTCGTGTCGATTAATTTCTTGCCTCTCAATCCATCGGGGAAAACGGATCGCCGCCGCCTCCGGGATACTATTGCGGATCTGCTGAACGACAAAGAGACTGCTGCCCAATACCAGCTTGGTCACAGCGAGATGATCCCCTTGACGTTGCCTGAGCATCATCGACTTGCTGAGTTGTGGAGTCGTGTAATGAAACTCGATTCTGCAACATTAAGTGCCGATGATAATTTTTTCCGACTTGGAGGCGATTCGGTTCAAGCTATGCGTCTCGTAGCAGTCGCGCGAGCCCAGGGTTATTCTCTCTCTGTAGCCGGCGTCTTCCAACATCCTATCCTCTCCGACCAGGCCAAACTTCTGGGCCTGTCTAGCGCAGAGTCTGCCATCGACCGGGAGGAACTCAAACCATTCGAAATTCTGATGGTCCGTCCCAGTACCACTGTAGTCCCTGGTGTTCAGAGTTACTTAGAAGCGGGCCAAATACGTCAACAGGTAGCAGAAGATTCGGGCATTGAGGAGGAGTCGATATTGGATGCCTATCCGTGTACTCCTCTGCAGGAAGGGCTCATGGCGTTGTCTATAATACAAAAGGGTGCTTACACTTACCAGCACGTATACGACCTCCCACCTGGAATTTCTTTCTCCAGATTTCAGAGCGCCTGGCAACGTTTAGTTGACCAAAACAACATTTTACGCACAGTAATTGTCCGTACTGAGACCTGGGGCTTGGTGCAGGTCGTCCTGAAACATTCGCCGTTGATCTGGCTCAGGCCCACTTCTCTAGATTCATACCTCAAGAGCGACAAGGAAATTCCAATGAGCTACTCGGAACCTTTGAGCCGGTTCGCTTTGTGCACTGACCATGATGGCAAATACCAATTTGTATGGACAATTCACCACGCGCTCTATGACGGCTGGTCTATGGACCTCATAATCTCGCAGCTGAATCTAATATATGACGAGCAAGAAATAGCACCCACACTTCCATTTGGATGCTTCGTAGCTCATCTCCAGCACCTAGACAAAGCAGCTGCAGCAACATACTGGACGGAGTATCTTGCAGAGGGAACGCGTTCTCCCTTTCCAGTTCCGAAGGCAACAGACAGACCACGCAAGGGAAAGCGACATTCTGTGGAGGGTTTTCTGTCCACTACGTCCGCATCAAATTCCGATTTTACCTTGACTACCGTTGTTCGATTTGCTTGGGCTCTGCTGCTCAGCAAATATGCTGCTACGGACGACGTTATCTTTGCGTCGACTGTCTCGGGAAGAAATGTGGATTTGAATGGAATCGAAAATGTCATCGGGCCTACCATCGCTTCGGTGCCATTTAGGGTCAACATTGATCAAGGTGCCACTGTTGCAGTGGCTCTTAGCGCCGTACAGAGCGCATCGGCAAATATGATTCCGTTTGAGCAAATGGGTCTGCAAAATATCAGTCGATTGAACCCTTCAGCAAAGGAGCTGTGTAATCCCTTCACTTTATTGGTCGTTCACCCAGGAGATCAACGGCAACGCAAGGGCGACGTGCTTGGGAAGCCTCGGAATGCCGACTACGACGTTGACTTCCTGACTTATCCATTAGCCATTGAATGCTCGCTTTCTCCGGATGGATTACGATATAACATCAGTAGTAGTCCTGCTCATCTCAGCTTTACACAAACTGAGTGGATCCTATTCCAGCTAAAAGAGATCACATCGAAGCTGCTTAACGAGACGCAAAGGGCGGCGCTGGTCAGTGAGCTCGACATTATATCTCCCTGGGAGTTGGACCAAGTGCAGAAGTGGAACCACACAGTCCCAGAAGCAGAGTTTGTATGCGTGCATGAGAAGTTCTCACGGGGCGCAGCACGATTTCCACTCGCTGAAGCTGTATGTGCTTGGGATGGTAGTTTGACTTATTTCGAACTGGACCAGCTTTCAAATCGTGTTGCCCTTCTTTTGATTGCTCAAGGTGTGCAGAAAGGGTCGCACATTCCCGTTCTGTTCGAAAAATCCGTCTGGGCTATCGTCAGCCAGCTCGCGGTTCTCAAGGCTGGTGCTGTTTGCGTACCTCTCGACATCTCGCACCCTGTTGATCGAAAACGATTTGTACTTGGCGCCATAGGTAGCGACAAGGTTTTGACTTCGGAGTCATTAGCAGAACATGCCTCTGAATTCAGCTCTGATACGATTATTATCGGTCCCTCCGTACTGCCCAAATTCCCCGATTATCAACCAAGCGCTCTACCTTTGGTGGAGCCTTCTCAGTCTGCTTTTGTATTGTTCACCTCTGGCACAACTGGCACTCCGAAGGGAATCGAGATTCCGCATGCAACGACCTGTTCCAGTGCCAACCACCACGGGCCCCGCTTGCGACTGAATGAGACATCTCGAGTTCTTCAGTTCTCATCATTCGTGTTTGATGTCGCTATCTTTGACATCTACACTACGCTATTTGCTGGTGGGTGTGTCTGTCTCCCTTGTGAGTCAGACCGCTTCAATGGTATCCCTGCCGTCGTGGAGAGTATGAAAATCAACTGGGCTCTTCTTACACCCTCTTTCGTCCGGACCCTCAACCCAAGTGAGTTGCGCGGCCTGCGCACACTCGTGTTGGGTGGAGAGGCAGTTCCCACGGATCTGGTCACCACATGGCAAAACGAGCTTGTTCTGATTAATGCGTACGGGCCAACTGAAGGCTCGGCGTGCGTAGCGGGGGACTTCTTGCATGGCGTAACATCTGACACGATTGGAAAAGCTGTTGGGTGCTTGACATGGATTGTGAACCATCACAATCATGACGTCCTTGCTCCTTTGGGTACAATCGGTGAACTCTTAATCGAAGGGCCGGTTCTTGCTAAAGGGTATTTAAATGACGAGCACAGGACTGAAAAATCTTTCATATTTGATCCAACCTGGTCAGGAAAGGGCGACACGAATCGTCGCCGTTTTTACAAAACTGGTGATCTGGTGCAGTACCTTGATGATGGCTCGCTCCGATATGTTGGCCGTAAGGACACGCAAGTCAAGATCAACGGTCAGCGGATCGAGATGGAGGAGGTCGAGCACCACTTACGACAAGCATTTGGTGTAAACGCCGAGGTTGCCGTAGATGTGATCAAGCCTAAAGATTCTATAATATCCATCCTCGTGGCCTTCATTCGCGCAAAATTAGCTGCCGGGACGACAAACTCGCTGTTGATCCAACTAGCCCAAAAATATCTCAAGCGCCAAGTTCCCTCATATATGATTCCATCTGGCTATGTGCAGCTTGTATCCATGCCCATGACAATCACAGGCAAGAGAGATCGGCTCACATTGAGAAAACTAGCTCAAGAGATGACAATCTCAGAGTTGAAAAGCGGATCTGAAGAGACCGCTAGCAAGAGAATGCCAGAAGGAAAAATGGAATTGTTCCTAGCCGAGTCTTGGGCTAGAGTACTGCAATTGAAGGTAGGCCAGGTTGGGGCTGATGATTCCTTTTTCGAACTTGGTGGAGACTCTATCGCGGCGATTCACTTGGCTGCCCAGGCTCGAAGAGCTGCTTTCTCACTCACTGTCAGTGATATATTCAACAGACCCCGGCTGTGCGATATGGCGATCGCAATTGAAGCGCTCGACTCAGCTAGTAAAATCGTTGCGGTGAAGCCATTCGAGCTCTTGCGTGCCCAGAGCGACAGCCAGCTGGAAATTGATTCAATCCGCTCCACTATTGCACTTCAATGCGGAGTTGATACGACTTCTGTTCGGGATGCATACCCCTGCACTCCCCTCCAACAGGCTTTAATGGCATCGTCTGCAAGAGTGCCTGGCACATACCACGCGCGATACATATTTACATTGCCTGCAAGAGTAGACCAAGAGCGGTTTTGTCGAGCTTGGGACCAAGTGTTTGAGAAGCATCCGATCCTCCGTACCAGGATCATTCAGCTCGATAGCACAAGGACGGTGCAAGTCGTTGTTGACGAAACCATTTCCTGGAAATCGACGGATAGTCTCAAAGACTATGTTGAGTCAGATCAAGGCGCTCACCTTGTGGCGGGAGGTCCTCTCACGCGGTTCGCATTTGTGTTTGATGAAACTACTGCCAGGGCATTCTTCATCTGGACAATTCACCATGCACTTTTCGACGGGTGGTCGTTACAGCTCTTGTTGCAGGATTTTGAACGAGCTTATGCTTCAGAACCAGTGGTTCGCCCGGCGGACTTCCGGATATTTGTAAAGCTCACTGAAGGTCAGAACCAGCGGAATTCTAGTGCCTACTGGGCCAACAACTTGAAAGACGCCAGCCCGCCATGCTTTCCGTTGGTGCCTTCAACTGGTTATCAAGCACTCGCTGATCGTTGCATACGGCTGTATACACACCTCCCTCACAGGTCACAGAGCACCATAACAAATGCAACACTGATCAGGGCTGCATGGTCTCTCGTGATAGCAAAATACTCCAATTCCGAGGACGTAGTGTTTGGGTCAACATTGTCTGGCCGCGGTGCACCAGTACCTGGCATTGACCAAATGACGGGCCCAACGATCGCAACGGTGCCGATTCGTGTTCTACTCAAGAGTGATCAGACCCTTGGGCACTTTCTGCAAGAATTACAGCACCAGGCGCAAGAAATGATACCACATGAGCAGTTTGGTCTGCGAAACATCAGACTTCTGGGTACCGAGATTGCAGAGGCGTGCAACTTTCGGACTCTTCTCATTGTTCAGCCCCCTGAGTCCAAAAAGGAGCTCAATAGCACGCTGAATCTTCCGGATGAAGGTAGTGATATTCCAGGTTTCCATACCACACCTCTCGTTATTGACTGCTCGCCAACCTCGGATGGTGTGGCAACGATGATTGATTATGATTCACACCTGTTGAGCGAAGTAGAGGTGCGACGAATCTTTAATCAGTTCTCCCACGTCCTCCAACAGTGTGCAGGAAGAGATGCAGCAACTCCTATCTCTAGTATAGAAATAATTAGCCAAGAGGACCGAGAGCAGATACAGCACTGGAATCGCAATTATCCGAAAGATGTTGAAGAGCTCGTGCATGCTTTGGTAGAAAGGCAAGCTGTGGAACGGCCAAATCAGACAGCTATTCAATCCTGGGATGGAGTTATGACTTACAAAGATTTGTGGGAAGTCTCCAGCCGTGTTGCAGTAGTCCTAAGTAAAATGGGCACAAAACCTGGCATTATCGTTCCGATTTGCTTTGAGAAGAGCAGATGGGCCATTGTTTCCATGTTGGCCATCCTCAAAGCAGGCGGTGCGTGTCTTCCACTTGACCCATCTCACCCAGTTGGCCGGCACCAGATAATACTAGACACCGTACAGGCGTCCCTGGTCTTGACATCATCAGCACATGCACCGCGGCTCAGGACAGTCATGGAAAACGTACTGGTTGTGTCTGACATCGCGGATCGCTTTGTCGATAGCGATCTTGTGGATTTCCAACGGCCGAGCCCAAACGATCCGGCATTCATCATGTTTACCAGCGGCAGCACTGGCGTGCCAAAGGGCATCGTACTGGAACACCACAACATTTGCACAACTACTCGCTATCATGGGGCTGCTATGCAAATCTCGTCTAAATCTCGAGTCTTGCAATTTGCTGCCTACAGTTTTGACGTTAGTCTTGGAGACATATTCACGACCCTGGTCCATGGCGGGTGTGTGTGCGTTCCTTCCGACGAGGAAAGACTGAATGATCTTCCTGGCGCGATTGTAAGGCTCGGCGTCAACCAGGCGTGTCTGACATCTTCCGTCGCGCGCAGTCTGCCGGTTGATACTGTGAGTGAGCACCTCGATGTCCTCACTCTCGGAGGAGAGCCTTTAGCAAATGAGGTTGTGGATACGTTTGCAGAGCACACATACCTATTGAACATCTACGGGCCGGCAGAGTGCTCTGTTTGGAGCGCCTGCACACAAAGAATCCACCAGGGCCATGAGACTGGCAACATCGGTCGAGGTGTTGGTGCTCGGCTATGGATCAGTGATCTGACAAGTTCATCTCGCCTAGCACCCATTGGCTGTGTTGGCGAGCTGATGATTGAAGGACCAGTGGTAGCGCGAGGTTACCTTTTCGACGAGAAGAAAACACAGGGCGCATTCCTTACAGACTTGCCATACCTGCCAGGCGAACAGTTGCAGGCTTATCGAACTGGAGATCTAGCGCGGTATAGCCTGGATGGGAGTGTTGTCATCCTGGGAAGAAAGGACCAACAGGTAAAACTCCGCGGTCAACGAATCGAACTGGGCGAGATTGAACACCACCTGCAAGCATGTGTTCCGACAGCGCAGGCTGTCGCCGTGGATGTCTTCATGCAGAACCGGGAGACAGCTAATCACGCACTGGTTGCATTTATTTGCCCTAGCGGCAAAGGAGACGGGTTTGAATCCAGTAACATGGAAAATCTCACAGACTTCGAATATGCATCCGAGTTTGCGAAAAAAAAATCTTGGCAAGATATCACAGCAGGGTTAAGAGATAGACTCGCGGGTTTACTTCCACCATACTGTGTCCCAAATGTTTATGTTCCCCTACGAGCTTTGCCGCTCTCAACATCTGGGAAACTAGATCGGAAAAAGCTTCGAGAGACCGCATCAGAACTACCAACAAGCCAAGTACGGCTGTCACTGCAACAGAAAGATAGAAGGCCCCTAATTACCTCCCTGCAAAAATGCCTTGGGAACCTGTGGGTCAAGCTGCTCGGCATCGATTTGGGGTCCATTTCGGCAGACCAACACTTTTTCCAGCTCGGAGGAGACTCTATCACCGCAATGCGGTTAGTCGTGGCAGCTCGAGAAGAGGGAATGGCAATCTCTACCGTCGACATCTTCAACTTTCCTGTGCTCGAAGATATGGCGCAGCAGATGAAGTCCTGTGAGTCCTTGGCTCTTGAACAAATCATGCCATTCTCGTTGATTCAAAACACTTCGGCCCAGAATGTGCGACAAGAGCTTGCGGCCCTCCTTCGTGTCAAACCAAATGATATTAAAGACGCGTATCCCTGCTCCCCACTGCAAGAAGGGCTTATGGCATTGTCCATGAAACGACGCGGTGACTTTATCTTCCAGCAAGCCTTACCTTTACCCCAATCTTTGGACATCGACCGATTCCAAGCTGCCTGGACAAGCGTGGTAGCTCAGCACCCAATACTACGGTCTCGTATCATACAACTCGGTTCTTCATTCACCCAAGTCGTCGTCAACAATCAGAACATCTGGCACCAAGGCACAGACCTAAGTGTCTACTTGCAGGGGCTTCATAGCAATACTATGGTTGAAGGTACGCAACTGCTGCAACTGGCATTGATCAAAGAAGCAACACAGAAGTGGTTCGTTTGGGTCATTCACCATGCCATCTACGACGCATGGTCGCAAGACTTGATTATAAACGAGGTCGAAGCAGTCTACTGCGGCCGAAGGGTGACCGCAAGCCCCTACCAATTCAACCATTTCATCAACTATGTGACGCTCGCTCATGCAGAGGAATCCAAAGAATTCTGGAGCGCAGAGTTGGAAGGCGCATCCGCTAGTTCATTTCCATTCCGTCGACCCAAAGCCCCTGCACTTGGGGATAGAACACCCCAGAATGCACAATATACTTTCTCGGTACAGAACTCGGGAAATTTTACCATGCCTACCCTCCTTCGCGCCGCATGGGCTTTGGTAATTGCCCGATATAGCAGCAGTCAAGACGTCATATTCGGTGCCACTGTCTCTGGCAGGGACACACCCATTCCAGGTATTGACCGAATAATGGGACCCACGTTAACAACCGTTCCTGTCCGAGTGAATGTAGATGACGATTCAATCGTGGAAGAATTGCTCTGGCGGATTCAGCGGCAAACGACAGCAATGGTGCCGTTTCAACACTATGGCCTTAGCAATATTGCCCAATGCAGCGAATCTGCGGCTGTGGCTTGTGACTTGACGAGTCTATTGATAATACAGCCCCTTAACAGATCTAGCGAAAAGTTAAAAGAACTTGCATTTCTACAAGGTGACGGTGATACTATGCAGGACCTGTCGCCGTTCAATGTGTATCCGTTGATGGTGCAGTGTGAACTCACTGCCTCTGCAGTCAATGTATCTGCAACTTTCGATTCTCGTTTCCTAGACACCTCTCATACGAATCAGATATTGCAGCAGTTTGGCCAATTAGTCGCTCATCTCACGACTGCCAATCGAAATGCGAAACTGGGCGACGTAGACATCTTGAACAGCAAAGACTACACGCAAATTTATAACTGGAATGAGAAAGTCCCAGAGACCCCGACAGAGTGTATTCACGAGCTCTTCTCTAAGCAGGTATCGCTTACTCCTCAGAAACTTGCCATTGAAGCTTGGGATGGGAATCTATCCTACGCTGATCTTGATATGAGAGCATCGCAATTTGCAGCGATTCTGCAAGGAGCAGGCGTCAAGACCGAGACGTTTGTCATAATATGTATCGAAAAGTCTCTTTGGGCGGTCATCGCTATGCTCGCAGTACTCAAAGCCAGTGGTACATGCGTTCCAGTCAATGTGAACGACTCTAATCATCGATTGAGCCAGATAATATCAGGCTGTAACTCCAAGCTGGCAGTAGTATCCCCAACGCAGTCCAGCAGATTAGAGAATCTCAGTGTAAAGTCAATCGTGATCGATGCTAGTACATGCAATCTGGAGGATCCTCAGCCCTGTTTCAAATCGAAAGATACTATCTCATCGAACGCTGCCTTTGTCATTTATACCTCCGGAAGCACTGGCACGCCAAAGGGTATCGTGATCGAACACGCAACCTTAATTGCTGGAGGACACGCCGAGACGCTCAATCTGGGATCCGATTCCCGCGTTTTCCAGTTCTCATCATTTACATTCGATATCGGAATATTTGACGTGGTTACCACGTTGATCAGGGGCGGTACCATTTGTTTGCCGTCCGAAACGGAGAGAATGGCTGATGTCGCTGCAGCCATTCAACGATATAATGCGAACTGGGCGTATCTTACACCGTCTGTGCTTCGTACAATCGATATACGGACGCCTTTGCCCTTGAAGACGCTGGCTTTGGGTGGTGAAGCTGTGGGTCAGGACAATGTTGATTTGTGGGCTGAACGAGTAGAGCTCATGAACGGTTATGGGCCTACTGAAGCTTCTATCTGCGTGGCTGGTTCAATCCCAAGAGGTCATCCAGCTTCGGTTCTTGGTCGGCCAGTTGGTTCTTGCGTCTGGATTGTGGATGCAACATGCCACCAAAGACTGGCGCCTATTGGGTCATTAGGGGAGCTGCTTGTTGAGGGGCCAGTCCTGGCGCGAGGATATCTGGGGAATGACGACCTGACTAAGGCTTCCTTCATTTCTGCCCCGACATGGATGCTTCCTGAGCGCAGCACAACCCGTCTATACAGGACAGGAGACATAGGGTTTTATGAAATTGATGGATCAATAAGCTACGTCGGCCGTCGTGATACGCAGGTGAAGATCAGAGGGCAGCGCGTCGAGCTAGAAGAAGTCGAATACAGAGCCAGGCAGCTGCTCCCCAGTGGTATTGAGATAGCCGTGGACGTTGCGAAGTTCCAATCGGACACCGAAGCCCGGCTTACTGCGTTCATGACGCTGCCTCAGGATGCTCCCATTTCTACAGCATGGATGCCAATAGTCTCACAGTTGGTGGAAATTCTCCCAGAAACGTTGCCCCGCTACATGGTTCCTACCATATTCCTCCCACTGCCTGGACTTCCGTACAACTCTTCGGGAAAGATTGACAGACGTTCCTTGAGGCAGCAAGCGAGTGCTATGCCCATCGAAGAAGCCATCAGACACACAAGAGGTGCATCTTCGTCAAACTCAGTGGTGCCAACAGATCAAGAGCAGTGGCTCATGGATATATGGGCCCGAGTCCTCCGAGTTGACAGGTCGAGTATCACGCCCGAAACAAACTTCTTCCTTATCGGTGGCGATTCTGTTAGTGCGATGAAGATTGCGTCTATTGCTCGCAACGATGGCCAGGAACTATTAATTGCTGACATATTTGCGCATCCAATATTGGCGCGTATGGCAAAGCGCTGTTCCGAGGCCAAAGAGAGCATGGAAGTTCGTCCATTCGCTCTGACGAAGGCGTTTATCCGCGACGAGCTTATGGCAGATCTTGAAAAAGATGGGAGAGGAAATTTGGAAATCATTGAAGATATATATCCTTGTACTCCTTTTCAAGAAGCGGTCTTTGCCTTATCACTGAAATCGAGAGAAGGAACATTTCTCGCGCAGGATATCAGTTGTTTGCCCGCAGGCATTGACATGGTTCGATTCAAGAGCTCATGGGAATCAGTGGTAGCGGCCAACCCAATCATGCGGACCATCATTTGCCAGAGCGAAGCGGGGGACCTGTTCCAGGTGGTATTAAAGAAAGCCATCGATTGGAAAGAGATGGAAGGCTTAGATTCATATGTGCACAATGAAAAGTCCCACCAGATCACAGATGGGCAAAATCTAAACCACTTTGCGATTGTCACAGAGGAGAAGCTCGGCAGAGTCTATTTTGTGTGGACAGTGCATCATGCACTTTATGATGGATTTACAATTGGACTGATTCTTAACCAAGTGGAGGCGAAGTATTTTGGAGAAGAGGTACAAAGTCTGCTTAACTTCAACTTGTATGCAGGGTTCTTGCAGCGAACATCAAGAGATATGTCCCAGTCGTTCTGGCGTGAGAATCTGGCTGGGATCTCGAGTTCTCAGTTCCCATCTCGAGCAACGGTGTTGGAGCCGCAGCCAAACGTATCGAGTACGCTGACAATTGCGGGCCTCCGTAACCAAATCCCTGAGATCACCACACCTACTTTGATACGGACTGCATTGGCTATCCTGATCTCTAGGCATACTAGTTCCCGCGATATCTGCTTCGGAGAGGTTTCGTCTGGAAGAAACGCTCTGGTGAAGGGAATCGATCGCATTGCAGGGCCGACTCTGTGTACTGTCCCCGTCCGCATGATCCTAGATCACAGTGCTTCACTGCGCGAGACGGCACAGACAGTACAAGAAACTTATTTACAACGGCTGCCATTTGAACATCTTGGACTGTCTGGCATTTCGAAAGTTAGCCAAGATGCCGCAAGTGCATGCAAGTTTCAGACGGTTCTTCTCATCCAACCGGCGAAGCAACTAGATGTTGCCGATCCACTCGGCCTCCGTAACGTTTCCGTTGATATAGATCGCGATCTTTCTTTATTCAACACACACGCCTTGATGTTAGAATGTGCCATCTCAGACGACCAGATTGTGGTTACCGCAAACTATGATAACTCCTTGCTTGATGAGAAGCGAGTGCTTAGATACCTTGCACAATTCGAGTCTCTCCTACTTCAGCTTTCGAACTTGACTAACAGTGCCGGACGACTGAACGCAGTAGATATGGTGACCGGCCCGGAGCTTGACGAGATACTGGCTTGGAATGGTAGCCGTGCCCTAACAATTCGAGATACGATCAATAACAGGTTCCAGCATGTCGCTTCTGCCTGTCCCGAGTCACAGGCGATCTGCTCGTGGGACGGTAATATGACCTACAAGGAGCTGGATGATATTTCTACTAAATTTGCGTATGAACTCCAGAGTCACGGTTTGCAGCCAGGTCAATACGTCCCACTGTGCTGCGAAAAGTCACTCTGGGCCACCGTCGCTATGATTAGCGTGCTTAAGGCAGGAGGTATCTGTAGTTTCCTTGATCCTGCACATCCAACTGTGCGACTAAAACGGATACTGGTGGACTTACAAGCCTCCTTCGCTATCACTACAAGAGAGCAAAAGTCTGTGCTCGAAGAAATGGTCAAGGTGATTGTGATTGACAGCGAGACTGGACCTTTACAAAGTTCATCTACCCGTCACCTGCCCAACGTCCAGTCGGACGCTGGTGCATTCGTTGTATGGACTTCAGGGAGCACAGGTATTCCAAAGGGCATCGTTCTGGAGCACGCTGCTATCTGCACGAGTATCGAGCATCACGGAAAAGCCATGAGATTCACTTCGGACTCGCGCGTGTTCCAGTTCGCAGCTTATACTTTTGATGTCAGCATCAGCGATACGTTCTCCACCCTCTTGAATGGGGGTTGCCTTTGCGTGCCCTCTGACTCAGAGCGTTTGAACTCCTTGGCATACACAATCCGCAACCTGCGCGCAAACCAAGCTTGCTTAACATCTACCGTGGCAGAATTGCTACGACCATCCGAAGTCCCAGACCTCAAGAATCTGACAATTGGCGGCGAAGCCCTTTCGAGGATAAACGTGCAGAATTGGGCCGGTGCAACTTTTCTTACCAACATCTACGGTCCTGCCGAGGCTTCCATGTGGTGCATGGGAAATATCGGTCTTGACCCAGATGCTGACGAGACCAATATCGGCACGGGTCTCGGGGTCAGAACATGGATCACCGATGTAGAAGATCCAAATCGTCTTTGTTCCATAGGAATGGTGGGTGAGCTACTGCTTGAAGGGCCGCTGCTAGCACGTGGCTACCTGAACGATCCGGAGAAGACCACCAAAGCCTTCATAACAAATCCCGTATGGGCCACGGAGCAGGTTGCTCCACCCGGGACAAAATTCTACAGAACTGGCGACCTTGTATGCTACAATGAGGATGGATCTCTCAAGTATGTAGGACGCAAAGACTCGCAGGCGAAGATTCATGGCCAGCGGATAGAGCTGGGGGAGATCGAGCACAACATCCATTTGGAGTTGGGTGAAGATGTAGCCGTCGTTGTGCTTGTAGGCAAGCTTCGCGGGCGGGATCGAGACACATTGGTCGCTGTGCTTGGATTCAAGGATCTGATTGATGAAGAAGAAGGGATTGCGACAACGACTGCTACGATGCACCATATTCAGCCTTATGTGAAACGGATCAGAGCAGCGCTTCGACAAACACTTCCAAGATACATGATTCCTGATATGTTCCTTCCAATGAAGACCGTTCCTGTTACTCCATCTGGTAAATCAGATAGGCTGCGATTACGAGAGATGATCTTGCAGCTCACAGATGAGCAAGTACAAAGGATTTCACGAGAGGCGGGTATGGAATTCCGCCCTCCAGTTACGGCGGCCCAGCTCATGTTGCGCACAATTTGGGTGGAGATTCTCGGGGTCCCGGAAGAATCTGTCGGCCTGGAGGACGACTTCCTGGATCTAGGGGGAGATTCGATAAGCGTGATCAAACTCACAGCACAAGCCCGGGTGGTTGGCTTTCATCTCACAGTTGCGACTGTTTTCAAACATCCCACTTTGATCGGCATGACTCGAGAGGCTTTAGTGCGTTCTTCATCCAAAATGAATGAAGAAATTGTCGCTATGAGTGACCAAGACTATCAGAGCATTGAAAATGAGGCATTCCCTATATACGCCATCAACAAGCTTGATGTAGAAGCGATCGTCCCTGCCACAGATTACCAAGCCGAAGCTGTCGCCGCGGGCTTGTTGCCATACCGCGGATACGTAAATTACTTTACATTCGACTTCCGTGAGAACATCAGCAGCGCTCGTCTCAGAGACGCCTGCATTGCAGTGCTTCGGAGCAATCAGATTCTCCGCACAGTATTCATTGTGTGGCGACGCACAGTTTTGCAGGTCGTTTACCACGCTTCAACTGTGGAGTGCCAGGTTATGGATTGCACAGACACACAGGATGTGGAGGGATATTTGACACAAGAAAGAGAAGAGAAGTTGATGATAGGGGGCAGGTTCTGTAGTTTCTACATTTTCAAAACGAGAGAAGACAGGACTCAGCTAGTGTTGAGGATATCACATGCACAGTACGACGGGCTCAGTTTCCCTAGGATATCTGAAGATCTTATATCGGCTGCCTCCACAGGTGGTGTGCCTATCAGAACAGACGTCACGAGTTACCAGCATCAGCGATACGTGGATGAAGCCGCGGCAAAGAAATATTGGACAAAGCTGCTCCATGCTTCCAACATGACGAGACTCGTTGATCATGACCGACCATCCTGGAAGATGCTCACCAGTGAGACGTTGCGTCGGCGGATCAAGACTGTCTCTTCGAGTGATAGCAGCATCACGTTCGCGACGATGCTCAAGGCGGCGTGGGCGATGGTCTTAGCCAGAGTAAGTGGAGACACTGATGTAGTGTTTGGCTACGTCAGCTCCGGTCGCAATGCACCACACCCGGGCATTCTCGAACTATGCTTGCCATGCATGGCAATTGTCCCGGTGCGTGTCTCTGTCAAAGAGAAGACTTGCAAGACTTTGCTTCGAGAGATGCAGAAACAACATATATGTTCTCTGGAGCATGAATTGTTTGGATGGAGAAACATTGTCGAGACGTGCACCAATTGGCGTCCTTGGACACGATTCAGTTCGATTGTGCAACATCAGAACATCGACAACATTCTGGGGGAACTTGGCCAAAGTAAATTGCCACTCAGTGTGACTGCAAAGGTGTCCAAGGCAGATGCAGCTGATATTACCATCTACTCGGTCCCTGAGGGAGACATGACAACTCTCGAGATCGGATTCTGTCCGGACATAATCCCGGATCAAGTTGCACAACTCCTATTGGACGATCTTTGTGATAATCTCCAACACATGGCAGGAGACGGAGCGCGGAGCGCGCTACTGGCACATCCACTCCAAAAGGAACTACTGCCGATTCCATGCTTTCCTACGAATGGTAGTCTCGTAAATGGGAAAGATAAAAGAGCTGAGCTCTTTGTTGACACAGATGGCTCCCTAAACGCGACACAGATACAGGCGCGAGAAACGGTCAGGCAAGCTTGGGATTTGGTCATGAGTGCACCGCGAACGTTCCAGTCTCATGAGACGCAGCAAGCCCTCTATGGCCCAGAGACTTGTTTCTATGATGAGTGGGGCCAATTGATAGTGGCAGCTGCACTGGCGGCGCACTTTTCAGCTGCTGGCTATAAGGTTGACATGGAGGACGTTCTTGAGAGACCAACTGTTGCACAACAGGAAGGATTCCTGTCCCTTCAGATGAAACACAGCAGTGGAAAGTAAGAATGATTGCACCGAGGTAGTCCTGTTTTTAGCTTGTGGAAGTTGGCCAATGCCGTGAGGAGGAAGACATTAGCCAATATTAGAACGAACAATATTGGATGGAGTGGCTCGCGCGGAGATACTAGCACTATAGTTGTGGACAAAATTCAAGATTTCCATTATCCAACTGCTTCACATCACATAAGACCAGCTAAGGTACAACCCTGTGCATGTATTGCCATATTTGCGCAGTTGATCCCAGCTAGAAAGAAGCGAGACATAAAAGTGACAGCGTTGAATAGGTTAGACCACAGTGAAAGAAAAAGCTTCGAATTTTCTGATATTTCCGCCGGAATCAATAGCATTTTTCACTCAAATAGACACGGTAATCAAACGCGCGAAGACATGAAAAATTTGTGATCCTGTTTGTTTACTCGGCTAAAATGATGCGGCCTCAGGTCTCTCGACCTCTACATGATCCTTCCCTTTCGCAACCCCCAGCCTCCATCCATCGACAGGGTATATCTTGAAATCCTTTAACGCCTTTCATTAAATCCTTTGCTAGAACATTCTCATTTCACAACGCCACTGTCACCGTCTGTGCCACGCTAGGAGTACCCTGGCCCGAGATCACGAACACAAACCAGTCACCGGGTATCATGATGCCATAGTCATTCGGCACACTCAGCACATACTGACTTCCGTTCATCTGGACATCCTCCATGGGAACGCGCCTCTGATCCGTGTTGACTGAGTGCGTGTTCGTTCCAGCTCTCAGCATGGCAAAAGTCAGGTCCGCTTGTGGTTTATCGACTGTCACTGTGATGCTTCCTCCAGCTTTGACGGAGTCCCCACTGCTAGAGCTATCAGTGGAGAGACCCATGATGACTGGCCGTTGAGCATTCGATCCGTCGGCATTGAAAAGATAAGGAGGCGAGAATATCTCTCCATCTGGATGATCAGACTTGATGTCTGGACAAAAGTTGTTGGGATCATAGCATAGACCTCCACCACCAGTAAAGACTCTCCCATCAGCAAGAAGAAGTGATGTGGAGTGATAGTTTCGCGGCGTTACCATTGGTGTCAATTGTCTGAATGTCATACTCTTTGGATCGAATAGCTCGGGAACCAGGGTTGAATTCTCGTCTGTAAAAGCTCTGGAGAGTGTCTGGCCACCGGTAATCAGAACATGGCCGGTGGGAAGAACAACGGCATTGGCAAAAGCTCGTGGGAATGCCATGCTGGGTAGTCTCTCTACTATCGGTGCACTTCCAGGTGCTCCGATTGTGATATGAGTTGCTCTGTTGTTTGGCTCAACATTATGATAGTATGTGGAGCCGCCTGCGGTGAGGATCTTCCCCCTTAAAGCATCGTACATGACGAAGATACCACACCTTTTCAGCGACAGGGTCAGCATTTCCTCGCTTAGGCAGAACGAGGGATCCGCGATGAATCTCATCGACTTGTCACTCACATAGCATCCTCTGCATCCCGAGTACCAGCTGCCTGTACACTTCCAGTCCCGGCAGCCGAATACCAATTCATTTGCCTGCTAGGTCCAGCTTGGAAAACGGAATTATCACGCCAGCCAAAGAACCACTTCACGGGGCAATTAGCGATGAAACTTCACAAAGCAAGGACCTTGGTTCTAGACCATAGGGATTCAGGAAGGAACAGGTGGACTGTACTTACCATGTGATTATCTCTCTTGTCTACTTCGATGTCCTCTGTGAGGGCTCCTTTAACCAAGGCTCCTGGTAGTTTCGTCCATTCGTTCGTAGCTGGATCATAGATTTCTCCATCCTTCGTTCTCACACCACCACTCCATGAGCCGCCAATAGTAAAAACCTTCCCACTGGAGAGCGTCACCGAAGCCTGATAACCTCGAGCCATTGTCATATTCGGTGCAGAAACGAAGCTATTGGTGCTCGGATCAAATATACTGGCTCGTGCTGCATCTGAACCTCCCGTGATGATTACTCTTCCATCTTGCATTGCACTTATGCCAGGACAGAACATTTCATGCTGAGTGTTACTGATGGTTCGTTGAGACACGACTCCAGTTTCAGTGTTGTAATCGGCAAATTGTGTTTTCGCACCCCCATACCCGAAAGTCTGTTCCTTGAAAGCAGAGAAAAGCAACAGTCTTGTGCTCCTGGGCTTTTCCGAGACTACGAAGGCCCCCGCCGGTATCACGGGGAACTGAATGACAGGACCCCATGCTCCAAGACTGGCTTTGTCCGACGTGTTGTTAGACTGAGCAGCTGTGTAAGAACCGTATGTAAGAAGAAGCAGAGAAAGCGATCGTGGGAAAGACATCACTGTAGAAGAAAATCCCATCATGCGAAGTATATTCGTAGGATAGTTTTGACCCTTGAAGTTGGTTGGCAAATGTGGCTGCTCACTATCTTTATACTCCACCCCGTCGTAGATTATCAAGTAACAAGCTCTTCGTGTCAATTTCCGCTCGCTAACTTCGGCATGTAAATGGTTGGACTATAATACGGTGCTAGTATTAAGATGAACGCATACCGCCATTTGGCTGACGGTCAGATACTAACAAGGGCTGATCATGATCAGAGATGCCGCTCAGCGTTACGACTCGGAGAGCGGACAGAAATGGGCAGGAATGTCGGTTTTGATGATCGTCTCAAAACCTGGAAAAGCTTATTTCCTTGCTCTGTCTTGCTTCGCAGCTTCGCTATGATCCCGACGAAGTCAGCCCTCATTGATCGTGTTGTAGATCTCTTTAGAGCCCTTTTTGGCAGGAGCGAGGCACATCCCTTCTCCAGAGTTCTGACATATTTGACAAGCAAGAAAGTTAAAGCCAAGGCAAAGAAACGATTGGTGTTTTTTTAAGCTTTCTTAAAAGCCAACAATCATGAGAGCTGCGTAGTTGAAGCATAATAAAAAGCATAATAGATGGCACTCATACTTGCACGTATATATATATATATGCATGCACCTATGTATAGAAGCATTCAAGCATATGGGCTGCGTTGCTATGGCAAGAAGCAAGTACTAGAGGCTTCGAAGAGACAGCGGAATGTAATGAAGGGATTTACAGGGTCAACGTCAGACCGACTTCTCCAGTGACGGGAAGATCCCAATGCTTGTTGAAGCTAAAAAAGCATAAAAGTCACCTAGAAGCTCACGTGCGCGGATTATTGACAGTGGAAGACTTTCTCGAATGCCAAGCCAAGCCATGCCATGCCAAAGCGTTTCCTAAAAGGGAAGAGCTATCAACAGTCCTAATTTCTTCGCTTCGACGCTTCGACGCTTCGACGCTTCCACGCCTCGTGATCAACCGGGCCGGGCATTTCAGCTAGATGGCCACGTCGGCGCTTCGTGGAAATTTAGAATTTAGGTAGGCACGGGTAGGTAGAACATAAAAGCCGCGGTTGGGACGGCACGATTCGTGTCGAAGCCTAGTTGGCCCTTGAGTTGCCAAAACTCCCGGAAAGACCTGTTGAGCCTACGAAAGATTGACGCTACTTTGTAGTCAATTTTCAGAGCCGGAGAATACGGGGAATTTCAAGGGAACCCCTTCTTTCGAAAGCAAGCCATCGCGTGGCGAGAATCTCAAGCGGCGTCGATCTTGGCCTCAGCGGCTTCTGGACCGAGAGTCACCGCTGGTTGTAATGTAAGTAAGTGCTCATGGATGTATCAATACTCGCTAGAAGTTCTCTCCATATCGTGACTTACGAAGAGTAATGGAAGCCCTAATACACGAGGACGATCTAATGTTCATACTGTCATAATCGCCCAGTTCTAATTCTATGACATGATACGAACGACTACTAGTTTACTCGACGCGCGGTTATATTGCTATCGTCTAAAATTAAGCTTTGGACAGAAGCCTTGGCTTTGGCAGGCGATTTTAACATGGAATAATGCCCATGCTAAAAGGATTCTGTAATCAAGAACCGACAGCACTCCTGTAATATCCTTCTGCCATCGAATCCATGTTGCAGATACTCCTTTATCAGGTGTGTTGAAGTGCCAGTATGGCTCGGCTTACTTCCCCCTCTACTCGTACATCAGACGAAAGGTTTGAGGCTTAGAAAATCCTATAGATGAGTAAAGATATCAGGGAATGCGCAAGGCCGATCTTCCGAACTTCAATCATTACTTAGGGTTTCGGACTGGCTAGCTGTCAATCATGTTGTGATAGGATTTCATATCTTCTACAAACATAATCTTTGAGTCTACTACTAGAATTTTCTCTTGCCACACTATGCTCAACATCAACCCACGGGGGATCTTCTCATAGAAGTTCTCTACGGAAGAAAATAAGAGGAGAGACAGCCTGCCAGAGTAAACGTGAACCCTCTCGCCGAGCTCCTTACACAAACTCTAAATCCCATAATGTCCAGCCAAATATATGAGCCTCAGCCAGATTTCAACCAGACGAGCACAGGCGGCGCAACACAATCATCGCATTTCATCTTCCATTGCCTCGCCACCTACACATACTTACTTTTCCACCTACATAGCTACCTTGGAACCTCTTCTTCAAAAACCCCTCTCAATTCCAAAAGAGATATCACTTATCCGTAAGACTCTCCTTCTACAATCACGTAACCCAACAAGGCTCAACAATACCCCTAACCAAAATCAGTAGTAGTCGCATCAAACCAATGCAAGACGAGCTCATTCATTCATTCATTCATTCAACCCTACTTACCCAACGCCAAAATGAAACTCCAAACTTATCCAACAACGCATATCGAAAAAAACAACACAACCACTTTTCTTTGTGCATCAGATCACACCTCTCTTCCACACACACGCACACACGCCCCTTGCAGGCTTCTAGAAGATCGAGCTCTACTTACCTACTCATAAGTAAAAATCTCCCTTTTCTTCTGACAATGTGTTCAATCTCGCAGATCTCGGAAACAAACCCAGCCCACGATCTCCCCCTCAGCCATGCTTGTAGTCAAGTACGAGAGGTACACTTCCCATACCAATCAGAAAGACAAAAAAAAAACGTAACGAACAGCTCTTCACGGGATGTTAAAAAATACGTAGAAGGAAGATCAGGCGTCCCCCGACTCTATTCTTCATCCGCTCTTCCTCGTGACTCTTCTCCATCCGTAAAGGACACAATACAACACGTGGGGGCAGGATTACAGCAACCGCTCTTCTTTTTCGCCGAGGATCATGCGCAGAAGGTGAATGCGAGGAAGGAGGGTAGGTAGGTAGGTAGGTAGGTAGTTTTTGTGGGGTGGATAGATCATAGAAGTCTTTTCTTTGAGGATTAGGTGGTCGGTTTGTGAGATTTTGACTTTGTCTTATTAGGACGTACATAGAGAGTTATCTTATAGAATGGTGGGTTGGGAAAGGTGCATTTGCTTAAGTTGTGATATTGAGTTATTGATCTTCAGCAAGTTCTGAGGTTAGTGTTTTGCTTGTGGTTGTTTCGAGGTTGAGTTGTGAGTTTCGTACTGAGCTAGTATAGCACGGTGATGGGTTTGAATATTAATTGACAGCTGAACTAAGCTCTGTTTGGGGGAGTATCTACACACGTTCTTTCTATCTTTATATATATTATACATATCATACAAATCTACATCCCATCTCTCTCCCAAGATGAAAAACTACAGCCCAACAGCCTCCCTAACAAGCACCATAGTCTCCTCGGCACTCTCCCTCGCCCTCACCGCACCCCGTCTAGCAACCTCCTCCACATACCCCTCCTCACCAAGCACTCTCTCAAACCTCTCTCTCACATCCCTCAACCCCTCCCGCACCTCTCCCGCAACCAGTTTCTTAAAAGCACCCAGCCCCATCCCCTCTTTCTCCAACATTCCGCCGAGTTCCTGCGCACTACGTCCGTGTTTGTCGAAGGATGAGAGGAGAGCCAGGAGATTAGACACGCCGGGTCGGCTGACAGGGTCCCAGGTGACGAGGTTCTGGGAGTCGGTTAGGGCGGAGGAGAGTTTGGTGGTGATGGTTGAGGGAGAGTCGGTTATTAGGATGCGGGAAAGGGGGGAGGGGTGTGATTTTGACATTTTTTGGAGGGGGGAGGTTAGGGACATTATGCGTTTCGTTGGAGCTGGGCGTGTTAGTTGAAATATATGGTTACAAGAAATTATGTGATGAGTGTAAGAGGAGATGCTGAGGAAGGGAACATACAAAGGATAGTCTGTGGGGTGACTAGATGTGAACAATTATATGTATGATTGAAATTCGTGACGCATTCTCTCGCGAATTCTAGATGTTGACTTTGATCCTCGCCAACTGGAACGTGCGTTGCTCTGTTCGGAATGGTCTGTTAGCCACCATTCGTTCGTGTCGTCACTCTTAACATAATCCGCTCCCAGAACTTGTCTCAACCATCTCTTCAAACCTCTTTCATGACGCACCGATTTTGGCAGGAACATACCTATGCACTAAAATATCCGCAGCCTGCAAGACGGGATACGAGAATAATCCCAGCTTGAGTTTTGATTTGCTGCTCTCATCCAAAGGAGAGGTATTGTCTGCTAACGATAGTTTGCTCTACAAGATCGTTAGCAAACTATCATACACACGTGTTCAGGAGGATCGAGGAAAACTAGAGGACGGTGGCAGAGAATGAGAAAGGGGAACACAAACCTTCCATTGTGTCATACGTGAGAGATATCCCATGCTAGCTGTACAGCTTAGTATCCACATCAGCTCTGAATGAGCTGAGACCTGTATGAGCAGAATGATTAGCGCACGTTTTCATGGAAGCTTGCTGATTGCTTGTTGTCATGACTACTTCGTTAGGGAATGACATGACATAAATGTAGAAGTAACGAGCACAGTGTCCCATCCCACGTCTAAACCTTAGCGAAACAAATTACTCAACAGCCAACGGAAAACACTGAATCTCTGAATATCAGTCTCCCCACAATCTCAGATCTCAAACCTGTCAGAACATCACCTAAACAAGAGATAGAATAAAATATGCACCGAAAGAAAACCTCAAACTCCATTCCGGAATCAAGCTCACAATAAACCAATAACAACGAGAAGGAACCTACACCACCCTGCCAAAAAACCGTACTCCTCCTCTCATCAACCCCCACCGCCAACAGCGCCGCCAAACTCTCCCTCCTCCACCGCCTCAGATCATCCGGTTGCTGAAAAAGCGTAATGGCATGTAAATCCACGACCGAGAAGAACAATTTCGTCGATGTAGGAGCGGCGTTTTGCAGAGTGACCCAGGTTTTCAAGGCGCCGAGATAGTTGCCGAGGTGGGGGATGCCGGTTGGTTGGATGCCGGAGAAGATGGTTTGAGGAGGGGATGAGAGGGGGGGAGGTGAGGAGGAGGTTGAGTAGGATTGGGGAGAGAGGGGAGAGGTGTGAGGGGGGTATAGGAGGGAACGTAGGGGATGTTGGAGGAGACGCGTGTGCCCTCGTACTGAGGCCAACATGGCTACTGCTGGATGGGAGTGTTCTCTTTGCTTCGAAAAAGAAAACCTTGGATGGGGTTGTGTTGTGATAGATGAAAATTAGGGCACTAGAATTGAGACGATTTTTGTAGGTTCACGATATTGACGCGAGGCCACGTGATAGCTCAGATATGTCTCTGCCGTGGTATCAACAGGGACAAGTGTTACTTCAGTTCACGGTGTAGAGTGTTGTAAGGCAGTGTGACACAAGGTATTATGGTGCTTGGATCGTATTATTGATTTTGTACATGTGTTTTCGTTACAGAGCTCGTCTATCCTCTCTATGCCCTTTCCCCCAACCCGCATGATATTCTACAGGAATGTCTCCAGCTAGATACTATAGCACTTCTCTTCTTCCGACCTTACCAATGGCATTTTGTCCCATGGGTACCTTCCCACCACTCGAAGCCCTAGAAGCCTCTCGGTTAAGGACATCAATAACCTTCTTGCCTGTCTCACCATTCCTCTTGAAAGCGAAATCTCCAAGTGTTTCTTCAAGCTCATCTCTCATCTTCTCAACCTGAGCATCCATATCCTTTCCGACTTCTGAAGACATAATTAGCCACCTTCCAAAATTGAACGCCATTACGCTTCCTTGTCCCACCCACTCAAATATCCCACTTACACCCAATAACCCTCCAGATAAGTAAATGTAGTACGTACCAACACCAGCAAACTCCCAAACATTAGCCTTCATACCCACCCCATAAAAAGCATATTTCCTCAAGAAAGCCAACCACAGTTCCTGCGCCTGCGCCTCCCCGTCTCTAATCTGAATCAAACGTCTAACAGTCTTCCTCTCGAAATTTTCCTGACTCTTCTTGTGAACGAAATTCGCTCTCGGTACCGTCCACCGCTCTACGATCCTGGGTAAAGGAACGGGACCGTGAGCGGGAAGGCCGCAGTAGTAGGCGGCGCGGAGCGCGAAGTCGGAGAAGAACTCGAGGTTGCGGACCGAGTAGCTGCGGAGTTGGAGATCGCAGGTTGGGACGCCGTAGATTGGGGTGCGACGGAGAGGGCGCAGGTATGCTGCTTGTACTGCGCGGGGGAGGCGGAGATTTTCAATGGTTTCGGGGGCGGGATCAGGTCTGGAGAGAAGTTGTTAGTTTAAGGGATGATGGGCGAGGGGGTGGACTCGGCAGGTAGATGTACGGTTCGACTTTTGATACATCAATGCCGAGACTGTTGTCTACCCATTGCTGTCTCTCCGTCTGCGAGGCATGATCTAAGTTCTCGGCTTCGGTGGATGCATGGCGTCGTGTGGATGAGAGGAGTGTTGAAGTTATACATGGTGTCCGGAAGAAGTTCGTTGGTTTACTCTGCGACCACGTTAGCTCTGTGCAGTTGGATTGAGGCTTGCGTGAGGAGGATTCACTGCTGAATTGATGAATGCCCGCCAGGGTATGCGCGAGGAGGTGGATGTGGCCATTTTGTTGGAGGCTGTAAAGTGGTCGTTGCGGGCACTTATCGAGATGTGAGGCCAAAATAATTTCTCGGCAGCCTTGCAAGCGGCCTTGCGCGCTCCGCCGGGCAACCATATTAAACTTCACTACAGCAATAAGCACGCAGTTTGTACAGCATATTAGATGTAGACAGTTCTGTAATCTGTTTACATCTCTTCGACGAGTTCTGTTCAAATGTCCCTTTAGATGGAACATCTCAATGGAGGTCCTACAACTTGGTTGCAACATCAAGCCCTGCTATTCCCGCCAAACGGGGATGTCAGATTTCATTTTCAGCAGTTAAAGAATCACAAGGCCTTGCTGGGAACATCGCCAATGCACGATGAGGGATATAAACATGTCTGACAGTCATGTTAGGTCAAAGAAGAATGCGCAGATAGAGTTTCATGGACCGATGGAGAAGCAAGGTGGTTGTATTCGCTAGCTAGTATGCAAACGTCGGGTTTCTTGATAACTTTGGTATTGCAGGATTGGTCACAGGCTAATAGCCCTTAATCGACCATAGCGCTTTTCTGACACTTACATTTGGCTACCAGAATGTTTTGGGTAGAACGAAGGGTAGTGGACGTTCTTCGCCAGAGGCGAGATACCGGTCCCGTTGTAGCAGGTTGACCTTGCCATTGACTAGAAGCCACGTGTGTGCAGTAATGTACCCCAAGATCAGTATTCTTTGTGACTATTTCCGAGAAGCCTGCCGCCGCTAGGCTCCTGAAGCAGATTTTTTTGGCTTTTGCAGTGGCGGAGCCAACGGGCGCTTTTACGCGCTTTTCAATGGCTTTTGCTTCCAAGCAAAGTGTTGAGGGTTGAAAATGACGCTCATGATGCGATCAAGACTCATCGGCGTGCCAGAAATCTGAAAATGCGATGGTAGCATCCTCTCCAACCTTCCTTAAGTTTGATACCAAGGTAGTTGTAACGTTTTACCAGATGTATCCGTGGTGCTCGATGATTGGAGTGAAGGTTGGGAAGACTAGTTGTGGCTTCTCTTCAACGCTTCAGAACACCCTTCTTTCTCGAATCTCTCAATTTCTTGTAATGCGCCTTCTTTCCACTCGTCTTCGCCTCCTGGATCTCGTTGTATTTCGACTTGAAGCGGCCACTAGACTTCTCACCAGCAAGAACCTCCTCAACCAAAGTCCTTTTACGGTCCTTGTTCATCAATCTCAAGCTGAAGTACTCGGTAGGACCTTGGATGATGGTACCAACCTGCGAGAACTCGGGTATTTGCTGCTTCTTGTTGTCCTTCTTATAATGTCTCTTCGGATCAAGAACGTCTCGCATGCGAAGTAATTGCAAGTCGCGCTTGAGCTCGGGTGTCAGGTTTGTCCTGGGCATATTAAACCAATCTGCACCGGCTGAAGCTTTTTTATCCTATTGTATGATCAGCTGTGTTCGTGCAGCAATCAGAGTGGTAACGTAGGAGTGTTTCTTCTCAGTGTAACTATGATATTAAGACATCATGGAGTGCAGGGCGTTCCCAAGACGGGCCCGAAATCTGCGTCATGGTTTGATTGGATATTTTCCTCATAGAAGGATTGCAACAGAAGACAAGTGAGATAGACCTTACCTCTTCAGCACGCTTTTTGATTGTGATTGGGTCTTCTACGATGCGGGATCCGTTTGCTAATTTGCGCTCCTTCTCTGTGACCAAGTGGGATCGGTCAACTTGAGCGCCAGTCTTGGATGACTTGATGTATGAGACGATAGGGTTCTCCATGGTAATTTTCGGAAGGCTGGTGGGAAACGTCAGTTGGGGTTGGGGTTGGGGAGCGGTAGCTGGGTGTACCTTGATTCGATCGAGGAAGCAGTAGACATTAGCATCTGCTGCTTCCCTTTACTCCTCAACCTCTGCTCCGCATCCTTCAGCAATTGCCGGAGCTGCTCATTGGAAAGATCCTCGTCTGCCATGGTGGTGGTGTGTTGAGCGTTATCTAACGAAAACGAGGTACGAAAAGTTTACGGCGGTTTTGAGAAAAATGTCGACCTTGGCGCTAAAAAAAACATGCTAGCTTCTTCCAGCTCTAGCGCCGGATCGCTCTCACCCAAAGTCACCGACTCACCATATGGAATCCAGGCTCCATTCGCGCGCTGCAAGACGGGCAGGGAAGGGTCAAGTCATAATTGAGAAATTCCCTTTGAGTCACTTTGAACAAGCTATTATATACAATCGGGGCGGTTTCTCAAGACAAATCGAGTGAAGTGAAGTAATTCCGAGGGCATCACTAGACTGTGATACACAAGGTACGGATTTATTCCCAGACTTTTGACTCGGCATAGTCAGATTCCAAAGTCGCCAGAATTGCTTATAGCACTTCTTACAGTAATGTGTTCACATGTCTTATCTGATCAGCCATTCTTTTCTGATAGCGACAGGTCGGTTGCCCATTACTTATAGATGATCCTTGGCACGTGTACAGTATCTCCACAGTTCACGCTCAAGGCTGAGTCGGGACATTTTGTACAGTAAGATAGGTAAACAGTCAAAGAAAAGAAGCAAACCCGGCTGGGATGCATATCCTATTTCGCTGTGGGGTCATAGGCTGGTTTCTATGCGCAGTCTTGTTCTCGTCGGGCATCGAAACAGCCCGGAAGATATGAAGGAAGATAAGAAGGGAGCTGGTCTTCTTATGGGATAAAGGAAATGGTCTCGGGATTGTGAAGATGCCTAATATCGGTAATCAGCTCAGCTTCGCTTCCTGCCTGCATCGTATCGTATTTTTTATGAGAGTTTCAGGTAAATGCGGCGTGCATAGCATAGCATAGCATGGCATGGCATGGGAAGCGGTGGGCTGAAGATGACGATGTGAAGCTGTTGATGGCGGTGGTGTGGACAACGCACACTTTGAGCAACTCACGTCGTAAAAGCCACCATCGTTCGCCTGCATATGTGGATTTCTGCCCAATGTGAATGGATGGAGAAAATCAAGTATATATCTGACCATGGCGTCGCATTGATCTGATCTGAACTGCTCAGTCCTGAGCATCCACCCGCATACCAAGTAAGTAAGTAAGTGACGAAGGAAACACGGTACTTCGGATATAACTTAATATTGAGATTGTTCTGGTAAGCAAAACCAGCCCCATCAGATACCTATACCTACGTATCACTCATATCCCATATCTATCTATCTATCTATCTATACTTTTCTTAATCTCCTGCTTCACGGGTCATACTTATATCCAAAGCCAGACACTTTTTTTTTATTTCATCTCCAAGTACCTATCAAGAAACTCAAGACACTTACATAGTGCTTTGGCATTGCCTTCATCAAAATCTGCTTATTATAAGTACACCACCACCAGCTCACTCGAAGCGAACCCAATCCAAGGAATCCAACCTCCCCCGTCTCCCCTCCTCCACCAAACGGACCCGACCCCGACCCGACCCATCAATCAAGCTCCAGCTCCAGCAGCTCCAGCTCCCAGCTCCAGCTCCCGAACGAACCATCAACAACCAATCCATCGCAGCTTTTGCGCAACCAATCACATCCTCCATCTAACGAAGCTGTCAACAAGCTCGAGAAAGCTTCCTGAATACTCAATTCCATCTTCTATCGCGCTGCGCAGGACATATCCAAGGCAAGCAAAGGTGCTGCCGTGCGACAATTTAAGAAACATTATAAGTACTCCGTAAAGTATTGTAACACCCGACCGTCCGGAACCCTCCCAAGTCAGCTGCACTGTGCCGTCTTCCCTTCAAACCCAAAACACCATCACACCGTACGACAGCCGCGACAAACGGAGTCGCGAAACCTCAGAGTTCTACGAATCAATTCGGGCCAATCTTCTTTCAAACAATCACCGCATGCGACTCGAGGAGATAACAGGACCACGAAGCGCAAATACAATTCAGATACGGAGCAATCGCAATTATGGATCAGAATCCACCAAGTTCGTCGCATGGCCAACAGGGACAGCGCGCACAAGCTCCAACCTATGATACAGCTCATGGAGGTCACTATGGTACGTCGGAGTAATCTCCTATCAATCACTTGTACGGGGCTGGTGTAGCAGACGAGTTGAAGGCGACTGCCGCTGGATGGACAACAAACACAGCTTCAAACATGAGCGATTCATTGGCTAACGATCTGTTTGCTTCTAGGTGCCAGTGCTGCAGTAAGATAGTCATATTTGGGACCTGATAGATTATACAACTACTTACACAATACAGCTTGCTCAGCAAGGCTTTGCGCCAGTCGCAGAATTCTACACTGGTGCTTGGGCAAATGTACGTCTATCAATCTATTCCAATCCCTCGCGATTCAAATTTGCGATGCTCTACAATGCTTCTTGAGAAGTTTAATAAGAGCTGATGCTTTATCAGGTCAACCAAGGCCTCCACGGCACTTACAAAGATATCCTCACTACCTACTGGCAACATGTAATCAACCACCTCGAATCCGAAACTCACGACTACAAACTTCACCAACTCCCCCTCGCACGCATCAAGAAAGTCATGAAAGCCGACCCAGACGTCAAGATGATCTCCGCCGAAGCCCCAATTCTGTTCGCTAAAGGCTGCGACATCTTCATTACCGAACTTACCATGCGCGCCTGGATCCATGCCGAAGAAAACAAACGCCGCACTCTTCAACGCTCAGATATCGCTTCCGCCCTATCTAAATCAGACATGTTCGATTTCCTGATCGATATCGTCCCGCGTGAAGAAGCAGCTAGCCATGCGAAGAGAGCGACTGGTGCGCCGCAACCTTCTGCTCCTGTACCTGCAGGTAATCAACTTCCTCCACAGAGCATTCCGCAAAATCAAGGGCATGGGCACATGCCTCCACCGGATTATATAGGACTGGGACACCAGGAGCCGGATTATAGACAGCAGCAGAATATGTATGCGCCACAACAAGTTCAGGCGGGTCAACCGGCTCCGTATGGTGCCACGCCGCAGCAGATGTATGGTGGTGATCTCGAGGGTATTTATGGTGGTTATCCACCAATGCAAGGCGGACCTATGCAAAACCAGCAGGTAATTTTTGTCCTTACTCATTTACTACGAATGATGACTAATGTGAGTAGCAAATGTACCAAATGCCTCAACAACATCCCCGTCAAGACTCTTCAGTAGGCCAAGATCCAGGACACCAATATCCGCGCCATGACGGAGGAGAGGGTGATGCGGATGCAGAAGGCGAGCGCGAGTACGATGTCTAGGTGGGAGATCATCACTCGCTCGACTGTACACAGGATCGAGTTTTTCACGACGCAACGAAGAACAGCAGTAAAACTAACCAGATCGAAAGAAGAAGGACACGTGACAGATGAGGGGAGAAGAACTCTAATCCGAGGAATGGCATCGTTCAGCATGACCTTTGTCTGTATGGGGCACTTGTCCCCGTAGCTCGATTAGTCTGGCTAGCTTAGCATGGGAGGGATGGACGGGACGAAATGGAATGGAATGGAAGGAACGGAGTGGGAGTTCGAGTAGTTTTCTTTCTGGCGCAGGCGTGTGATTGTTTACGTCCTTACTTCTAGTCCAAGAACGGGCGAGCCCAGATGGGAACCAATGATTTGGCTACCATATAAGTAGAATGCACGAAACGAACGATTTTCCTTGTCCTATGATCAACGTAGAGTTTTCCGTTGAATTCCTGGAACTTCGGTTTTATTTCTTGTGATGTGGTATTGTTTAGAACTCCCGAGGTTCGGCTACCTCCATATCGAGGCTTGTGTATTTATACACCGGTACATATCCTCTCTGATTGATCTGATGTGTATCATAAGCCGGTACCCATTATCGTACAGAAGCCTCGCTATATCCTTCTCCTCCTTGCGTTTGTCTCGTCTCATCTCAGCGCATACCGAACCGAGATGAGAAATTACCTAGTCTGTCGACTCGCGAGGGACTCGCCATGATAGTGTATGTCAGTCTGTAATTGGACACGTTCGTCAGCTTTGTTTTTCTTTCTTCCCTCATTTTTTTCCGCGTTCAAGAGCACGGCAATTTCTTCTTTCCAGCACTCAAATACCAGCACTCAAACCATGACATCCTCAATCCCAACCCAAGGAATCCCAACCAGCGATTCAGGAACAGGGGGAAAGTAAAGAAAAGAGATAAAATACGTACTTCTCCAACAACGCCGTCCCCACCCCAGCATCCACCCGTCCAAACTTCCGATTCCTCAACCCGACATCATAAAACTCATCCGGGTTCTCTGTCTGCATCAGCAACACCGTCTGCTGCAACTCATCTAGATTCTCCTTCAAGATCGGCGCATTATCAAGCGTATCGACAAAATCACTCAGGTACGCCACGTCTTTCGCTAAGGCGGCGACGCCGTTCGGGTTGATTTTCTTGATGGCCGGGGAGAGCGGGAGAGCCAGGATCAGGTTCGCGGCGTGGGAGAGTGCGTCGAAGTAGATTAGTTCTTTGATTTCCCGCGGGAGGCCGAGGAGCGTCGAGTTCATTATGTTGGAGAGGTATCGGGTGAGGGTTTGCATGTAGTTCGAGGGTTCGCTTTCGAGTGTGCTTGCCATCCTATTTTCCAATCATTAGCAATCATTCTCCCCTGTCTCCGTTCCCTTCACTTCTGCTGATCACGCAAAAGGTTAAGATAACATACCAATCGTACTCAGCTGTCTCAACAAGATCATCGATCTTCGAATTCACCAACTCGAAAATCCGCTTCTCAGCCGTCTTCTTATTACTCGTAAACTCCTCGGTAGCATCCAACACGATAGACCCGCCAGCTGAAGTGGATGAACGCGCTGCTATGAGGAGTTGTTCGAGTTCTCGACAGGCAGTCTCGAAATGTTCGAGGTTGATGAGAATTTGAACGATTTGGCCGAGGTACTGGGACGAGAGGCGTTCCACGAGGGAGCGGCACACCTTTTCGAGGAGCAGTTGGTCGAGGGACTGAGGGCGCGTTAGTCGATTTTGGGAAGAGTGGAGGGGATGTGTACCTTTTTTAATGCATCGTCAATGACATTTGGATGTTGGAAGTGGTCGTCGGAGAAAAAGTAGAATTGATTGAGGAAGTTACGGATGTCGATGCAGCAGAGGGGGTACATTTGTGAGAATGGTAGTACGCATGGGAAGCTGTTGGAGTTTAGTTGGGGTCGGGATGTAGGGAGAGAGTGTATACCTAAGTTCTTCTCTAGGCTTGTCTGGTGTGAACCAGCATACATTAACAACTTTGTCGTACTCATCGATATTTGTAACAGGCATTGGCATGTAGTCATCGCTTGCCACAATCTAGAGAGCGTTAGAATGACTTGAAGAGTGTGAGGAAGAATGCACACCTCTTGGAAATCGTCGCTAAAGCGCTTCTTAAGTAGCTCTGCATATTTGTCGAAAAGGGTAAGTAAGAAGCTGTCTAGAGTGGCAACAGAATATCCCCAGGTCTATCGCTGTCAGCTACGAGGATCCTTGAATTGGGATCTCAAAGATGGCTTACATCCATGGTCTGGATAAAAAGTGCAATGACACCCTTGATCTTTAGTAGCACTTCCGCATTGTCAACTTTCTCTAATGCCTTGGAGACCAAAGCGATAGCTGTTTGACACATAGAGTCCCACAATTCGTCGACCTGAAATCTATTAGCAAGGCATCACATAAACATTTGAGGTACTTACATCAACAGGGGATCTAAGATTATGAGCTCTTCTCATGGTAGCCCTCTCAATGATGGCAAAACCAGCAATACCCTCTAGTAAACTACTCAAACTCTGGTCATCCTCCTCCATCAAATCAACAAATGAAGGGAGTAACAGTTCTTTCTGCCGCCTCCGCGTTGCGGCATACTCAGCTCTAAACTTATCACTCTGCCCAAGTGCTTCATGGATATGTAAACACTCGAATAAAGGCTGGAAATCGACGTGCAACTCCTCATTATCCAACACATCAAACTCTTCACTCTCATCAAATACCAATTCAATGGCAGAATTAAGCTTGAAGTTTCGCAGATACTCATTCGTTTCCATCCTCTCCTTCTGCCTCGTCCTCCTCATTTCTGTATGATAGAATGCAACCTCACCCAGGAATTGCGAGGTCTCTCTAATTCGATAGAGCCAAGTATTCAAATCCGTCATGACAGCTTCCGAGATAGCTTTCTGTGACGCCGGTATCGATTTTTGAATGATCTCTGCCAGCTTATGCTGCGTCGCATATTTATTCTGAATCGTCGGGATCAAATGTTCATTCTGTAAATCGTCCAATGCTTTCAATGCCGCATAATAACTCTTCTTTTTAATCAAATCGTGCGCCTGGTTTACGGCATGTAAGATCTTCAGACTCTCTTTCAAAGCTTCGGACGCTTCTGCGATGTTCTGCCGGATGGATTTCGTGTCGACCAAAGCCTCTTTCTGCGCAGCTAGTTTCTCGGTGGACTGCTGAATCGATTGATTAAGTTGTAGGATTTCGGAGGTCAGAGAGACGGTTCCTTCGCGCACTTTTTGGAGTTGGTTTACGGATTTAAGGAATTCGTCGTGTTTGGTGAGCCCAATTCGCTCGATGTCAGCCTCGCGCTCTTCGGCGTAGAAGGAGAGACTTTGCATAAGCCCTGGGGTTCGATTCGAGTTTGAAGCATCTTTGAGGGCTGGGATTAACTGGTCGAGGTAGTCGGTATCGGATGAGGAGAGGATGATCTGGTGGTTGTTAGGAGGGGTCACAGCATGGAGTTTTGGGTGGGAGCCTTGCCTGCTGGACTGCAACTCTGTAGTCATCGTATTGAGGCGGCTTTCGTGCCATGATGGGAAGGAGGGTCTTCGAATGGGTTCAAGTAATAGTCACGCATGACATCTGGGAAGTTCCTCCATGGCAACAAGTAGTTTTAGCTGGGTTTGTGACACTTGGTGATACTTGGTAGATAATGGTATCAGATAGACGCGGCTCCCCAGCTGTGGAGCCAGGCCTTCCCCAGCCGAGCTTCGAACCTAATCTTAACGACAGTGAATTTCGAATCTTGTACTCGGTCCCTGCCTCTCCACCCTTATCATATTCGAAACTTGCAATCAATCAATACTTAACAGAAGCAATTTCGAATTCGAGTTCTCTTCCCCTTGCTCTAAAATAATCATTGCGAATCCTCTTACTCTTACTTTTCCCCTCCTCTACTGTGTCCAGCTCAGTCAATCGTTGTTCATCATAAAACCTGTTGCTTGAATGCATTGTCTAGCAATAGGAAATTGATGAAATGATCTTGTCCCTTGCTTGTTCTGTCTTCAGGAAATGATCAGACAGAATCTGCAGCCTTGGAGTCCACTATAGCGATGATTAAAAAGAGAAGCATTCTTTCATAACTAGTAATTCTGCTGACCCCTCCATAGGACTTTGTCCAACCTCTTGATATTTTAGTCTACGGTCAGAATAAGCTTGATCTATTTTAATTAAAGTTCTTCGCTGCATACAAGAAACCAAAAGCTGGGCTAGTGGGCCGCCTCCATCCGGCCAAAGGTTTGCAATCAGGCGTTTCCATAATGATTATTCAGATGAGGAATACAGTCATGTTCTTTGTTTCCCGATACTGGAATCATTATTTGGTGCCCAGTGGACTCGTATATACTATCAACAGAGAAATATACGTTTCATGATAGGGGATAGTTTGAGCGAACTTAGTGGTGCAGGAAGGGAAAATCAGAGACGCTTGTGCAGAATCTCTCGGTGTGCTTCCATTAAATGCTTTATTCTTTTCTTTCATTATATATAGGACTAAATGCCATCTGCTTGTTGCCGATGCAATAAGAGAGCGTGTGTGAAGTTAAAGGGATGCGTGGTCCACGTCAATCTCGCAGCAAGTTCCGCATACATGGATTTGTCGTCCATGACTTGCTCGATCATACCCTTCTTCTCAACAGCCACTTGACTAGGCATGCAGTCTCTGAGCAAACTAGGCCGCTATAACACGCAGAATTGTTGGTCTGGTCTGTTGAACTTCCTGAATACAACAGGAACGTGTGTCCATTGACTGCTTTCAGAGCTGTTTCCCCCTTTGGCACCCAGCATAAATATGGGTATATATTTGTATATATGGATAGAATTTCTTCCTCTACCGTTAGTGCTGGTGACTTTGAACTTGAGTTATTCTATTCGGTATGTATCCATCTGTTAGGACAGATTTGTACCACATCTCCACCTCTAAATTTCCTGTGGATACGTAGATTGAGTTCAAGATAATCGGTATTTTCTCAGAATGATAACGCCAGTTTCATGGCTCGAAAAGTTGTGTTTGACTTTTGGATTCTTTTCGATTTGCCCCTTTGCGCTGTGAATGGTTATTATCTTCTTCTCGGGCATTTTTCTGCTACTCTCCCAAGATACGCAGAGCAAATTAAGGACAACCACAATGCTCCAACGCCTCGATGTTCTTGTGTCATTGTCTCCCGATGATGTTCCTTGCAAAGAAAAATGGGTTATGGCTTCCGTTTGTTGTGCTTGTCCTTGTTGGATATCTTTCTGCCGCCCTCTTATCAACGTCCAGAGAAAATCAAAGTGACTTGGTGAGGCCCAAAGTCTGCTTCTAGCTTCGAAGTTGAGAGAAGCATGTATTTCTGGCTTTCTAATCCACTTTGATCTTTAGCTCCTTTTGCTATTGTCTGCCATAGAAAATCTTGTTATTCTCAACCCAGTCCGAAGCTCCTAAATGCATCTTTACCATTCATCCAAATTCGGTATCTATTAATTCCAAATCCACTGGAAACTCGCAGCGCACTAGTAGAATGACACTTTACAATCGTGCAATGGTAGCTTTACCTGTATAGCAAGCATGGGTAATGACTTTTGTCGCAAAGCTCCTCATTCGTGTCTCCGGAGACAACTTTGCCCATGCTCGGTGTGTGGCTCTTGCATGGTCTTGCATGCTCTAGAGCCGGTGATACCAGCATCCATCCATAGTTTGCCAATTCCAAAATTTCTTCAAGCCTCACCAGTGTTTATATTCAGATTGTATTTTCGTTTGCATAGGAGGGGACTTGATACGCTCCACATTTGTTGGTATTGGCTCGTCTTCGGAATTTCAAATTGATGAGTGCTTGCAGGAGACGGTCAAGATCCTATTCGTTGTCTTCTGAGATACCAACGATATATTCTTGAAGGCTTTGAGGAATGTCGAGTCTAAACGTTTGCGATGTCTACTATGTTGATTGTGCTACCTCTCTATAGACTTATTATGCTCTAGAAAAAGTGAGATTGACAGCGAATATCCATTCCTAGCATAAATACAATCGTCACCAGTGTGTAGACTCGAGTTGTAGATTTACTTCACTGATTGTGCTCTTCGTTGATTTATGGGGTGATTCCTTTTAGCCTTCGTAGTTGATGATTCTTTCCCAGAACTGGTAAGACCAGCAGAGCTCTGCAGTTTCCAACGCTGACCTGTACCCAAACCTCAACTGTGTGCATATTCGCATTATATATATTCGTCTTGTGGAGGACACGACTTGACGTGATGTTCGGCACTTTCGGGTTCTTTCCTTCGTGCTTTCGTAGCTTGGGAGTGTTTCCTAAAGTAGATGAGATCATCCAAGCTCTTTAACATTTCCCGCCAGCTTATACTCCACTATCACCAGTGTGTATATTCGTTCGAATCGGTTGACATGCTCTCCATTGATCCAAGGGTCTTGTTATCGGGTATTCCTAGCTGGGTGTTGCCTACAGCAGACAGGATCCGCAGTGCTCCTTGGCCATCCACTCAAAGGCTTGTCTTCTTCGTAGCTGGGAATGTTACTTGAGAAGTTAAGAGTTTGCAGGACCCTTTGACGCTGCTCTCCAGCCTACATCCGACCATAACATGTATGTGGGATCGTATGGTGCTTCGTATGTTCTTCGCTGATTCAAGGGTTCGTTTCATTTGGTTTTCGTAGTTGTGTTTCTTGTCGTTGACGAGTTTGGCAAAGATCCTCCGCATCCTAACCTCGGTCTACATCCAAATGCCACCAGTGTGTATATATCCGTATTGTGGAGAGGAAGACCCGACACACCTTTTGGTGGGTTTAAGGCCTTGGATTTCGATACTTCGGTGTTCGTAATTGACGAGACCTCCTTAAGCAAATGAGATCAGCGCTTGCCGGCCGATATCCAATTGTCACCAGTGTTTATATCCATGTACTGGAGGGGAGGATTAATATACTCCTGAGTGCTTAGGAGTCTTGTATCTCGCCATTGGTAATGGAATGCTTTTCCTGGAGCAATTGAGATCAATATCCTCCGGCAAGCATCCAATGGCCACCAGTGTGTGTGTTCGCATGATATAGAGGAACTCGACGAGCTTTTGGCGGGTTTGAGATCTTGCATTCCGATACTTCGATATTCGTAGATGATGGGGTCCCTTGGAGCAGATGAAATCAGCCCTTTCTATCTTATATCCAATCCCCGTCATGGTGCTTTCCCTATCGTAGAGAACGAGTTAATGCCCCTTGTGATGATTTGATGCTATTGCATTCCAACGCTTCGATTTTCGTAACTGGTGGAGGTTTCCAGACCAAGGAGTCCTGTGTATGTATTGTATATTGAGTGTCAGTTATATCATCCTTGAAGTTTCAGACAAATGTCGAGCCTGCCTGCCTGTGCTATAGTATTCAATGTTTGCAACCTCTGCATCGAGGCCTTTGAAGCAGACCCCAAGTAGGTTTCCTGTCTTTGAGGACCCTGCAGAGCTTCTCCCAGCAAAGAACTTGATAGATATGAAGTCTTTGAGGCGTAAACCTAGTTCCAACACTATATTTGGGAGAGTGTTGATGTCTCTGGTTCTGTTCGTGATGCATTATTTGGTATAAAGAGGTCTCAGAGCAGAATCCAGAGCAGAGTAAAGGGGCTATACACTCACCACAAGGAATTCAGGCTTACATTTCGAGTTTGAAGACAACAGGAGCCTTTCAAGAATATTTTGTGAACTACAAAGTCAGAACTTATATAAAACTTGGTCGTTACTGCTGTCCATGGTGGGATTGCTCTAATAGGACGCGTTCACTTAGTGTTCGAACATGAAGAATACCAAAACTGGATTGGCCTTTGTTTTACAGCTCTTGTCTCTGTTTACTATCCGAGTTTTCCCTAGAGTTGCACCGACATTACAAGTCTATATCTCCACCTATGAATATCCATTTCGATGCTCATAGCTCATTCGGCTAAACTGAACCTTTGGTACTGTCCGAGTATTTGAGACACATGTAGAAGCATAAGTGAAGATAGACTTCAGAGCAAAGTCTACAATGCTTTTCAGTCACATCACTTACTTTGGGTCAGTGGTGAGATAAAATTATTTCTGTATAATCATGGTCTACGGTGAGTAAATACACAGCAGCCATTGTTGCACAAGACCTTCCAGCGAAGGCTGCAACTTAAACCAAGGCGCGTATGATACATTATTCAGGCATAGAAAACATGATTGATAATATGGTTTGATCTATAAGAAGTATATCTCCTCCGCTCTACCATACTTTTTTGTCCGTTATCTGTCTCCTTTTCTATCCAATATTCTCATTCTCGTTGAGATGCCGGCGAATGGAAGCGAGTCACATCAACTATCTCCATCCACACGGTCGCGTAACAGCTTAAAGACTGTCACAAGGCAAGAAAATTCCGAAAAAGGAAGCAGCTCCTGCCTTCCGTTTTTGGCCTTCAACGCTGGAGCTCCTTCTTCAGCAGCTAGCGCTAGCGAGAGATTCACAACCTCCCTTCCACATTCAAAACCCTCTTCTTCCTTCCTCCCTCTTGAACCTCCAGCCTCTCGACTTCTTCTCCTCAACAACTCCATCACCATCTCTTCTCTTCTCCTCTCCTCTCCTCTCCTCTCCTCTCCTCTCTTCTCACTTCCCTCTTCTTCCGTCGCATGCTCTTTGGTTCGCGCCTTTTGATCCGTTGCCATTCTTCAGGAATCGACGCGTCGTCAACTTCGTTGGTACAACCTGCTGCCGTTTGGTTGCCGTCCTTGGGACACAGCATAGCCGTCAACTGTTGGTTCTACGTGAGTGTCAGGCCTTTCCCTTGCACTTGCTTCATCTTGCAGCATCGCGTGCAATGTGTCACACATCCATATTTACACTCCATTTTGCCAATTTGCTGTTCCTACCACTGTTTACTTGGACCTGGTCACTCCATCAACGCTGAGCTCGAAGCCCAGCTGAATGATCATCTTGTCCTTGCTACTTGCATCACGATCGAATCAACCCTCTCTTTACAAAGTCCATTGGATTCCCAGACCAGCTGCTGACTTGTCTAGATTACTGCAGAGATTCCGGTTAGTCCTCATCCTCTCACAACTGCACCTCCTGTCCAGAAAGTCAAACGCGCCTTCCTCCACAACGTCAACTTCTTGCGAACGTCAGTTCAGTCTGCAATTTATCCGCCCGTACATGGCTACGCTCCCTTCCTTCTATCTGAAGTATCAGACGTTTGAACAGCATCTAGCTAGCAGCAACTATCAATTCTTCTCTCTTCCTCCTCCGATATACAACACATAGCTCATATACCCCGCTTGTGATCTCTGTCAGCTCATTTCTACACATTAGATGTCTGTGGAAAATCCATATGACGTAGGGGAATTTCTCAAAGTTGAGAATGTTTATAACTTTTGAAAAGGAATTCACTTATCTTTCGAAGATAGCCCTTTTCTCAGCAATTGAAGATCTATTAGTTTTTAATCTTATGCTAGTGTTCGAATATCAGTTACTACTTTTCTTTTTTTATTTTCGTCTTTATTACTAATAGTAGAGAAAATAAGGCCTTAGTTGTTTTTCAAGACAAAGCTGGCACTTTGCAAGGCGGAGTTTCTAGCGGCACTGAACATGTCTTCCCTGAGTTAGCCTACAAGCAGCATTCTTCTGATCATATCGTTCTTATTTTCATTTTCTAACGGAGCACACCTACAACTGTCCTTTTCCTGTCGTATTGTTTCAACGCTTTCGATAACGCTATAGCATCAGATAACTTTACCAGAGTCGAGTCCTGATTATTTCCCTATCCTGCCTTGACTTACGCTCGAATATTACTATAATATTAGAAGATACTACATTGTTGAACGACATTACTAAGAGTGGAGTCCCAACAGCCTCTTAATCCTGCAATGCTTCTCTCTTCAACTGCACCTTCCTTATTGCTTGTCGCTTCTTAGGGGCTCGAAGTCCTCGTTTCCCTTGGCTCACGCATCTCTATTTGCCCTTACACCTCATCATTACTTTATGAGCCAAGAGGTCTCTTGGCCTTGCGAGCGAATAAGTTGAATTCTGGATACTCGCGTCGAAGTAGGATACTATCAGCCTCTTTTCGAATCTCTATGTACTTTTTTCACAGAGCAATATATAAATGCTTCCCTTTTGCTTGGGAATGAATCCACTGCTCAGAATTATCTTGCTTCTGTCTTCAGTACTAATAGTCTCTTCCAATTGCATTACATTCCTGCTTGAAGTGATCCTGCCACTAGCAAAGGCTTTTGCTCCTGCCGGTCTTCTGAGCCACATCCCACCACTTAACTCACTGTCATATAAGCGCAAGGCTGCACCTGCTCTCTTATTTTGTCCTTCCGTCTTTACTCTCCTCTCAACATTTTTCTTATCACTAGACCTTTTGCGAACTTCATTAATTAAGTTCTTTCTAGATTAAATCAACTGCTATAGACTATCCTTCGAGCATTCTAACTTTTGAGCTGATTCGCTTTCATCGGCGGGTGATATAAATATTCTGCTGGAATGTCCCGCTACACTAACTCTCCCAGCTCCTCGCTGAGAGATGAATCTGTGCAAAACACGCCCTACACCACTTTGACAGCATTTTCTCCCGAAGATGTACGCCTTCAACAGTCCTCCACCAGCCGATCTGGGATGGGGCCACCGACCACACAGGTAGGTAATGCGAACGCACACTTCCTTCTCTCAAGCCAAATTGCTTCCCATGGTTACAATTTTCTGTGGTTTTTCCTCGGCGTTACTTGTCTCCCATCTTCGAAGAAAAAATTACTGACCTTCACGTGCAGAGTGACCCCTTCGTTACCTCTGACAAGTCCAAAGCTGAGCAGAAGCTCTCTGCAACAGCCTCAACCTTCCAGCCATTTGGTATGAGAGGTTCATCGATGATCCCTACTTCACTGAGTTCTAGTCCGGTTCCTGGCACTACACAGTATCTTGATGCTGTGATCGAGAAGGCAACTTCATCACCCAAAGGAGATCCGGAGATGGGCTTCGGAACATTCACAACAAACACAATGATGACTCGCAATATCAAGGTTTCGAGTATCATGAAGAACGAAGTAATGCCACTGATTGAGACGACATGGAAGGTCAGTCACCACATTGGCTCACTTCTCACCCCAAAAAATCTCGTCATTTACTCTTCTAAATTAAGAAACTTGTGGTGACTTCGCTAATCTCTCTTTCTCTCTTCAGAAATTGCACAAGGCTGGAAATAGTGTCCGTGGTAGCTTCAAGTTCCGCGACATCGGCGACACGGTCTATATCAGACTTGGAAATATATCTGATGCTCCAACAGTCTACAACGCACTCAGCAAGGACCATGATAACATTGCCGTTGAATATGTCTCCATCAATACCATCAACAAGGTATACCCTTCAGCACCTGGGTTTTGTCCCCTCGCTGACAATCTATAGGGTCTGTCCCCTCAGCAGGAGTTCTCCTCGGCTCACGAAGGACAAGTCGCCCTTCGTGTCAAATACCCGACTGGTAGAAGCTCGAATAAGCTTCAATTCGAGAAGAGCACTCGAGATCTGTTGTCGGTTGAAGGTCCCATTGTTGCTTGGCAGAAGATGGCAGCTGTTGAGGCAGGCGTCTTCCACCTCATTGCCGAGTTCAATGATTCTGCACATGCTCTTCGGGCAATGCAGCGCATTAATGGCATGAACCTTGGTGTAAGTTATCAAATACTTCCTTTCCTCTAACCAGCCTAATCTGGCTATGTCTAGGACGCTGTTGATCCATCGATCATCTCAATCACTTTCAATGAACCTGATAGATCATCCACCTTATCAGCTCAACGTGCGAAGCCAACGATGACTCCTACCCGCCGATCTGGACCTTCTGAGAATCAAGCCGCATTCATTGGTGGTATGGGAAATATGTCGATTGGTAGCGGACAAGTCCCTCAAGCTCATACCATAAGCGGATTTTCGACAACTACCAGTCCCCTCAGTTATGGTATGGGCACTCCTGGTTTCAATATGCCACCTGGTCCATTACCTCTTGCTATGAACAGCATGTACTCTCCAGTGTCCATCGGCCATGACTCTCAACAATGCGGTGCAGCTTCTCTTGCTCAATACCAACCACCGCCATTCTTCCAGCAGGGTTACAGTCCCTCGACTATGGTTTCATATACTCCTCGCATGTATGGACAGCAATACACTTCACCAAGCCGCTTCTATGATCAGAGAATGCCACAAGGTGCTCGAGACCACACATACTATCATCCTCGGGGAGATGGTCGGTTCGAGATGGCACGATACGGGTATGGTGGTAACCGTCAGTTTGGTCCTCGCAACTCTCGGCAAAACCAAGCTGCGGGCCAGCATAATCATGTTGATATTGAGCGAATACGTGCAGGCATTGATGTTCGCACAACCGTGAGTTACTCCATTGGCCAATGATTGATTCGTGGCTAACGCTTAGCAGGTCATGCTCCGCAACATTCCTAATAAGGTTGACCAGGCTATGCTCAAGGAGATTGTTGATGAGTCAAGCTTTGGCAAGTACGACTTCATGTATTTGCGAATTGATTTCAGCAACAATTGCAAGTATGTACAGCTTCCATTTGCTTCTTGATTCCAGTGCTTACGGGATTTAGTGTTGGTTACGCATTCATCAACTTTCATGATGTAAGTCTTCTCAATTTCCGTTCTTGTAGCTTGACTAACTTCTCCAGCCTCTTGATATTATCAAGGTATGCATTAGATATCGCCAAACTAAGTTTTGTGCTGTGCTAATGTTATCCCCAGTTTGTGGAGCTGCGTTCTAATCAAAAGTGGTACAGCCTTCCAGCTGCCTGCTTGGCTGACAAACGAATGCTAATGTTTCCGCCAGGCAACGCTTCCGTTCTGAAAAGGTTGCTGAGGTCTCTTATGCTAGTAAGTCCTATTTCAATTCATATATGCCCATATCTAACACAAGCCTAGCCATCCAAGGTCGAGACTGTCTCATCCAGAAGTTCCGTAACTCTTCGGTTATGTTGGAGCCTGAACACTATCGGCCAAAGGTATGAAGACCATCCCTCGGAAAGCACAGTTCTAACATGATACAGTTGTTCTTCATCCTCCAAGATGGTGATGAGCTCGCTGGCAAGGAAGAGCCATTCCCACCCTCTGATAATGCTTCCAAGCTCAAGAGATCCTGTGAGAATGCCGAGCACGTTGGTAAGTCTCCAGAAAATATGTCGACAGAAAGTTGTACTCACTATTACCAGGTCTTTTCGCTCCAAGCGCTGGTCAGCAATTCCGTGATGAGCAGCGTCGTCGTCGCAGCCAGTATGATCGAGGCACCAGTCTAGCGGAGCGTGATGAATACTATGATGAGAGCCTATACTTGGGCTTTCCAAATTGTAAGTCATGTCATATTTTCAAAAGTCCCAGGCTAACATCATCCAGATTAAGTCTTGCATACACTAGGTAATCGTTCTGCTGGGATTGGACTTTGAGATTTGGCCACATCTGTGCACATTTCTTCCGGCGACTTCTAGGCAAAACAGGTCAGTTTGGCGGAGGCCCGAGAGGACTTTTAATTTTTGACATCTTGCACGACGGGTTTGGCAGGATTTTTTGACTATGGAGTGATCTGGTTTGGCTTTATGCCAGGTCCCCACTACATTACCAGAACATCTTATTTGCTTGGCTCAGAGATATCACATATTACGTTGCTTTTTGCGATAAATCCCTCGACGTTGATCAGGGAAATTTTCATAGCTACACAAAAGGTAATTCAATGCCTCAAAAATTAGATTCTCATTAATGTTCTTGACTTCTACCAAGTCTTTCCTCTGAACCATGTGAGGCCCCAATGCTTATAAACTGTCGCGTCCGAGTAGTCTCTCGCTCGCTCGCTCCTGCAACAAAATCAGTGTCCATATTGTGACCAGCAAAAGTGAAGAAGCAGGGTTCCCAGAACAGAGACCTCAGTTCATTATCGAATTCCTCCTCCCAAATAGCCCTCGATGAAGGGAATGAATTGCTGATATATTAGCTTGACGAGACGTAGTTTCCAGCAATTCGCAAACTTATGAAAATTTGTGGCAGCTGAGAAAGAGCCCAGTATATGTTAATGTACGTGTCTATCTCATCTCATGTCTTCATATAAGAAGCAACCGATGTTCTTCCGGAATTCGGTGTTTGATATCCAGCTCTCTTCTAGAAACTGTCCCCCTCTCTCCATGACCTTACTTACCTACAGCCCTACGGGTGGGAAGCTGAGCACGGCGATCTCTACATTGATCCAGCTTGGGAGGGGAGGAAATACCTTCATGAATAAGAGTGAAAGTGAGAGTTTGCAGATGATTCAGCAGAGCGGTTGTGGAGATCGAGAGTGAGGGGGTCAGGATTTGGATGTGGATTTGGCATGGATTCGTTTTTCGGAATAATGTCTGTTGTTGGGGGTCATGGAAGAAAAGGAGAGAGGAAATCTAGAAGGTGTTTGGGACTTTTTCGTTGAAGACTGAAGTGGAGTGATGCATGTATATTTACGTGCATATCCATTACGTGTATGCATGGAAATATCCTCGTCCAATCCATTCCAGAAGACGAACGCCTCGCTAAGGTAGCTAGCTACATCTATTTACTCGTTCAACGCAACGCTAGTCAGAATGCGCATGGATTCTAAAAGACAGACAGACTGACTCCTAGCCTATGCCTGCTGAGTGAGCTATTATTCTCGTATGTATGCACGTAAACAGAATGGTATCTTTGTGTTCTTATCCTTCCTTCCTGCTCTTCAATACTCCTTGGGTGTCCATGTATATATGTTTGTACATGCGTATCCTGTCTGTGCGATTATGTACGTGTATGTATCTGGGTTCCGTCGTTTGTAATATAAAAAAACCGCTGCGTCTTCCTCCCCTCGATCCTCTTTCCCACTTCACGGTACGTACTGTCACAAGTCAAGGGATCTGGAATCTGCTGTTTCTCAAAGTTTGACCAACCCTGTGGCTGTTCGGTCTGTGTTATCTTCATGACTCAGGTGGTAGGGAGGGTAATGGTTTTCTGGCGATATTGAAGCTCTGTCCGCGCTCGCGTGTCCTGCTGGGACTTCCCGTTTCCAACGCTCGTTCTTGTGTTGCGGCGCGGGGCGAGGTTGGCGTTTTTCCTGTTTCTGTTGCTGTTATTGCTGCTCTTGGTATAACCATATATCCGTTTCTGTTCCCATTCGTTTGAAGCTGAGATTGTGGTGTCTGTAGAGGAACACTGTCAAGCGGAGGAGAAGGGAGACGAGAGGCTGCCGCCCCCTTCATCAGATCTTCGTCGCCTTTCCGCTCTTCGACGCCATCAAATAACCCATTGAAATTTTTTTCTTCTATCTTCATATGTGCTTTCTCTGGTGGCTGAGGAGATACCACTGTCTGTTTACGGATAGGCGTTGCATCCTGCACTAATATACTCGGTAGACTAACGCCATTCGTGCTATCGGCTCTGGTGATAGATACCTCATCTTCAACAGAAGCTGATCTGCGTCTTCCGGATCCCTTTCGTTTCTTTGGTGTCCGAGTTTTAGGCGTCGAAGGCTCTAGATGTGTGCTTTGCTGATGGGAGGAATTTGTGTTTGAAGATACAGATTTTGCCAGTGGCCGGGTACCTGAGGGAGGTGTAGACTCGATTGGTCCTGTTGTAGTTGGAAGAGGGTTATCGGCCCCAGAAAGTAATTCTTCACCGCCAGACGCACCAGAAGACGGCGTGAATTCAACAACGTCCTCCTCTTCTCTTTCGTCAGGCGAAGCAGGCGTTAGAGGCACCTCAACCTCATAGTCATCCATCCCTCGCCTCTGTCCATTTTCCATCCAAACACTCCCACTCGTCCTGCTATACCCCGGACTCTCACCCGGGCTCTCCAGTGGACTCTCAACCGGAAACCCACTCAGAAGTCTCGCCCTACTAAACGCACTCGGGACATCAATATTTGCACCATGAATTCCTCCACCGGATACCCTCGAAAAGATAACAAGGGCTAGACAAAGAAGCAGAAGCACAGATTGAACAATGCTCATCCTCTTTTGAAACACCACTTCATCAGCCAAAATATTGAGTCTCGAACTTATCGCCAGGATTTCACGCCGTGATTCATCGCGTTGGCTTTCCAGCGATATAACGGTACTTTGCCATATCTCATCATATTGTTGTCGAAACTGTCGCAGTTCATCAAGAACAGTACTGTTTAAGACGTCGAGGAAATTTGTGGTTTTCGAAAGTTGCTTTTTCTCGACTTTGGTAAATGCTTCTCGGAGGATGCGAGATTGCTCTTCGATGTATTTTAGGGAGAGAGTGGAATTAGTTTCAAGGAAGTTAAGGCGCCGGGAGACGGCTTTAAAGAATGATTCTTGGATTGTGGGAAGTGAGGAGGCGGAGGAGGTTGTGGATGTTGTTTTGTTGCGGGAGTGGGTGGTGTTGTTGAGTTTTTGGGTTGTGATTACTGTTGGTGATGGGATGGACGTGTTGGAGACGAGTATTGTGGTATTCAGAGGTGCGATTGGAGGGGGCTCGCTGAGGGTTGAATTTCGTGCTATGATGGACTCGGTGGTATTGGTGACAGATGACTTAGCAGTTGAAGCAACTGGCTCTGAAGAGGAATCTGGGTTTTGACTCGATCCATGTGCCGTTTCCGTGGCATTGCGTACTGTGTAGATAGTGGCGATTTCAATGATTGCCCGGATTGGAGCTTCGGACGGCAGGCAAAAGTCTTCTGGTATTGTTGTGCCAGATAGCCTAAAGATGTAAGATGCATGTTGTTCCCATGGTGTCACTTCAACAATTGCTCCCTCATTCGAATTCTTCGCCTCGTTGGATGCTGCATTACGAACAGGCTCAGGCTCGGAAGGTTTAAAAGCCCTAGCCATCTCATCACTCGCAGCCTTTAAATTCTCAGCAATCTGCACCACCTCCGCTACAGCGTCAGGAACGAACTCCTCCTCCGGCCCAGGATCAGTCTCATCATTCTCGTCATCATCTCCATTAGCTTCAGTTTCTTTCCAACTCTCCAACATTCTCGTCCCATGAACTCTAACCAGGGAAAGCGGACAGTAGTACTCCTTTCCGTAATGGCTCAGGAACTCGATACGTACATATCGCGTCCAGATTTGAGGGTTTGTGATGAGGAAAGCTTGGATCTCTCGCGAGTTTCGGGCTTCGTATGTACCAATGTCTTTCCATTTATCGATTTTTACTGGATAGCGGTCGCTGACACTTACTCTGAAAGTGCGGATCATGCTAGAGAAGAATTCGTAGTTGGCGAGAACGACGGTATCGATCCAGATATCTTCCTGCAATATATCAGTATTCATTCAGCAGAAGTTTAATTTATACAGGGAGGCTGCTAACCGAAAGCTCGATGATAACAAACTTGTTCTCAGCAGTACACTCCGATAACATATACGCATCTTTATTTTCAATCAAAATAGCCTTGTTATTCTTGGCCCCATGATGAGTCTTCAAGATCGTAGCCCCAGCATCGAACGAGGCATAGTTGAAGCGCTCCTTGCATGTCTTTCCAGCATCTTTACTTCGATACTGCTCCTTCCTGCCACCGCCCTCAACATCCTGCATCTCTTGTCCCTGCTCCCCTCCCTCATCTTCACTACTTCTCTTCTCTTCGTTTCCACCACTTCTGAACGCCGCGAAATCCAAATCGATTTCTCCTTCCTCGCCCAGCGAATCAAGATTGTTCTGGAAGCTTTCACTTTCCCTCTTTCTCCCTTCAGCAGATTTCTTGTTTCCGATATTCGCGTTCGCTTGTCCTGCTTTCTCAAGCGTCTGTTTCTTCCACTCTTCGAACGATAGAAACGAAGTATCGCTCAGCTCCCCAGTCTCAAGATCCGTAGCTGCTGCTTCCGCTGCTTCAGAAGCTGGGCTGGCATTCGCTGATTCCACCGATATAGCCTCCCCTGTACTGGTACTCTGCGCCGTCTCCTGATTACTTGCAGAAGCGCCTGCACCACTGTCTGTCGCTGTCCCATTCCCTGCTACATCTCCGGTACCAATCGTCTTTAGTACATCTCCCCCTTCCGCAACCTTCACAGCAGCCGTGCCATTTGCACTACTCCAAGAACTTTTCAGACATTGCTGCGGTAGCGTATCGGTGATATAATTAATCGTCCTGAACTCGCAAGTTTCCGTCGCTATCGCAGTGGGTTTCGGGGCCGAGGTTATCGTGCTCGCATTTGCGCTCAACAGGAGACTTGCTGCCGCTGCTGCTGCGAGGAAACGGAATTGCTGGCCGGGCAGACGCATGTTTGCTTCGTCATTTTCCCCTCTGCTGGTTCCCCAATACGTGTCCAGCGAAAGACAAAACACCACGCTGATATCACGGCCAGCAGGTGATGTTGAATTCAAGGGTTAGGCTGACTGGTTGATTGAGGCTGGCTAAATCTGGATTTCGAGCGCAGCTATTCCTTGTACAAGACTTGTCCTTCCTTTCACACTGGACGATTTGTTGAAGACTGCGCGCGCATGAAGTCTGCAGCTATAAGCGGTGTATACTGCAATGTAACAGTTCTGCAGCCACGTTCCCTGCTTTTCTGACTGGACTGGAGATCAATTATTCGCAAGATTCTGGAAGCAGTAAATCGAATGGCCACTTCCCTGTCGCTGCATGCGGCGAGGATTTGATACAGTACGAGTAAGTCAATGGTCATCACATGACAGTGGTTGTGATGATACGTCTTTATCCTAAGGGCAAATGAAAAAGAGAATGAGGGTTAGTGCACTACCTCTAGATTATCCCAATGTGCTGTACAAAATTCAGCAACATAGAGCGATATAGAGCATTTAGTCTTGGTTCCCAGGGCTGGCTGTCCATATCGCTTTTCCCCACCAGCACTTTCTTTAGCACGAGGCTGAAGGCGAGCTTCAGACTGGATACAAACAGACCTCGGTGTTAATAGTAACTGGTGATGTCAACGGGCACTGAGTAAATTTCATAACGAGTCAACCCATCCCATCCGATCCTCACACTCCCATCTCCCTTGCATATCCAATCCAATCCCAATCCCAATCCCAATTCCCTCAATTTCAAAAATCCTCTACCCAAATCTGAATATCTCCATATCTCCCAATCCTCAAAAATAAATCCAAAATGGCAACCCTCCTCCTCCGGCCTCGCCTGCGTCCTCAAACCCTCGGTCTCGGCCTCGGATTCTCATTCCTCACACACCAAACCCTCTTCCAGCGACCAACGCGTTTGGATTCCGCTTCTTCTGGTTTGCTGTCCAGGGATTCGTACGTGCAGAATGCGAGGGTGCCGATTGTCAAGCAGGGAAAGTTGAATGAGAGCGCGGTGAGGCAGATTAGTAGTGGGAGTATCATTGGTGAGTTTTCCAATTAAGCATTAAGAGGAAGAGATTTTGGCGCTTTCGAGAGGGGGAAAGAGGGGATCACAAGCGTGGGATAGAGATATTGAGAAGGAGGGGATTTCAAAGAAGTGCTGGTATTAATGATTTTGTTCAGGACTTTGTGCTGGGTTGGCAGTTAGTACGTTCTCAAAGAGTCTGGCGTTGATAATAGGCTTGATGGTCGTTGGTATACAAGTATGTCGAGCTTATCCTTTTCCTCTTCATTCCGTACCCATCCAGTCCAACCTTTTCCCAGAGGTTCAAATTCGAAAAACTGATCAGGGCAGTACGCATCAAATCACGGAATCAACATTATCCCCTACAATCGCCTCCAGAAATACGTCACGAGTATCGATCTACGCTCTGCCGTGCAAGACAACGTGGCATTCAAGATCTCGTTCGGAACCACGTTTGCTTTAGCGGCTTTCATGCGATTCTAATTTCGTGCCAGTCTTATTGTATTGTTATTATATTGTGTTACTAGGAGGAAAGAGAGAGCACTGAGATGTAGACGCCAGTCGTGCAAGTTAGATACCAATACCACGGATGGACACCCAATCAGCTCGCTCCCTCCCTACTTGTCGTGGCATACCGACAAGTACCATCCTGCATCTCTGTAGAGTATACGTCTATACTATATAGGCTGAGTTTCCCTCTCCAACCACTTGATAGCCAAACTTCCCTCCTCGAAAAATGCCTGTGTCTTCGCATGGATATCAGAATGATACTCATTCAGCCAGTGCTTCTCCCTCCTCGTCAGCAAACTTTCATCAATCAACTTTCTACAATACGGCACCATTGTGACATGCTCAAATCCCAAATATGGCTTGTCTCCAAACCTGTGCTTGGTCTCGGCTTCTTTGACCATGACGATATTCTCGATGCGGATCCCGAAGGTGCCGTCTTCGTAGTAGCCGGGCTCGTTGGAGATTACGTTGCCGGACGCGAGTGGCACTTCAGAGTATTGAATTCGGGTGCCGATTCCTATAGGGCCTTCGTGTACGTTGAGGTAGGACCCGACGCCGTGGCCTGTACCGTGGCGGTAGTCTAGTCCTTCTTCCTGTTGAGTTGTCAGAACAATTCAATTTAGGATGATCGAAAGTACTTACCCACAAGTATTGCCTCGCTAAAGTATCAAGAGCAAAGCCCGTGGTGCCTTTCGGGAAGATAGCCACATCCAGAGCAATGTTGCCTTTCAGCACCAGAGTATAAGCTTTCCTCTCCATTTCCGTTGGCTCGCCGAAATGAAGCGTGCGGGTAGTATCCGTAGTGCCATCAAGGTATTGAGCGCCAGAATCGCAGAGGTAAACAGCTTCAGGATCGATGGTTGAGCAATTTCCACGTTCAGGCGAATAGTGAATCACAGCAGCATTCGCTCCAGTAGACGAAATAGTGTCAAAAGATAATCCAACAAAGTGCTTCTTTTTCGAACGAAGCTCCTCTAGCTTGTCGGCAGCCTCAACCTCGTCGATCGGGGTCTTTTCAACAGTAAGTCGATATTCCAGCCAAGCGAAGTACTCGATTAATGCTGCACCGTCTCGGATATGGCAAGCTCGCATACCCGCCAATTCTGTCTCGTTCTTCACGGCCTTAGAATCTCCGATAGGGCTTCTGATCTCCTCGACCTTGGCATCCCCTCCTAATGCTCGTTTCAAGGCCCAAGAGGTTTTGGTTGATACTAGGAACTTCTTGATCTTGGCCTCTGCTTGACCTTCTGCCGCAGGGGTAGGTATTGATTCGCCTAACATTTGACTATCATCAAAGATCTTCTCGTATGGCCGGACCGAGACCCCATTTTCCGTAAGATATGCCTGGCATTCGCTGCTCAACTTGGAAGAGTTGACGAACAGAGTAGCCGAAGTTGGTGTGACGGCTGCGTACGAGAAGAAGACTGGATTGTATGGGATATCGTTCCCTCGTAGGTTGAAGAGCCACGCGACCTCATCCAGCATAGATACTATGAAGCCAGAGCTCTTCTTTTTGTCCAATTCTTTACGCAGCTCCTCAAGCTTCGTCCTGACGTCCTTTCCAGCAAAGTGTTGAGCAAGAAGCTTGACGGGTTCCGTAGGTACAGCAGGACGATCGCTTCCCCATATTAGGTCTACTAGATTCTCTTCAATGGCCATTAGATCCTGCCCACCACGCTTCCTGATCTTCTCCGATAGTTTCCGAGCTTCAGGGGCAGAGATAGCTCTAGGGTCAACCCCCACTACTTTTCCGCCCTCGGATTGCTCTGCAGACCATTCTTGCCAAGTTGGAACGTCTTGGAGGCCTTGCTTGAGAAGCAGCCAGTTTTTATCGAGTTGCTTCGAGGCTTGATTGAAATAGCGTCCGTCTGTAGCCAGTGCGGCTTTCTCGTGGGTGATTACCGCACATCCTGCCGATCCTGTAAAACCCGAAATGTATTCCCTCCTTGCATCACATGGCGCAATATACTCTGAGGAATGACTGTCTTCAGATGGCACAACTTGGAGCTGTATGAGTGATTGTTGAGCATTTAGACCTTTATCACTCACATACTGTAGATGTCCACCTTGTGCTCCTTCATGAGATTCCTCAGCCGGGCCAAGCGCCCTGTTGTAATAACCTTCTCCATTTCGATTCTAGGCTTGACGAACTTTCCCAGATGTATGGACTTATAACTCGTTCCGCTGGTGAAGGTTTTCGTGCTAGCAAGGACTGAATGGTATCGAATACAAATGAGGACGCTCTGGCAGCGATATTCAGTGAGAACGGAGGATTGTGTTCTTATCAATGCCTTTGAAAGAGCTCGAACGTGTCGCATTGGTCCATCTAGGAAAGGCCCCGCAACATAAGACTTGCTGCAAAGGTGGAGGATTAGATGGTAGACTTTTCGATGGCTATGGTGTTGTTGTTGTTGGTGAGCATAACGCTGTAAACATGTAGTGCCAAATTCTATCGGACGATCTCGCTCAAAGCACTGCAATATTCAAAGAATGAAGCGCAGCCCGGCTGTGAGAGGCACACAAGACAACACGGAACTTGTTAGTTCATGAGCTGGGCCCGAGCCCGATAAGGCTGAGCGCGGAGCATTTTGTGGGCCCAATAATCGAGGCATCAAGTCTTGTTGCCTTACACAGATGTTTTCTACCTACGATTTCCAGAGTCCGTTAATCGCGAGATACAGAATAAAAGTAACATGTTCCATGAACTTCGAAGTTCTACAGGCAGCGGATGATGAAGATCCCGTTTGTTTCATGTAGCCTGTAAAGGATTCCCCCCATATTGTTCATTCTCTCTACCCAAGTTGGATCAATATTTCGTTTCGTTTCCTTTCGTTTGCAGCCCGACACCAAACAAACAAATTGCACGCAAAATGGAAAATGGGGAATTACCCACCTCCCTTGCAGAGGTGGAAGCGGTATGTCATTATAAGTCCTCAGGAACTGTTCTGCAGTCCGTTCCCTGACCAAAACCGCTATATTGACAGTGCCGTGTTGATTTGAAGGGCCACTGTGTAGGGGGCGTGGTTTGAAGGGCATGAGATTTCCAGCTATTTGCTAATATATTTGCAGCTCATTACTCAACTGTACAGTCCGGGAGCTCCAGAAAAGGTAACCGTCGTCCAGGAGACTCTTCAGAGACTCCAGCGCTCTCCCGAAGGCTGGCAGCTGGCGACTAGTCTCCTTGGTCACGAGGACGAGCAAGTGAGGTTCTTTGCAGCTTTGACTTTTACTGTCAAGCTCAACACTGATGCGTAGGTGTTACACCTGGTCGTTGGCTGGATAAGACTGACTGCTCTTAGAAAATCACTGGGTGAAGAAGATGCACAGGCTCTACTCCAAACTCTGGTTAGCTGGCTGATACGCTGCGTAAATGGCTCCGAGACCGCTCTTGTTGTCCGGAAATTATGCTCAACCCTGGTCGCGTATTTCTTGCAATTCTCCTCATTGTGGGAGAGATGTATAAAGCATATGATGCTCTGCCTATATGCAAACGAGGCACTTCCATATGCAGCCTTGGGAAGTTCACAAGATACGCAAGCTCTGGTTGATGCTATCTCAACTACCAAAGCAGAAAACTCTATGTCGAAAGCCGTGGCTTTGTTCTGGTTCGCTGCTTCACTTGTCGAAGAAGTCGGAAAGACGGATTCAAACTCTATGAAACAGTTGAGTGAGGCCCACCAATTCTCATTACAGCGAAGCTGACAACAGCTAGGCACAAGTTTCACCTCAGAGTGGTACCGAATGTTGATGATATTGTCCCATTTATGTCGAAGTACATAACGGATGAACCTGCTGAGATGAAGATACGCCAAGAAGCTATGAGATGCTTTCAGGTGCGTTGAAATTCCGGGATGTACATCCAATATTCGCAAGGGCAATCTGAACTCGTTGTTGACACTTCTCTTAGTCTTGGATCTCTTATTCGCACCGTGCTTTTATTGATGATGGAATGATGCTCGATACGCTCCAGTTACTTACACAACCTACCATCATGTGCCTCGGACAAGACGACCTTTACGAAATTACGATTGAACTGCTCTCTGATACTCTGACAAACTACTCTAAATTCTTTCGTAAGGAAGATTTCACCATCCTCCAATCTCTATTCAACAGCCCATGGGCCCAAGAAAGATATCAACGACTAGTTCAAGGAGATTTTGACTTCGAATCTATCCAGTTTGGTATGTTCATGATTGCATTTGGTGATGCTACAGTTCAGGATCTTGCTAGGAAATGCGCAACTGATCCTCAATCACATCAGTACCTATCTGCACTCTGCTCTCTCCTTGGCGCAGAGGGCTATGCTGTTAATGAAGACAAAATTTATGTTCCCGCTCTAGAGTTCTGGAATACATTCGTCGAGACTATGGTCGACGATCTTTACAGCAGCGACGATGAGGGAGATAAGCCTGCGTGGTTCTATGCTGCTCAAGAACATGTCAAACAAGTGATTGAGAAGTGTTGGATCAAAAGCCAATTTCCCCCGGTCGAGGAGTACAATTCTTGGGACTCTGTGGAGCGAACGGGATTCAAGGATGCGCGAAGAGACTTTTCCGACTTGCTACAGCAGTTCTACCTCACCACTGGCATTCCTCTACTGCAAATCTTCATCGACCTGCTCCAAAACTCGAGCGGCACCAGAAACTGGGCAGAACTAGAGGTAACGATGTTCTGTCTGATTTGGTTTGCCGACTGCGTCTACAATACACCAGACAGGGATGACTATCTCGACAAGGTCTTCACTCCCTCTCTTCTCGCTCTGATCGCTGATCCCTCGCATGAAGTTCCTACTCGTACAATGAAAAGCTTCCTGGATCTTGTCATTGCGTATCCAGATTATTTCAAGCATCATCCTACAAATTTGCCCGCAGTACTCAACATCGTATTCGCAGCAACGAGTTCGAGCTCATTGGCGAAAACAGCTTCAAGATCAATTATGAAGCTTTGTTCAGACTGCAGGGCAATTCTTCTCCCTGAGCTCGGCGCATTTCTCCAGCATTATAGCAATATTGCGTCGAATTATTCGCTAGATGCAACTGTTAAAGAGTCATTGATGGAAGGAGTGGCATCCATCATTCAAGGGCTCGATAGTGAAGAGGCTAAGCTTGCACCTTTGCAGCAACTGCTAGAGTACGTACAGTCAGACGTCGAGAAGTGCCTGCAACTCGCCAATACAATTATTGGCGGCGACATGACCTCACTAGATTTAGGCCTCACATCGATGAAATGTCTTTCTGGAATGTCAAAAGGCATTCAGGTACCCGAAGACAAGCCTGTAGACCTCGAGAAGAGTCCAGAGCCAGCATCCCCATTCTGGACTACTGGTGAAGGCAGTCACGTCCAACAGAAGATTTTGATGATGATGGACCGCATATTTGATATTTTAGGCCACCGAGGAGAGATCGTGGAAGAGATTTGCGTAATTTTACGTCATGGCTTCAGGGAGGAAGATCCAGGGCCATTCGTCCTACCTTCAAGGATGGCAGCTCAGTTCATGATGAAAGCGAATTCTCAAACACCTCGGCTAGGACGTGTGATCAACACTGCCGCTTTCCTCATTACAACCCAGGAAATGTCTCCCGATACCACGGAGATTCTTGATGGCTTACTTAAATGGGTCTCACAAATCTTGCAGAGCCTTAGAGGTAAGTCATTCCTTCACCTTTACCATGTTCGTCCACTGACTTGCTCAGATCCTGGCAATGATCCAGAAATTGCACAAGCTGGTATAGAATTCCTACAGCGGCTTCTATCCAAGTTCCCAGGAGTCGTTATCGGCCATCCACCTCCTTCCTCCCTAGAGTTCATGTTCATGTTTGCCCTCAAAGCCCTAGCCGGCACCGAGCCTCTTCCAAAAGCATCCGCAGCCGACTTTTGGGTATGTTACTCCCCGTACCCCTTCCCTCAAAATTGCTTATCTAATACCCATCCTCAGGCCACATTTATCACCCTCCCCACCCAATCATCTCCTCTCCAATCTCAAATTGAAAACGCCGTCTCTCATCTCGGTCCCCATCTTGCCCAAGCCCTAATCTACAACATCAGCGGCCAGGCCGCTCGCAGCGAACTTGAGAAACTATCTGATCCGATCAAGAAGCTCGTTGTTAGACAGATGCATGCGAAAGCTTGGTTCGAGGCTGCGCTTTTTGATGCGAGTTTCCCGAGTGAAAAGGTTACGACGGGTGAGAAGAAGGTGTTTTTGGCGAAGATTATGAAGTAAGCTCCCTTTTTTGCTTGTCGTTGGATTTGGTTCCTTGTATCCCATGGACATGGGGGAGTAAGTACAAATGCGAGTTGTATTTACTGATAGTGTATAGTCTCCGAGGGGCAAAAGGCACGAATCAGGTTGTGCGAGAATTTTGGTTGTTGTGTAGGGGATCTAACTTCGCATATGCGTCTTGATTGGAAACAGATAACCAGAAGAATCGATCCCCATTTAGGCTCAATCAGGAAATTTGACCCTATCATTGTATGATACCCAACTATTCGCTTTCTCTTTGATATTCTGAGAAGATGAGACAATCAATGTCTCCGGTTCAGGAATAGGACTCAGAGTTATGATACCGTAGAATTTTATGACATAGGCCTGCGTTGGAAATTGCTGCTAGATCAATTTTGAGAATTCATATGTTAAATAAAACCCTTGTTACCTCAACACGGATGCAGCTTTCGCGACTGTTTGACCCGGCTTACATATCTAGATCTGTGTGACTTTCATTAGGCACCTGATCCTAGAACCAACTGCTCGTTGCCGCTCGATACTAACTCCTTTGCCCAAGTTCGATGAAGGACAATCGGCCTCGAGTTCACCGTTCCGCTCTTTTCCTCCATCTGTTCTTTTCTTACTCTACACCCTGTCATTTTGAAGCTTATCGCGTGCTTTTGCCAACGAATTATAGAAAGAAGGTTCCCTCCTTAGTTTAAATATTGCACTCACATTTCCCTGACATGCTAGTATTTTGACACACCCCGACTACTGACTGTTCTGGTTGCTGGCCAGCCTCGCCAAAACCTTGTTCTTCTGTGGATGAATAGATACTGTTCCATGACTTTCATACTCATGCAACCCATCCGAGCCCACAAGGGCTGAAATGAGCCGACAAGGATGTTGACCAGGTAAATATTCTGTAGCGCTTCGGGATACTTACTAGGAGCCTTTCGGATAGTGCGTAGACTTTCGGAAGTAAGCGCAATCGAAGGAGAGACTGCGAAGGAGATTCTGAGCTGTGAGGGACTGTACTTCGTAAACTTTGACTCATGTGAGGAATCTGAATGTCAAGCTGAGCTGGATCATTTCACCAATCGCGAAGTTCGGAGCAAGAGCTCAAAGACTCAGATACGGAGGAAAATGTTATATACGGCATGTGTAAATCGGGACGTTCACTTAGCGGTCTTCAATACAAAAGTTTGCTTTGATTTAGGTGAGCCAGTGTTACACTTCCCAAAAATCCTCGTCGAAGTTCATTTTCTTCTTGCCCATCTGAGACCAGCCTGGCTCTTTAAACCCCTACCCCAGTACTCAAACTGGTGCAATGTCAACGCCATACATTCGAAAGAATTTTTTAGATTCATACATCAGCATTTCCACCAGCAGCTCTTTCGGAAATTGTTCCGGGTGCATACCAATATAACGACGTGGCATGCTTTGCAAACACAAATCAACGGCAAATTCCCGCAAAGGAGACTCAGGAAGAGTATTCTCCCACATATGATTGATCCAATGCGTGCTCCAATAGTCCTCGCCCATCATTCTCAGCTTTCGAATGACCTCTTTTTGTAGGTCAGGCATCAGAAGTCTGTCGGCCAGGAGCCATAGTTGAATGAGGTTCAAATCCTGTTCGGCCTCTGCAGCGTCCGGCTTGACGAAGCCCGCCTCATCATACCCATCATCATCGATATATTCCGCCTCAGCCTGAGTGTTCTCGATTCGCTCGGCTCCCTTTCCCATGATTCTACCCTTGGGATGTAATCTCATCGCCCTGGCAGCTTCTGCAAGGGGACCATCCCCCATTAAATCATACTTCCCCATCGTCATAATTTCATCCGTGACAACTCCTGCTAAGATGCTATCCCTGTCTAAATCGAAGATCATTTCCCCCAATTCGGCCTCGTCAAATGCGTGCGGCTCATCGGCCAATCGACAATTTTCGTCAGCTAAGCGACTATGAATATTCACTTTTTGCCTGTAGATCCAGGTAACACACATTCGAAAAACAGCCGGCCGAACATCGTCAAGCTCGTATGTCTGGGTGATTCCTTCTATAAATGAACTGTTAAAAGCAGCTTTGAGTACAGGAGAACCCTGGCAAGCAAATTCTAGTTTTGATCAGTTTCTAATTTTTTTCACGCCGTCGAGGATAGCAGTAGAGATGCTTACCTTTATGGACAGAGAAGTTTTCTCGATCATTCCCGCGACCAACTCTGAATGTGACTAACTCAGTAGGCTTCCTGATATTTGTAAGTATTTCATCATTGTCTTTCATCGGAGGCTACCAGAACTTACGAGAACTCTGGCTCGGGGGCTGGACCTGCTATGGTCCTCAGCCTTCTTTTTGGATTTTGATAAAGCTTTATATAACGCCCCTTTCTCTTATTAGGGTTCAGATTCTCGGAGGAAGTGCTAGCCGCTTCTTGGGGAGACATGGTGAAAGTAGAGAGTATATGCCAAGTTTGAGGTTGGGCTAAATGGAGAGGAAATGCAAGACAGGGGCGTCTTGTAGGGACTCGTCTATAGTTGAAAACTTGAATTTGAAATAAGAGGACGAAAGTCATGAATTTCAGGATATGAAAAGGAGAAGAATGCTTTACTTTGGAATCAAGTATCAAATTGTGTGTCCAGCTAGTGATACGCTAGAGCCATCGTCGGATTACCTGGTCCCACCTCTGTTGTTTTCTCGGTTACCATTCCTCATTTGGATTGTCTAGCACTTCACGTACATCTGACACATCCGCTCAAATGGGCTAAACTGCAAGCCCCACGATTCGGCCATTGTAGTCGTACCACTACTGGGTGGGATTCAAGATGCTACGTATGAGTCTCAAGTGGGCGATTATAAATATCATTCGCTGATGGTTCACATTCAAGGCCGGGCTATTTGGTCGTTGGTTGAATAACCCCGGTGAAGTGGGAATTCCATTGCGCACCAAATCCACTAAGCTATCATAAGAATTATGTGAGGATGGAATTTTTATGTCACAGTACCACTTGAACTTAGCATTCTTGAAGCCATGATGTTCTAGAATTCCTACAGACGCTTTGAGAATCACATAGCCGTACAGGACTTCATCCCTTGGTAAGATTTGCGTGATGAAGTCAGCATCCATATTACAACACTAGCTGGATTGATAGTCGGTATTTTATTAACCATTTGCCTGATCCTGCCACTTTACTTATTGCTAAAGTGCCTATTTTCTGAAAAAAGTTCGCTAACTCTCGCTCAATGGATTGGTGAATTTGGTATACTAGCTGCTCGCCCAACATCCTAGACTGAACATGGCTAAATGCCGCTCGGTAGCTCACCAATGCTGACTAGTTCCATAGTATTTATTTGAAGAGTAGTTAAAGTTCTTCCAGCTAGCTAGGTCTATACTTGTCACAATGAATATATCGTTCACCAGTATTTTTCTTCTATTACATACAATCCTACGACGCCCAACCTAGTTCCAGCTCACACGAAGACCCGCCAACCTTGGATAAAACACACATCTCTACTTACTTCCCAGTCGTGCGCAATCATGGGTGGAATGTTTCATCCTGCCTGGAATTTACAATCGAAACTTAAAGCAGAAAGATTGGCTCGAAAAAAGAAATCAAGGTGCAAGTCTTCGAAAGCTTCCAACACTGGATCCAAAGAAGGTCCTGCGCAAAAGAGACCAATTGGGAAAGACAACGGTCCGGACTTCTCGTGAGTAGTTCCCAGCAAGTGATCCACCATACCTGACAATATTTGTAGCACACCAGGAGCAATTGTAACTTTCTATATTGGCGAGGAGGGCAAAGAGTTCAAGGTTCATAAAGGTATACCACGTCTTAAATAAAGTCAACGTCATAGCTCTTCTGTAAGCAAAAGTTCGCATAAGACTGACAGTCTCTGACAGAGAACGTATGCGCCTATTCTCCTGTTCTCGAGGCCGCATTCAACGGTACCTTCCTTGAGGGCCTGAGTCAAACCTACCAACTCAAAGACGTCGATCCAGATGTATTTCGAATGCTTGTGCAGTGGTTCTATACTAGACCGCTCAAAGTATATGATATTGATGACGCAGACGATGTCGACATGTTTGAGGCTCACCGGCGTCTTGAAGAGCAAGATCTTCACTTAGCTCAACTTTGGGTCCTTGCTGATCGATTGTTGGTTCCTGGTCTTCAAAACGAGATTGTCGACATACTGCAGAAATTTCAAAGAACTGCCAGGCTAGCTAGTACTCTGTGGATACCGTTCGTATACGAGAATACTGCTGCTGGTAGCCCTTTGAGGAAGCTCGCAGTAGATTACGCCTTGTTCTGTCTCGACTCAGCAGTATTTCGAAAACACGCCCAAAATTTCCCCTCTGAGATGCTCCTCGAGTTCGCAATGGCAACTGCTAAGGCAATAGTTCGGGACGAGCCTCCAGCTATGAGCGTTGATAGCAAAGATATATGTGACTTCATAGAGTTTGGCATTGAACCTCAGTCCTCGGACTCGGAGGACAGTGCGACTGGCCAAAGCGAGGAAGACGATGACGAAGAGAAAATTGAGAAAGAAGGGACGGGCGATGCTCAATCCGACATGGAAACCGAGATAGATCCAATCTCTGAGCGCGAGATGGATAAGTTTCTGTGCGCAACTCCCGACTTTAGGCTCAGAAGAGAGACGACAAGTTATCACGTCTGAGAGAAAATATAGGAATCGTAACATTGGACGGCCAGAAACGTAGAACCATGGCAAATTCGATCGAAAGACTAATTTCGGGATCTAGTCTTCTGGTTATAAGTAATCATGTAACAACTTTACCGAAGTAACGTTGGGAAGGCATCAGATGACGTTGGTTAGAATGGTAATCTGAAGTTGCAAAGGATTTTTGATACCTCCGCAGGAAAGCGTTCTGGTATCCGACCTGAGCGCCTTGAAATTCTGTTATTGTAAGGTGCACCCGATACTCCATATGGAACTCCTAGGAGAATAGAGCGATATTTCTTCAAGTTTGAGTTGTAGATGATGCGCTGGATTTTGTCACTTTTGATCTCGAAAATGTTAAGGGACCTTGTTTCCTGGAATTATTGCCAGATCCAAGAGACAAGGGAATAGTCAGGACTACTATTGAAAAGATAGAGACTGGAGAGAATATCATTAGCTTTCCCTGTTTGCTACTATGTATCCAGTCTCAACAACGACGAAGGGATTGGGAAGTGGCCGGAGTAGCGATGTGTAAAACATGATTTTATGGATCCAAGGACTGCATACCGATGCCGCTTCACGCTCAGATCTATTACTTATCTTTAATAGGAAAATACCCTGGTTCTTTGAGGAGCTATTATGTATTTTGAATGCTTCATATCTCAAAATACCTACTGGAACAAATGATTGGTTCGGCTAGCAAGGGGCTAGTCCTTGCGGAAACTTTCAGTTCCGGTGCCTCACTGCACCTACATGTACTTATATTTCGTTTCTCTTTTCAAACAACTTTCTTGATCAAACACACATCTGTAGCCTAAAATCAGCTATTGAATATGACTAGTACAGGGCGAAGACTTGCCGTTCTCAAGGTCCCTGGTACCTTTATCTCTTTAGGAGCAATCGGATATTATGGCAAGGTTACGTTGATCTTCAGAGTAAGGCATAGAGTAGTTGAATAATATTAGTTATATTACAGTACTAATTACTATAGAGAGTTAACCAAAGGTATTATCTAGGAATATCCGCACGGACTATACACGTGACTATAGTCACCTGATCCATACTAAGACCTATATCCTCGTAATATACCCCTCTATAGAGATACTATTAAAGTCGGTAACTTCTATAAGTATAAGTGATTCAATTTTCTGTAATTAGTCGATTATACTATCGTATGCGTACATATAGTAATACCCCTAGAGACTAGCACTATGCCTCGATATCATATGAACTAGATAAACCACAGGTTCTATAATTCCTTTAAGATAAGTTAGCTTTCTAATTAATATCTATACCCCTTATTCTAAGTATAAAATAGTTATATTCAGTATTACTATAAAGGCTTTAAGGTCTTATAGGCTAAGTAGTTTAGTGAAACCGTCTACCGCGTTCTCTTTTAAAGGTATATACTAAAGGTCTAAATAACCTCTAGTGACCTCCTAGCGAAAGTAATATAATTTAATATCGATATACTTAGTATATTTATAACGACACAAGACTTAAGGCGGTATATAAGCAAGAATAAATAAGTAGGGAGGCTAAGAGCGATCTTATATAGTCTAGTACAAAGGAAACAGAAAGATATAGAGCTCTGAAGGAGTCTGCACCTTCTATATATATAAGGAGGGTATACCTAAGGCACTAATACTGGCCCGTATCTGCTACGTATACTATGCGCTATTATATTACCCCCTTTCAAGATAAAGGCTCGCCCTCGAGCCTTTAAAGGTAAATAAAAAACGAAAGAAAAGATAGTTAAATTAAGTCGAATTCTAAATAAAATCTAAGTAATTATTAATCTAAAGCGTAAGACGCAAATTACTCCTTCTTCGTCTTTAATATCGGATAATCGCCCTTATAGTAACTATGACAGCGCATGGTATACGTGGCAGATACGGGCTAGTATCAGTGCCTTAGGCATACCCTCCTTATATATATAGAAGGTGCAGACTCCTTCAGAGCTCTTTATCTTTCTGTTTCCTTTTTATTAGACTATATAAGATCGCTCTTAGCCTTCCTACTTATTTATTCTTACTTATATACCGCCTTAAGTCTTATATTATTATATTAAACAGAAAGATCAAGACCGCCGGGGACGGCATTAAATAATATCTTACCTAGAAAACTCGATTCGGACGTACGACTTCGACTATTAGGGAGCTCTTCGCTGAGTTATCTCTACTTACCTTAGATTTTTATACTTCGGAATCATACAGAAACAGTTAGTACTATCAATTACGAATTCGACGGTTAGGTTTTCAAAAGAGCCGAGATTCCAGAGATCTCTCGGATAGCTGGGAATTTAAATGTAATTCAGCCTCAGAAGTACTAGTATTACTGCGAAGTCACTCTCGGATACTTCGAAACTCGTTCCTTCGTGCGTATAAAGTAAAATAGCGAACGAATTTTAGGTAGGAACTTCCCTATAGGCCCTAATATTTATTAACCCCTTACCTGACTTCAACCTTCCGAAAGCAGCTCTAATAGCGAAAAACCTTACTTTTAAGCTAAGACGAAGTAACTTATTACCCTAGCGGAAATTACCGGAATCCGACTCGTAACCCCCGTACCCCGGTATAATTTATCCCTCTCGGCAGAATCGACCTCCTTCTACTAGAACCTTTAATTTAACACTTTCTATATCTACTTAACGAAGATATCTGACTCTCCTTAATCTTTCGGCTTCTTCAGAATTCGATTTCGACTTTCGCTTCTTCTATAACTTTTAAGTGTTCTATTACTTTCGCTTAGCCTCGCTTACCTAATGCTATGCCTCCTAAGAAGGCTCAGCTAGCTCCTACGGCTTCACTGGTAAACCCTAGACCTTCGGTAAACTCGATACCTTAATTACCGAAAGGACCTACCCTTAAACGCTCTTCAATTGACAATTTACGGACCCCCGGCAAGTCGCAATTAACTGAAAGTATCGATAGTCTTAATATAGGGATTAACCCGTCTTTCAGCTAATAGCGTGCTTCTATTTAGGACCGACTAGAAGTTAATTCAGACCGATATCCGACTACGCGTGCCCGCAAAGCGCTAGTTTAGAGCTCTACTTCTAGCCTTATAAGAGAAGGAGTGATTTACGTCTTACGCTTTGGATTAATAATTACTTAGATTTTATTTAGAATTCGACTGGATTTAACTCTCTTTTCTTTCGTTTCTTATTACCTTAAAGGCTCGAGGGCGAGCCTTTATCTTGGAAGGGGGTAATATAATAGCGCATAGTATACGTGGCAGATACGGGCCAGTATTAGTGCCTTAGGTATACTCTCCTTGTATATATAGAAGGTGCAGACTCCTTTAGAGCTCTGTATCTTTCTGTTTCCTTCGTACTAGACTATATAAGATCGCTCTTAGCCTCCCTACTTGTTTATTCTTACTTGTATACCGCCTTGAGTCTTGTGTCGTTATAGTAACCGTGCTTCTTATAGTAATAATACTATACTTCCTCGATAGGTATTAAGAGCTCAGAAGATATACTAACTATCAGTAGAGCTAGAGTAGCTCGAGGTATTAAAAGTAGTCGAGAGAGTTCTAAATCGAGTGCCGTAAGAGAAGAGACTATAGCTGAATAATTAGTCTTCTAAGAGTACTTAATTAGAGCGGCAGCTATACGTAGCCGTATAGTAAGCTTCAGCTAGAGGTAAAAGTACTACTCTGATTTAGCTATACCTCTGAGAATTACTAAGCTTTAGAACTTTATGTAGAATTATAAAAAGGATTCCTTTTTTATTAAAAGCTTATAAAATTCGGTCTGATATTACTCCGTTTCGAGTCCGGAAAAGTAATAAGAAGCGAGTACTAAAATTATCTCTTTAGTAGAGAAGAAAAGCGTAATTTCCGAGAGATACTATAGTTCTAAGTAACCTCTTATAAAGCTAGAAGTAGAGCTCTAGACTAGCGCTTTATAAAGACGCGTAATTAGGTATTAGTCTGAATTAACTTCTAGTCAGTCCTAAATAGAAGTATACTATTAGCTAAAAGATAAGTTAATCCTTATATTAAGATTATCGATACTTTTAGTTAATTACGACTTACTAGAAGTCTATAAATTATTAATTAAAGAGCGTTTAAGAGTAAGTTCTATTAGTAATTATAATACCGAGTTTATTAAAAGTCTAAAGTTTACTAAAGGTCTAGAGTTTATCGATTATACTTAAGTATATAAAAACTCGGCAAATATCTGTTCGATACGACTAATACTAATAGAAAGCTCCCGAGTAGTCGATTCTATCTATAATTAATAGTCTTCAATCGATTGAAGTAATTCTATAGTAAGTACGGAATTAGAGGGGCTACGAGAGTATTCCGGTGAAGCTATAAGAGCTAACTAAGCCTTCTTAGGAGGTATAGTATTAGATAAGCGAGGCTAAGCGAAAGTAATAGAATACTTAAAAGTTATAAAAGAAGCGAAAGTCGAAATCGAATTCTAAAGAAGCCGAAAGATTAAAAAGAGTTAGATATCTTTATTAAGTAGATATAAAAAGTATTAAATTAAAAGTTCTAGTAAAGAGAGATCGATTCTGCTAAGGGGGATAAATTATACCGGAGTATAAGGATTATAAGTCGAATTCCGATAATTTCCGCTAAAGTAATAAGCTACTTTATCTTAGCTTAAAAGTAAAGTTTTTCGCTATTAGAGCTACTTTCGGAAGATTAAAGTCGAATAAAGGGATAATAAATATTAGAGCTTATAAGGAAGTTTCCACCTAAAATTCGTCTACTATTTTACTTCGTACGTATAAAGGAACGAGTTTCGAAGTATCTGAGAGTAACTTCGTAGTAATACTAGTGCTTCTAAGGCTGAATTACGTTCAAATTCCTAGCTATCTTAGAGATCTCTAGAATCTCGGCTCTTTTGAAAACCTAACTATCGAATTCGTAATTAATAGTACTAACTATTTCTATATAATTCCGAAAATCTAAAGTAAGTAGAGATAACTTAGCGAAGAGCTCCTTAGTAATTATATATACGAATCGAGTTTTCTAAGTAAGATATTATTTAATATCGTCCTTAGTAGTCTTAATCTTTCTATTTAATATAACGATATAAGACTTAAGGTAATATATAAGTAAGAATAAATAAGTAGGAAGTCTAATAGCGATCTTATATAATCTAATATAAAAGAAACAGAAAGATATAGAGCTCTAAAGAAGTCTGCATCTTCTATATATATAAGGAGGGTATACCTAAGGCATCGATACTGGCCCGTATCTGCCACGTATATCATGCGCTATTATAATATTAATATAATTCAGGGTTCTCCGATAGAGATAAAGCTCCCTAATTATCGTACTATATCTCTATACTCCTAGAGTCTAGCTTATTATAGCCTAGCTCCTTCAGTACTTAACGTATCTATAATACTTCTCTAGTATAAGAGGCGAGCCCCAGGATTAAGCACCGGCGATACCTATACTTACTAAGCCTAGCGGCACCCGCATATTTTCCTTCGGAGCTAGGCTAGAACCTAACTCTCTCTAGTATCGAACTTCTTAAATACTATACTTAATTATTTATATATATATTACTTACTTATAATATTAAGTTCGATTAAATAACTAGCTCCTATAGCTTTTATATTAGTATCTGAATAATTATAATCGAGGAATAAAGTCTTTAATAAATTATTAATAATAAGATAATAAAAGTATAAGAGTAATAGAAGCCGAATCGATATTAATAATACTTAGAGAAAAGCTCTAAGAACGCGAGAAAAGATAAAGATTTAATAGATTCTATTATTCTTAAGCTAAAGTATACTTAATTTATCCTTTAAACTTATAAGATAAGAATAGAAAAGTAACTAAAAATATTTTATAAGAATAGAAAAGTAAAAAGTAATTTAAAGTATAAACTACTTCCGAATAGATAAAGAAAGTAATAATAATTAGTTAGTTATTACTTATAAATAAGCAGATAATAAAAGCTATTCGATAGCTTAAGTAGAATATATATCTAAAAGATATAAGAAGTAATTATTATTAGCTAATAGCTACTTAAAAACGCGTAAATAATAAGAACTTTTTAATAATATCTAAGATAAAAGAAGAAAGTTTACTTTACTTTAAATAAGAAAGTAATAGTTACTTAATAATAGCTACTATAAAGATATTAGAAGATAATAATATAAGTAAGCTATAATAAAGAACTACTCCGGAAGTAGCTATATATATGCTAGTCTCCGGACTCTAAAGAAGTACTTTAGTAAGCTAGAGATAAAAGATAGAAAACGCTTAAAGTAGATAATATAAAGAGAAGTTATAACGAAAGACTACTCCGGGAGTAGATAGCTATATAAGCGCTAGCCTCCGGAAGCTTAAGGAAGGGCTCCGCGATATTAGAAGTAAAAGAAGGTTTATCTTATCTTAAATAGAGAAGTAATAGCTATATAATAATAGCTATTATAAAGATACTAGAAGATAATAATATAAAAGAAGCTTTAATAAAAGACTACTCTAGGGGTAGATAGCTATATAAGCGCTAGCCTCCGGAAGCTTAAGAAAGAGCTCTATAATATTAGAAGCAGAAGAAGGTTTATCTTACTTTAAATAAGAAAGTAATAGCTATATAATAATAACTATTATAAAAATACTAGAAAATAATAATATAAAAGAGGCTTTAACGAAAGACTACTCCGGGGATAGATAGCTATATAGGCGCTAGCCTCTAGAAGCTTAAGAAAGGGCTCCGCGATATTAGAAATAAAAGAAAGTTTATTCTACTTTAAATAGAGAAGTAATAGCTATATAATAGTAGCTATTATAAAGACGCCGGAAGATAATAATATAAAAGGAGCTATAACGAAAGACTACTCTAGGGTTAGATAGCTATATAAGCGCTAGCCTCCGGAAGCTTAAGGAAAAGCTTTGCGATATTAGAAGTAGAAGAAAGTTTATCTTATCTTAAATAAGAAAATAATAGCTATATAATAATAGCTATTATAAAGATACTAGAAGATAATAATATAAAGAGGGCTATAACGAAAGACTACCTTAGGAGTAGATAGCTATATAAGCGCTAGCTTCCGGAAGCTTAAGGAAGAGCTCTATAATATTAGAAGCAAAAGGAAACGCTAGATATTAATAATAGAGCTATAATAAGAAACTACTCTAGAGATAGCTATATATATATAAGTCTCCGGGGGTTTAAAGAAGAGCTATATAAAGTTAGAGATAGAAAGAGATATACTCTATCTAAATAAGAAGATAATAGTTATTAGAAAGTAGCTATTATAAAGATAATATAAGATTATAAAGAGAAAGCTAAAGCTATATAGTAATAGTAGAACTACTTAAGTCTTAAGTATAAGTTAATATTATTAGCTCGCTAGAGGAATAAATAGAAGAGTAATAATAACTAGCTAGAGCGCGAGCTATTATAATTAAAGAAAAGAGAATAAGCTAAAGAAGTTAGCTTATTAAAAAAAGATTAATTTTAAGATTTAATTTTAGATTTTTAAATTCTTAAGAAGATAATACTATAGAAAAGATACGTATTTTATTATATTTCTTATAGAGTCTTTAGGAGGATCGGCGAGGTCTTAAAATAAGAGCTAAAAGTACTTTACTAGTACTAAAAGAAAAGTAAGCTAATAAAAAATAAGTAGAGTTTAATAATTATTTATATTTAATTCTATTAAGTAATAATAGTAATAATAGAAATAATAACCTTAGAAGCTAAAAGACTAAAAAATATTAATTACTAATAAGAAATATATAAGAATTAAATAAACTTATATAAAAAGAAGACTAGAGGATTAGAGAAGCTTAAAAGCTTTCTAAGCTTTTAATACTTTAATAAGATTAGTATATACTTTATTTCTATATAGAGTATAAAGTAATAAAAAATAAGTAGAATATAATACTTATTTATTAGTATTAGTAGAATAAGTCTAGATAAAATAAGCGATATAAGAGATTTAAGGACTATTATATAAGCTAATTATTTTTATATAAAATCTAGGAAAGACTTATAAGTTCTTATAATTCTTTTTTCTATTCTTATAATAAATATAAGATTAAGACTAATTCGATTAAGTTCGTTAGAATACTATTTAAGAATAAATAGAATATAATACTTATAGCTTAATTAATATAATTAGAGCTTAAGAGAGTATAAGTAATATAATAAATAATAGAAGTTATCTAACTTCGATTAATAATAAGTAAAGTATAATACTTTTAGAGTAAAGATAAAAAATAGTAAAAAGGAAAGAGTAATTAATATTAAATAATCTTATTAACTTATAGTTTATAATAATTAATTAAGAAGAAGAGAATTAGTTTATAAAGTAATAGAAAAAGGTATATATAGCTAAGGAAAAAATATTTACTAATTTAATTAATAATAAGAGAGAGAGTAATAATAAAGAAATAAGAAGATATAATAAATCTTATTATTATTATAAGCTAGAAATAAATAGAGAGGTTATATAAATAAATAACTAGAGGCTTAATACGACTTTACTAGTATTATTAATTATTCCTTTATTATTAGTTTATTATTATACTTTATTAGTTTATTATTATTATTAACTTCTAAGTGAAATTAGTATAAAATAAAGTAAAAGAATCGTAAATATAATAAGCTCTAATTATATATAATAAAGTAAGATATAAGTCTTTAGAGGCGAACTTTAATATAAGATAAGTAAAAGGAGGAGGAGAGTAATATAAGAAGCGAGCCCTAGGATTAAGTTTTAATAATACTTATATTTACTAAGCTTAGTAATACTTATATATTTTCCTTTAGAGCTAGGCTAGAACTTAACTCTCTTTAATATCGAACTTCTTAAATACTATACTTAACTATCTGCGTACGCGTTACTTACCCGTGATATCTAGTAAAGGCGCATATAGCTATATACTCTGCTTCCGTAGAGGTAAGAGCTATAGTAGTCTGTCGCTTTGAAATAGCTAAGAAAACACCTCCTATAAAGAAGAAATAGATACTAGTATATAATACTCTATTAATTCGATTACTAGCTTAATCAAAGTTATAGAAACCTCTTGATTTCATCTTCTCTCTATTAGTAATATCTCCTTCGTAAGTCGTAGCGTAGTACTTCGTACCTTATAAGTACGCAAGTACTCTCTTAGCACTCGTAAGGTATTAAGGTAATGGATTTATCAGAAATTATAATAGTATCGAGTAGTAGTATTATATATCCTAGCGAGTATAAGCTAGGTACTATAGACTACTATAAAGCTATTAATATAGCTTGATTTCTTATAGAGTAGCTACTCCCTTGAATTTAACTATAGAAACCTCTAAACTAGTAGTAAAGGGCGTTATTACGGGTGAGTAACGCGTACGCAGATAATTAAGTATAATATTTAAGAAGTTCGATACTAAAGAGAATTAAGTTCTAGTCTAGCTCTAAAGGAAAATATATAAGTATTATTAAGCTTAGTAAGTATAAGTATTACTAGTACTTAATCCTAAGGCTTACTTCTTATATTACTCTCCTTTTCTTTCTATTTATATTATATCGAGGTTCGCTTCTAAAGACTTATATCCTGCTTTATTATATATAATTAAAGCTTATTATATCTACGATTCTTTTTCTTTATTTTATATTAACTTCGCTTAGAAGCTAATAATAATAATAGATTAATAAAGTATTATAATAAACTAATAGTAAAAGAATAATTAATAATACTAGTAAAGTCGTATTAAGCCTCTAGTTATTTATTTATATAACCTCTCTATTTATTTCTAGCTTATAATAATAATAAGATTTATTATATCTTCTTATTTCTTTATTATTACTCTCTCTCTTATTATTAATTAAATTAGTAAATATTTTTTCCTTAGCTATATATACCTTTTTCTATTACTTTATAAACTAATTCTCTTCTTCTTAATTAATTATTATAAACTATAAGTTAATAAGATTATTTAATATTAATTACTCTTTCCTTTTTACTATTTTTTATCTTTACTCTAAAAGTATTATACTTTACTTATTATTAATCGAAGTTAGATAACTTCTATTATTTATTATATTACTTATATTCTCTCGAGCTCTAATTATATTAATTAAGCTATAAGTATTATACTTTATCTATTCTTAGATAATATTTTAATAAACTTAGTTAAATCGGTCTCGATCTTATATCTATTATAAGAATAAAAAAAAGAATTATAAGAACTTATAAGTCTTTCTTAGATTTTATATAAAAATAATTAGCTTATATAATAGTCTTTAAATCTTTTATATTACTTATTTTATTTAGACTTATTCTACTAATACTAATAAGTAAGTACTATATTCTACTTATTTTTTATTACTTTATACTTTATATAGAAATAAAGCTTATATTAATCTTATTAAGGTATTAAAAGCTTAGAAAGCTCTTAAGCTCCTCTAATCCTCTAGTCTTCTTTCTATATAAGTTTATTTAGTCCTTATATATTTCTTATTAGTAATTAATATTTTTTAGTCCTTTAGCCTCTAAGGTTATTACTTCTATTATTACTATTATTACTTAATAGAATTAAATATAAGTAATTATTAAACTCTGCTTATTTTTTATTAGCTTATTCTCCTTTTAATACTAGTAGAATACCTCTAGCTTTTATTTTAGGACTCTACTAATCCTCTTAAAGACTCTATAAGAAATATAATAGAATATATATCTTTTTTATAATATTATCTTCTTAAGAATTTAAAAATCTAAAATTAAATCTTAAAATTAATCTTTTTTTAATAAGCTAACTTCTTTAACTTATTCTCTCTTCTTTAATTATAATAGCTCGCGCTTTAGCTAGTTATTATCGCTCTCTTATCTATTCCTCTAGTAAGCTAATAATATCGACTTATACTTAAGACTTAAGTAGTTTTACTATTATTATATAGCTTTAGCTTTCTTCTTATAGTCTTATACTATCTTTATAATAGCTACTTTCTAGTAATTATTACTTTCTTATTTAAGTAGAGTATACTTCTTTCTATCTCTAACTTTATATAGCTTTTCCTTAAACCCCCGGAGATTTATATATATATAGCTATCTCTAGAGTAGTTTCTTATTATAGCTTTATTATTAATATCTAGCGTTTCTTTTTACTTCTAATATCGCAGAGCTTTTCCTTAAGCTTCCGGAGGCTAGCGCTTATATAGCTATTTACTCCCGGGATAGTCTTTTATTAAGGCCTCTTTTATATTATTATTTTCTAATATCTTTATAATAACTATTATTATATAGCTATTACTTTCTTATTTAAGATAAGATAAATATCCTTCTGCTTCTAATATCGCGGAGCTCTTTCTTAAGCTTCCGGAGGCTAGCGCTTATATAGCTATCTACCCCCGGAGTAGTCTTTTATTATAGCTTCCTTTATATTATTATCTTCCGGTATCTTTATAATAGTTACTATTATATAGCTACTATTTCTCTATTTAAGATAGAATAAACCTTCTTCTACTTCTAATATCGCGGAGCCCTTCCTTAAGCTTCCGAAGGCTAGCGCTTATATAGCTATTTACCCCCGGAGTAATCTTTTATTAAGGCCCCTTTTATATTATTATCTTCCGACGTTTTTATAGTAGCTATTATTATATAGCTATTACTTTCTTATTTAAGATAAGATAAACTTTCTTTCGCTTCTAATATCGCGGAGCTCTTTCTTAAGCTTCTAGAGGCTAGCGCTTATATAGCTATCTACCCTCAGAGTAGTCTTTCGTTAAGGCCTCCTTTATATTATCGTCTTCTAGCGTCTTTATAGTAGTTACTATTATATAGCTATTACTTTCCTATTTAAAGTAAGATAAACTTTCTTCTACTTCTAATATCGCGGAGCTTTTCCTTAAGCTTCTAAAAGCTAGCGCCTATATAGCTATCTACTCTTAGAGTAATCTTTTATTATAACTCCTTTTTATATTATCTATTTTAAGTATCTTCTATTTTCTATCTCTAGCTTACTAGAGTACTTCTTTAGAGTCCGGAGACTAGTATATACGTAATTACCTCTAGAGTAATTCTTTATTATAGCTTACTTATATTATTATCTTCTAATATTATTATAATAGCTATTATTAAATAGTTATTACTTTCTTATTTAAAATAAAATAAATCTCTTTTCTTTATCTTAGAGATTATTAAAAGGTTCTTATTATTTATATATTCTTAAGTAGCTACTAGCTAGCGATAGTCGCACCTTATATCTTTTAGATATATATTCTACTTAAGCTATTAAATAGCTTTTATTATCTACTTATTTATAAGTAATAACTAACTAATTATTATTACTTTCCTTATCTATTCGAGAGTAATTTATACCTTAAGTTACTTTTTACTTTTCTACTCTTATAAAATTTTTTTAGTTACTTTTCTATTCTTATCTTATAAGTTTAAGAGATAAATTAAGTATACTTTAACTTAAGAATAATAGAATCTATCGAATGTTTATCTTTTCTCGTATTCCTAAAGCTTTTCTCTAAGTATTATTAGTATTAATTCGGCTTCTATTACTCTTATACTTTTATTATCTTATTATTAATAATTTATTAAAGACTTTATTCTTTAACTATAATTATTCAGATACTAATATAAAAGCTATAAGAGCTAGTTATTTAATCGAACTTAATATTATAAGTAAGTAATATATATATAGATAATTAAGTATAGTATTTAAGAAGTTCGATACTAGAGAGAGTTAGGTTCTAGCTTAGCTCTAAAGGAAAACATGCGGGTGCCGCTAGGCTTAGTAAGCATAAGTATCGCCGGTACTTAATCCTAGGGCTCGCCCCTTATAGGCGTATCGGCGCTCTTATAATTAGTTATTCTAAATCGATCTAATATCTTATCGATATACGTATCTTAGTAAAGAGAAATCGTCTTCTTCTCTCTATTACGTATAATTCTGACGCTAAGGAAGTATTTAGCTAGTCTAGCTAGTAGAATATCGAATATAGTAAGAATCTTCTTCTTAAGCTCTTTAAGAGCTATTCTAGCCTTTGAGATAACTAGAAAATTATCGATATAAGTAAAAATAATTATTCTAGTTTCTCAGTTAATATATATACAATTATTAGTTTATAAAGGTATAAAGTTAATAATACCGAACTACTTACGTAGTATCTCTTACTAGAGACGTAGAGACTGCTTCAGACTATATAGAGCCTTTAGTAAGAGCATATATTTATCGTCTATGAGTCTACGCCTATATTATCTATAAAATAGCGGCAATTTGATATATATCAGGGTATTAGCTTTATTATATAAGAATACTATTACTATATTAAACTATTCGACTTCTAAGTTATACTCCGCTATAACTACTAAGCCTATCTTCTAAGTAGAAGATTTATAGACTCCGGTATACGTCTAATCGTAATCGTAACTAAATCGTTACGTATAACCTTAGACTATAAATCTAACCTTATATTTATCGATTTTACTATCTATATCTCTCTTAGTCTTAAAAACTAGACGAGAACCTAGTACTCTATACCCTTTTAGCATATCAGAGCGACTTATAGTCTTCTAAGTCGACTTCTCCTTAAGAGATTAGTACTCCTTAATAATCGCCTTCTTCTATTCTAGCTAATTAGCTCTCTTTATAGCCTGATCTAAAGTAGTCGGATTATCTAAGAATAGAGACTCTTCTTAAGCTATATGAAAGGCGAGTCGATACTAACTAGTACTCTCTTATACTTCTTCAAGTAGTGAAATTATGACGATAGCTCACCTGAATATCATATGAGAAGAAGGATAGATAACAGGGCCTAAGTTCATAGGTATCCCGGCAGAACTAGTATCCGACCTAGTATAGTATCAGACTAGTACTAGTATATATATATAAGGTGCTTTATACCCTATCTCTCTTCTTCTTCCTTCCTTATCTTTTTGTTTTCTTTATAGTAGATTATATAAGATCGCTCTTAGCTTCCCTACTTATTTATTCTTACTTATATACTACCTTAAGTCTTATATTATTATATTATATAAAAAGATAAGATAGCCGGAGATAGCTTACTATAATATCTTACTACTAAGTTAGTTATTCGATAACTACTTATATATAGCCGAGATACTAGAGATCTCTCGGATAATTATAAATCAGGGTTTAATTCAGCTTATTATAAATAGTATAATAGAGGAAGTCTTTACTAACGCTCTTTTAATAACCCCCTTAATATAAAGGAATTATAAATAGATTTTAAAGAAAGTATAATAAATACCTCGGAACTTTAACTTCTACGTATCGCTACTGAAATAGCCCTAATATACTTCTTTTTAAGCTACCGGAATAGCTCCTAACTAATAAACTAGAGACTCCTCTAGTTCTAGAGGAACTTAACGCGATCCTTCCTGCTTTACTTCTAAACTTAATCTATTATACCTTTTCTTACCCTAAACGTCTCCTGCTCTAGAGAATATTAATATCTTATTAAGGAAGTACTAACTAAAAGAGAAAGGAAAATAAAAGCGAAATTCACTAGGAGTATAATCCCTAAGTACTCTTACTACTATAAGTAACTCGAACCTGATTTATTCCCTCTTATAATAATTAGTAAACTAAGAGGAGAAGAATAACTCTCTAGAAAATACTATAGATAAACTAATCTCTATATAAGATAAGTTCCTTATAAGAGTCTCTCGCTTATTTTTAACTCTCTTATTAGAACTAATACTATAATCTCTGCGTATAGCGGAGTTTAATAAGCTAATAAACTCTATTCCGATACGTAATACTAAAAGAGAGGATATTATTCCTAATAAACTATCTCTCTCTCCCGGCGCTGAATTAGTAGAGTCACGCCCTAAGAAGTCTTATCTTACTAAGAAGATCCTGCCCTTAGATAATAAGTCGAACCTTACTTTCTTCTAATAAAGAATATCGATACGAGACTAGCTAGCTATAAATACTAACTATTATCCTACGGACTTCTCCTAGCGCGTTCTCGTATAGAGACTAATTACTAGATTAGCTAAGGAGTATCTTATGCTTTAGTACCTCGCTAATAAGTTTAAGACTAGCGATAAAATAATCTCCTTACTAAAAGAGAACTTCCTTACTAGTTTAGAAGAAGATAATTACTATAACGCTTTCTTTTACTTAGAAATATAATAAATTAGCTATATACGCGAGACTTTCACTGAGTTTCGTAGTCGATTTCAAAGCGCTATTATCTAAAGTAAAGTTAAAAAGAAAGAGTAGTTCTTCTATATATAAGATAAGATTATACTATTCTTACGCGCTTTAACTCTTATTATTAAACTAATATAAAATAAGGATTACGCTTCTATAGTTAGATCCTTACTTTCTTTTAATACTAAATATCGCTATAACTTAGAACGTATCTATCCTAAGAAAGCTACTACTCCGGTATAGTACTATAAGCTTACTATTACTACTATAACTTCTACTAATTCTACTCCTTACCGGTCCTTAAGCTTAGCCCCTTAATAAACTACTCTCGTACTATACGTACGTACCTCTACCCTAGTACGGTCTAGTACTCCCTCTGCGCTAAAACGCCCTACTACCTCGACCGGAGAACCTCCTAAGTATTATAATTATAAATAGCTTAGTTATATTAAGCTAGACTACCCTAACCCGCCTAAAGTCTAATTAATCGACGAATTTCCAGAAGAGGATTAAGTAACTAAGGAAGTAGTAGAAGATATACCCTCCGAATCTGGATCGATACTAAAGGGAAACGATAAAGCTTAAGTAAAAACTCCTTCTTAGGTCTACGTAAGTATAATCTCTTTAATCTAGACTTTAACTCTTTAATAAGAGATAAGTAATTCATATACCTAACTATAGTTAGTATAAATAAGCTAGGAGTCTCTATAAGTAGCTTAATCGATACTAGAGCGAATAGTTATCTATTTATTAATTATACTCTTACCGGACGACTATCAGGGGCCCTTAGTATTAAAATCGAGCTACTACTCTATTCTATTCTAATATATAAGTTCTAATAGTCTATTAGAACTTATATTACTTATTTTATATATTTATACTTTTCTATTAATAGTAAGCGTATTTATAACTATTTTTTTATTCTTCTCGATTTAGGATAATAAAATATAATTATTAGTATTAAATAAATATAATAATTTCAAGTTAAGCTAGATACGCTCTACTATAAGCTTCTATAGCCGGAACGCTATCTAGCTACTTTCCGATATAATAAGGAGATAATTATAACTCTATTGCCTTATAAACTTAATATTAATTAATCTTACTAAATCGATACTAACGCGCGAGACTTAGCTATAAACTAGCTAGACTAATAGCGATTATACTAAATAATAGCGAAATAGTATATTAATATATTATCCTTATTATTTAACTTATTTCTGCTTATTACTAAGGAATCCGAATTCTTTCCCGCTTCGAATTTATTAAGAAAGGTACTTACGCTAAAACCTTACTATAAGTACTCCTCTTAACCTCTAAGGATCTAGAAACCGGTTCTGATTTACTAAATTAGTACTATAGCTTTTTATTTTAATATAAAATATAAAAGCTCCGAATTATTCTTTACTAGTATTTATAAGATAGACTACTTCTTATAAGACTATCTAAATAGCGATTCTCCTAAGGATCCTGATACCGAATAACTTATAGCTAAAAAGCTACCGGAATAGTACTATACTCTTAAGGAAGCTTTTTCTAAGCGGGATTCTAATATTCTTTTGCTATATTACTTATACGATTATAAAATTATTCTAGAAGAACTATTACTTAATATATATTCTCTCTTATATTAGTAATCTATAGATAAACTATAAGTAACTAAGGAGTACCTTATAGAGAACCTAGATAAGGGATTTATTAAATCTAGCTAAAGTCCTTTTATATTACTTATACTATTCGTTAAGAAGACCGATAAAGGATTATACTTCTATATTAACTATTATAAGCTTAATACGATTACTCGAAAGGATTCTTACCTAATACTTAAGATTAATAAGCTCTTAACTTATATATCTAAAGTAGTAATCTTTACTAAACTAGATATCTAAGTAATATTTAATTATATTTATATAGACCCTGAATCCGAGGAGTATATTACTTTCCGAACCCGCTTCGGATCCTATAAATATAAAGTACTATCTTTTAAGCTCTATAATAGACCTAATATATACTAGCGATATATAAATAATATATTACTAGACTACTTAGATAATTTCTATATAGCTTATTTAGATAATATTCTTATATATTCGGAAATACTCTAGGAATATAAGGAATATATTAAATTAGTACTATAATACTTAATAGATACTAGACTCTAAGTAGATATTAAGAAAAGCGAATTTTATATTACTTAGACTAAATACCTTAGATATATCGTTATTACTAATAGAATTAAGCTAGATCCCGAGAAGGTAATACTATTAGTAAACTAGAAGTACCCCGAAATAGTAATAGCTATAAAATCCTTCCTAAGATTCTATAAGTTCTATTATTAATTTATTCGGAATTTCGGCCTTATCGCTAAACCTCTCTTAGTACTTACTCGGCCTATAGTACTATAGAATTTCACTAACGATTATAAGAATTCCTTTAACGATTTATATTAATAGCTACTATTAGTATAGAAACTATATTATTTCCACCCTGAATTATAGACTAAACTAGAAACTAATACCTCTAATAGTATAATAGCTAGAGTTATCTTCTAATTATATAAAGATAACTAGTAGTATCTAATTAGATTCTACTCCTATATTCTTAATAGATATGAACTAAACTAGAAGATCTATAATAAGAAGCTATATATTATTATTAAGTCTTTCCGGAAATAGAAACCGGAACTTATATCTTTACGATATTATACTAGTATATATATAGACTATCGATCCTTAGAATACTTTATAACTACTAAGGTCCTAACTAGTAAGTAAGCTAGATAAATAGAATTCCTTTCCGAATTTAACTTTTAAATTATATATATACTTAGTAAAAATAATACTAAAGCTAATATCCTTAGCTATAAGGAATAAGATATAAGGATATAGGAATAATAGAAATAAGATAGTAGATCTCGGGTTTTACTACCTCTAGATCGCTTAAACCTTAAGATTAACGTAGAACTAGCTAAGTATTATATCGATTAAATCAGTTATATATATCTAATATCGCTAGGGACTAATACGCTATTAGAACTCGCATATAACTCCTTTAATTTAATCGAGAAACTATACTAATTTAACTAAGAATCGTTCTCTAAGGAATAAAATATATTAGGAGATAGCTATACTATTAATAATAGTTTACTACTTTATAATAATTATCTATATATATAACGCTATACTCTACTATATACCTATTTAATTAGCGAAATCTATAATTAAGTTTCCTCCGCTTATCTAAACGCTTATAAGACCGCCGAAATAATTTCTACCTATTACTACTAGAAAGGACTTATATCGGATATAAAATAGTATACTTATAATTACCGCTCCTACTAGTACTCTTATTCGAAATAGACGAAATAATAAAGATTCTTCTACTTATTACTAGTACCTAGCTACTTTATATAGCACTTAGCTATAGATTTTATGGACTTCCCGCTTAATAACTAAGGATTTAATAAGATATTAGTATTTATCGACTGCCTAAAGAAAGACTCTATATTAATACTATACTACTATAATATTAATACCTATAAGATAGCGATATTATTTATCTAATAGATATATTATTTCAGATATACTCTTAAGTTAATTATATCTAACTAAAGAGCTTAGCTAGTTTTATCCTTCTAGTAAGAGTTTTATTATATAATTAGAGTTAAAGTTAAGCTCTATACTTCCTTCTACTAGTAAACTAATAGATAAATAGAGATTATAAACTAGTATATTAACTAATACTTTAGACCTTTCGTTAATTACTATTAGAGTAACTAGAGCGAACTATTACTAATAATAGACCGCGCTTAAGTAACTCTGCCTTATAATTCTATTAGTATAGCGCTATATACCCTTAAATATAGTATACTACTATAGAATAGCTAAGATTAGAAGTAACTTATAGTATTAATACTATAAGAGAAGCTTAATTATACTAATACTAAATCCTTAGCTAAATATACTAAATCCGCTATCGAGGTTATAAAAGCTAATATACTAGCTACTTAGCAGAAGATAAGCACTATAACTAACCCGAAACGGTATAGTATTAACTAGGAAGTTAGAGATAAGATATTTCTCTCTATAAGGAACCTTAAGAATTACTAGCTAAATAAGAAGCTATCTAGCCTCTAAGTAAGACTATACTAAGTCCTAGCTAAGATTAGATACTCTTATAAGCTAGATTTACTCCCGGGATCCTTTATATATAATATATTCGCCTTCGAATTACTTTTCAAGGACCCGGATAACTTATTACTAAGCTAGGAGTTTTAAAACTTACCCCTAGAAGTTATCGCTACTTAAGAAGAGTAAGAGTTATAAGATATACTCGCTATATAGCTCCTAAGAAGTAATCTAAAGTATTAGGTTAGTTAACTAAGCTATAACCCGAACTTAACTTAGTATAATACTTCCGATTTAATAAGTACTCTATATAAGCTTAGAGACTTCTATATTACTAACCTAAGTAAACTTAGACTTCTATATAAACTAGATTAATAAATTAAAGCTTAAGAAGATAGAATAGATAACTATAGTTACTTAGAAGATAATAAGCTATTATAATTACTAGTATTAAAATTTATTACTAAGGATAATTCCCTAATTACGCCTTATAATAACGCTATATCTAAAACTCTACTTCTTCTATTACTTTTATTTCTTTAGCTTTCTCTTTTAAGTTCTTTAGAACTTCTAGTAAATCTGGAATATCTAGAACTAGAACTATTATATCTAACTCCTTACTTAAATCTACTAATATAGCCTTAGTAGTAGACCGAGTATAATAGCTAATCCTATAAGGTTTCTTCTTTAGAGAAAGTCCGAGAGTATCTAGATCTGATACTATCTCTGAACTAGAAAGCAAATTCCTCTTTCCTTTAGTATTAGATATTATAGCTTTAAATATAGCTTTCTTTATAAATTCCCGTATAATACTATTTAACTCCTTTATCTATTTTAATACTATTTATACTATTAACTTAGATTTCGCTGAATCTACTATTAAAAGATCTAGATCCTATATTATATTAGTATTATACTAGTATCTAAGGATTTAAGATCTTAACTTATTACCTTAATAAACTCTAACTTCTTAAATACTTTCTCTATAGAACGCCTTAAAGCTTAAGTCTCTACTAATTATATAGTAGTAATCTCTAATATAATAATAAGAGTAGTAGATTTCGTAAGATAATAGATCTGATTAATCGCCTTATAAGTAGCTATAATATCGCCCCGATTCAGCTTTATATCCTTAGCTTTACTACTAGGAAGTAAACTAGATAAAATAATATACTCTATATTAATATAGTTAGATAACTATAACACGTTAGTATATATAACTATATTTAGGTTTAAGTAACTTATATACTTATAACTACTCTTTAACGCTAAATAATACTTATAAAGCTTAGAGTTAAGCTTATTAAATAAGTATAAGAGTTCTAAAATAGAAGTATTATTATACTTTATCTTAAGGAAAGCGCGAATATACCGTAAGTAATATATATAATACGCCGCTAAAAGAGCACTAGCAGGAACTAGTAAAAGTACTATAGGAGTTAGCGTTATAGATCTATAAAACCCTTATATCGCACTTAAGAATTATCCCTAAAACTAAAATAAGAAACTTACTTATATTAAGAGAAGAGTTAATTAAGTCGATTAATATATAAGATTATAATAGACTACTATAGTAGTTAGTAATAATACTTACTCTAGGAGCTATATTATAGTCTAAGGAGAATAAACTTATAAGTTAAAGTAGTTATTATAGTTAAAAAGGAAAAGCTCTAATATTAATAAACCCCTTCCTTTATATACCTTACGCCCTACTTAAACTCGACTCCTATTATAAATAGATAAAGTAAATACTACTTACTACCCGATTTAGAAGCCATAACTAATATAGTACTATTATAGCGATATAACTAGTTAGAACCTAATAAAGAATTTACTACTACTAAAGAGCAGCTAGCGCTTATTACGCGAATATCGACGAAAATAGTTATAATAAAGACTAATTTTAGTATAAACTATAACCTTCCGAGCTTAGTGTTAAGCTCTTCTTAGGGAGGAGGTAATATAATAATAGCTTACCTAAATATTATATAAGAAGAAAGATAGATAATAAGGCCTAAGTTCATAGGTATCCCGGTAGAACTAGTATCTGACCCGGTATAATATCAGACTAGTACTAGCATATATATATAAGGTGCTTTATACTCTATCTCTCTTCTTCTTCCTTCCTTATCTTTTTGTTTTCTTCGTAGTAGACTATATAAGATCGCTCTTAGCCTCCCTACTCGTTTATTCTTACTTATATACCGCCTTAAGTCTTATGTCGTTACAGAAATTGCATAAGAGTAGCTATTATTTAGTTCCGGGGTTACTTTAGGCGTCGAATTTAGAGTCGGATTATTATAGCTAGAGCGTATAGCCCTAGGGACGTACTCCGGCATATAGTTCTTAGATCCAGGAGGCTTACTACACTTCTTTTATATAGTAATTTGCTCCGGAATATCGACCTCTAGTACTAGAACTTCGTCCGTAACTATAGACTCGGTATCTTCTGTACTATCGATTTCGACTTCGGAATCCTCGTCTTAGCTTATAATACCTATATCAGAAGTAGTACTAGTAACTTCAGCGTCCTGATTTTAGCTCAAATTATCAATAGAATCACCTCTAGTTTAAGGTACTATTATAGCGTCTTCTTCATGAGGTTCTATAACTAAACCGTCTTTATTAAACTATAGATAAGAGGTACGAACTACCTTTCTATTAACTAGGTATCTATAGATATTATAACTTTTAAATCCCACTAGAATACCCTTTTCAGCTCTAGGAGCTACCTTATAGCTCTGGACTCTCTTCTCCTTATTAATTAGTATAAAGACAAGATATCCTAATACACGGAGATACTTAATAGAAGGAGTATAGTTTATCCCTAGCTTAATATCGTTCTAGAAGTACTTAAAAGGAGTCTTCCCTTCTACTCTAGAGGTAGAGGTAAGATTAGCGATATATATATAGTATAACGATATAAGACTCGAGGCGGTATATAAGCAAGAATAAACAAGTAGGGAGGCTAAGAGCAGTCTTATATAGTCTACTACGAAGGAAATAAAAAGATAAGGAAGGAAGAAGAAGAGAGATAGAGTATAAGGCACCTTATATATATATACCGGTATTAGTCTAATACTATACCGAGTCGGATACTAGTTCTGCCGGGATACCTATGAACTTAAGCCCTAGTATCTATCCTTCTTCTTATATAACCTTTAGGTAAGCTATTATTATATTACCCCTCCCCTAAGAAGAGCTTAACCCTAAGCTCGGAAAGTTATACTTTATACTAGAAATTAGTCTTTATTATAACTATTTTCGTTAATATTCGCATAATAGATACTAGCCGCTCTTTAGTAGTAGTAAATTCTTTATCAGGTTCTAACTAGTTATATCGCTATAATAATACTATATTAGTCGTAGCTTCTAAATCAGGCGGTAAGCTATATTTACTTTATCTATTTATAGCGGGAGTCGAGTTTAAGTAAAGCGTAAAGTATATAAAGGAAGGGGTTTATTAATATTAAAGCTTTTCCTTTTTAATTATAATAACTACTTTAACTTATTAGTTTACTCTCTCTAAACTACGATATAGTTCCTAGAGTAAGTATTATTACTAACTATTATAGTAGTCTACTATAATCTTATATATTAATCGATCTAATTAACTCTTCTCTTATTAAAAGTAAGTTCTTTACTTTAGTATTAAGAATAGTCTTCAGGTAAGATATAAGGGTTCTATAGATCTATAACGCTAACTCCTATAGTGCTCTTACTAGTTCCCGCCGGTACTCTTTTAGCAGCATATCATATATATTACTTATGATATATTCGCGCTTTCCTTAAGATAAAGTATAATAATACTCTTATTCTAGAACTTCTATATTTATTTAATAAGCTTAACTCTAAGCTTTATAAGTATTATTCGGCGTTAAAGAGTAGTTATAAGTATATAAGTTATTTAAACCTAAACGCAGTTATATATACTAACGCGTTATAATTACCTGATTATATTAATATAAAGTATATTATTTTATCCGGTTTACTTCTTAGCAGCGAAGCTAAAGACGCGGAGCTAAATCAGAATAGTATTATAGCTACTTATAAGGCTATTAATTAGATCTGTTATCTCGCGAAATCTATTACTCCTACTATTATATTAGAGATTACTACTATATAATTAGCAGAGACTTAGGCTTTAAGGCGTTCTATAGAGAAAGTATTTAAGGAGTTAGAGTTTATTAAAGTAATAAGTTACGATCTTAAACCCTTAAATACTAATATAATACTAACGCGATATAGGATTTAGATCTTCTAATAGTAGATTCGGTAAAGTCTAGGTTAATAGTATAAATAGTATTAAAATAAACGAAAGAGTTAAATAGTATTATACGGGAATTTATAAAGAAAGCTATTATCACGGGTGAGCAACGTGTACGCAGATAGTCAAGTGTAGTATTCAAGAAGTTCGATATAAGAGAGAGTCAGGTTCTAATCTAGCTCCGAAGGAAAATATACGAGTGCCGCTAAGCTTAGTAAGTATAAGTATCGCTAGTACTTAATCCTAAGGCTCGCCCCTTATATTACTCCTCTCCTCCCTCTACTTATCTTATATTAGAGTTCGCCTCTAAAGACCTGCATCCCGCCTTATTATATATAGTTAGAGCTTATTATATCTGCGATTCTTTTTCTCGCTTCGTGCCGATTTCGCTTAGAAGTTAATAATAATAGTAGACTAATAAAGTATAATAGTAAACTAATAGTAAAAGAATAATTAATAATACTAGTAAAGTCGTATAAAGTCTCTAGTTATTTATTTACGTAACCTCTTTATTTATTTCCGGCTTACGATAATAGTAAAGCTTATTATATCTTCTCGTTTCTTTATTATCGCTCTCCTTCTTATTATTAATTAAATTAGTAAATACCCCTGCCTTAGCTATATATACCTCTTTCTATTACTTTATAGACTAATTCCCTTCTTCTTAATTAACTATTATAAACCGTAAGTTAATAAGATTATTTAGTATCGATTACTCTTTTCTTTTCGCTATTCTCTATCTCTGCTCTAAAAGTACTATACCCCGCTTATTACTAATCGGAGTCAGATAGCTTTTATTATCTACTATACTACTTATACTCTCTCTAGGGTCGATTATATTAACTAGAATATAAGTCGGATCTCGCTTATTTTCGCCTGATATCCGCTGACTTATATAATTTACTTACTCCTGCGCTTATATAACTTATTCTCGTAAGCGTAAGAACTATAAAAACTTATATATTTACCTTAAGCTCTACTTAAAAAACGTTACTAATTACTTAGTCCTTAAATAGCGTATATTACTTATATTATCTAGACCTACTCTGCTAATAGAGATATTACGTAAGTTATTAGACTCTAATTATTTTCTATCGCTAATCGCTTATTTAGTACTAACGCCTACTATGATCTTAATAAGGTCCTTAAGGCCTAGAAGGCCTTAAAGCCTCTCTAAGCCGCTAGTCTTCTCTCCTTATACTTATCCTCGGACTCTACTTATTTTTTATTACTAACTACTTATTTTAGCTCTATTACTATTAAAGTTACTAATTTAGTTACTAATATTATCGCTTAGTAGAGTTAGATATAAGCTTCCTATAGTCTATTTATTTTCTATCGCTAACTACTATAGTACTAGTAGGGTCCCTCCCGCTTTAGTTCTAAGTGCTTATCGCGCTAAATAAGTCCGGTTATTTTAGAATAAAGTCCTAAGGAAATTCGTTAAGTTATATTACTTTTTAGAATTAATAAAATAATATAAAAGAAATCTAAACTCCTCTTATTAACGCTTATAACTCGCTTAAAACTAATCAGATCCCCTCTTATTCTTCTTTTTCTCTTATACTTATCTAGGTCTATTATAGTATTTAATATCTTTATACTTGCTTTCGAACTTATCTATAGCTATAGTATCTGATAAGTCTTTAATAGGTTCCTATATAAGTTCGCAGTAACCCGCCTATTTCACTAGTACCTCCCTGCCTTTCTCTTTTCTCTTCGATTTATCTCTAGCGTAAAGAATCTCCTCTACTTACTATTCTTTATAGGTCTCGAATAGTATAAGCCCCGGTTAACTATTATTAGTCTCTTACCTAAGTAATAGGTTATAGCTCGCTAGTTATAATAGATCTATATAGAATACTAAGTGAATATTTCCAGGGACTCTAGATAGGCGAATAGCTACTAGCGATAATACTTTATCTACTACGTATTTAATATACTTCGTATTAAGACTCTTTTTTAGTCGATTTATCTGATAGTTATATAAGTCTAACTATATCTTATCTCTCTTCCGGTATACTAGAGCTAGAGTCCTTATCCTATTAGCGCTATCCTCCTATTTCTAAGCGGACGCTACTATATTCAACTAGTATAAGTTAGTAATCTTCTTTATTTTCTTTACGAATACTACTACTCGTTCGCTCGATAGTAGCTAAGAGTTAATCTCAGGTTCTATCTCTAATAGTACGAGTAATAGCACTTCGTACTTATATATAGTAAAGAATAAGCTTATCCCGAGGCCCGCGTAGTAATATCTATTTAATACTAATTAAGCTATAAGGAGCTACTTTTTCCAGTCGGACTACTCTTAGTTAATAAAGTTTCGTAGATAAGCTTAGATATCTTAATTTAGCTTTTTTAGTCCTCTATTAGTTTATAAGTAATATCCGAAGCTAAGTTTTTATTATATGCTAATTAAGCGATAAAAGGTCTTTTAGAATATACTTATCTAATTAGTATCTCTATTACTTATAATCGCTCGCGATATCCTATAGTTTCTTACTTAGTATTCTATGAATTTCTTAGTATATTCCTCTGCTTTTATACTAAGTATCACTTTAATAACTACTTATTTACTTAACTAGTCTTTAATTACCTAAAGGTAATAGTTACCTTAAGAGTTTAGTAAGTTAGTTATAAAGTCTATAGATATCTCTTAGAAGAATTAGTTAGGAACTAGTAATAGTCTTAGGAGTCTATGCTTATATTCTCTCTATACTTTATTTCTCTTATAATAGTTATAGTTCCTTAAGAATTATCTTATATGCCTCGACTATAATAGCTAGTAAAAGAAGCGTCCTAATATCGATATAGTAGAGTCCCGCCCTAAATAACTATAGACTAGCGAGTCGTAGATAGACTAGATAAGCCTTATCCTTAGAGTATTATTTTCGAGAGTCTTAGAGTCTATCGCTTTATAATTAGACTTTAGTATAATTAAAGCGCTTAGTACTTATAACTTCCTACGGTAATATAAGTAGTTCTTTATATTTATACTATAGTTACTTACTTAGATTTTAATCTTAATTTCGCTTAAGAAAGATCGGGCCTTATCTTATAATAAGCGGAGTATAATTCAATATATCGTATCCTCTTATATTATAGCGTCCTATAAGTTATTTAGTTCTTTATCCTAGAAAGGACCTCTAGATACTACTAGGTCTAAAGTAAGGACTTAGCTAGAGGGTATAGTTAATAGCTAAGTAGATATAAGTACTACTCTTATCTTATCTTCTCCTTCTAAAGCTAGCTAATATACTATATATTCTAAGTCTAAAAACCTATAGAACCTCGAGTTTATATTATAGTCCGACTAAGTCGATATAATTATTACTCTTACTTTATCTTTCTTTTCTAGAGTAAGCTAATTCGCTATATAGTCCGAGTCTAAAAACCTGCAGAACCTCGAGTTTATATTACTTTCCCTTAACGTATCTTACTTCCTCTATAATAAGGTATCTGGGATAATAGCTTTAGATCTTAGCTTATATACTAAAGTAAACTAGAATAGTACTAAGGTCTTATACTAATATAATTAATACTCCGATAGCTATTACTTAGTTATAAAATACTTAAGGTTCTTATAATCTATCTAAATTATAAAAGAGCTATATACTTTTAACTTAAGGGCTTAGAATTTCAAGTAAGTAATTACTATTAGTATCTCCTTATTATAGATATTATAATTAATTTCGGCTTTATTTAGCTTCTAAGCGAAGAAGCTTACTAGTCGTCAGACTCTATTCTTTTCTTATAAGAGAGCGCTTCCTATTACGAATCTATTATAATTAGTCTCTAAGAATATCTAAAGTCTTAGATCTTAGTATATAAGTACTAGAGCCTTATAAAACTTCTTTATTAGAGTCTTAAATACTTTCTCCTCTAGTTTTCCCTAGGAGAATAAGCGACTTTTCTCTATTAATACTATTAAGGGCGCAGCTAGCTTTAAGTAGTTCGCTATAAATATTTAGTAGAAGTTTATAAATCCTAAGAAATATTATATCTCTTTCTAAGTCTTAGGTTACGCTTAGTTCTTAATTACTATTACTTTTTCTAGATCAGGACTTATACTTTTTCCGTTAGTATATATAATAAATCTCAGATATTTAAGCTTCTTACGAGCGAACTTACTTTTTCCGGGATCTAAGTATAGTCTATTATCCTAAAGCTTATAGAGAATAGTTTATACCTTTTCGAAGTAGTCTTCTCTAGAGCTATTCGAGTAAACGACTATATTATCTATATAAGCCGAGGCAAAGTCGTCTAATTATTCCCTTAATAAACTATTAATATACTACTAGAAACTCGCCGGAGCCCCTAATAATCTAAAAGGATATATAAGCTATTCAAAAGACCTAAATCTTATACGAAAGGCTATTTTATACTCGTAACCTAATATTATACGTATTTAATAAAATACTAAAACTATATCTATCTTCGTAAACTATTTAGTACTTATAAGGTTCTATAAAGTCTCTAGTATTAATAGTAAAGGGTACTAATCTAGCTTCATAATAGCGTTTAGCGCTTAGTAGTCGCAGTAGAACCTTAGACCTCCCCCGGATTTCCGTATAAAAAGGATAAGAGCTACTACTTCTGAAGTACTAAGCCGGATATATCCTTTTTCTAAGAAGCTATTTAATAACTTTCTTAGCGCTAGTAATTTATCTTTAGATATATTATATAGCGGACTCTATAGTAAGGCAATAGGGGACCTATCTAATTATTCGCGGATATCGATTCGATAGTCGATACCCGGTCGATAGGAAGCTAGTTTCTCTACTTTCTGCTTAGAAAAGAGCGAAGCTATATCTTAAATCTCTAGAGGAAAAATATTTTTAAGTTAGTCTAAGGTTAGCTCTTCTTTATCCTAAAGGGCTATCTTTATATCCTCTAATATCGCAGCAGATACTAAGGTATAATTACTATTATCTATATATAAGTAGTAATTATATCCTTCTATTACTTATTTCTTTACTAAGCTATAATAATATTATTATTTTTCAAGTGTTATTCTAATCTTATTTTACGCTTTCTACGAGTTCCCTAAGATTAATAGAAAAGCTAGTTTTAATACTATATATATATAGACTCTTTAGCTAAACTCTGCGATTTTTATTTAGAACCTAACTACTCCTTTAGTCCTTAAGTTCCGTATAGCTTTTAAAGCGCCCTTTATCTCGCGCGTTCCGTAGCTTATATATATAAGACTAAGACTTTCTATAAGTTCTTTATTTATTATAGTATAATACTAGTATCCTTTATTAATAAGAGTAAATATTCTGAACGTTTCTTAAAGGACTATATCTATATATATAAGGTTTCTATTTATAAGCTTTTTAAATTTACCTTATCCTTTTACTAATACTTTATCTACTCCTAGATTCTAACTTTAAGAGAGAGTTAGTCTTTTCCTAACTCTAAAAGAGCGGAATCCGATATATTATTATCGTCCTCTAGTAATAGTCTTATCGTATTAATCGCAGTAAGTTATATTACTAAGGCGTATAAGTAATTATAGATATAGTACCCGGATACTCTATAGTAGAAATAGAGCTTTTTCTTATAGTATCTCTCTTATTCAGCTGTATCTACTTATTTAGCTCTTTATTTACTGCTAGAATTATTATAAGCTCTACTATTCCTTTCTCGGTTTCTTACTATACGCGCTAGTACTATTACTATATCCTTATCAGCGTTAATCTTAGCTTTTATAAAGGCCTTTCAGGGACGTATATAATCTGCTATATTTATCCTAGAGTTCTTATTCTTATTATTCTACCTCTTATTCGATACTTTAAACTAATCCGTCTCTTCGAGGTTAGTTATAATCCGTTCTACTTCCTTAGTAAATTCGTAGTAATCTACAGTCTTAGCTATAGAGGCTATATATATTCGGACGGGGTTTAAAAACGTATTCTAGAGGTAACTTATCTTTATATCGTTTTCCTAGCTCTCTCCTTTAGCGCTTAATAGAAGTTCGTCGAATTCTAGCTAGTACTTATACTAGGGCTATCCTATAGAGTACCTTATGTTCGTAAGCCGTTCGAGGGCCTTAGCTCGCTTATTACTATCCGCGAATATTTTATCGAGCTACGCGAAGAAAGCTTCAGGGTCCTTATTATCTATCGGGCTTCCCTTCTCTTAGAAGTATCGTATACGAGCTCGTTCGCGCTATAAGAGTGTATTATAAATAGTATCTTAATAATAATTAGTAGAGAGAGATAGCTTTTAAGCAGAGCGCACGTGATAAGAACTTCTTAATCTTAGGAGATAATCTCGAAAGGTATCTATATATCTATCCTAAGTAAGCGGTATCTATCTACCGGAGCTTAATAGTTCTCTATCAGAGCTTAACTAAGACGCTATAAGAGACTCGATAAGGGTTTTTATTAGGGCACTCGAAGACAACAGGTCTCTAGTATTATTAGATCTAGGCGCTTATCTAAATCTTTCGGCCTCTGACGCCTCTAGGGCGATACGCGTATTTACTAGCTCGGTCTCTATTAGGAGCTAGCGCTTATATATCTCTTATATAATACGCTATAGTTTATCGTTAGAGTCCTCCTATTAAGAGCTTATATTCCCTAATAAGTCTATTCCGATATCCGGCGTAAATACTATAGGAATAAGTCGGCTTATTTTAATCGAACTTAATATTATAAGTAAGTAACGCGTACGCAGATAGTTAAGTATAATATTTAAGAAGTTTAATATAGAAGAGAGTCAGGTTCTAATCTAGCTCCGAAGGAAAATATGCGGGTGCCGCTAAGCTTAGTAAGTATAAGTATCGCCGGTGCTTAATCCTGGGGCTCGCCCCTTATAGCTATATTTAAAGCTACGATATCTAATACTAAGGGAAAGAGGAATTTACCTTCTAGTTCAGAGATAATATCAGATCTAGATACTCCCGGACCTTCTCTAAAGAAGAAACCTTATAGGATTAGCTATTATACTTAGTCTACTACTAGAGCTATATTAGCAGATTTAGATAAGAAGTTAAATATAATAGTTCTAGTTCTAGATATTCTAGATTTACTAGAAGCTCTGGAGAACTTAGAAGAGAAAGCTAATAAAATAAAAGTAATAGAGGAAGTAGAGTTTTAGATATAGCGTTATTATAGAGTATAATCAGGGGATTATCCTTAGTAATAAATCTTTAATACTAGTAACTATAATAGTTTATTATCCTCTAAATAACTATAATTATCTATTCTATCTTCCTAAGCTTTAATCTACTAATCTAGTTTACGCGGAAGTCTAGGTTTACTTAAGTTAGTAATATAGAAGTCTCTAAGCTTATATAAAGCACCTATTAGGTCGGAAGCGTTATACTAAGTTAGGTCCGGGTTATAGCCTAGCTAGCTAACTTAATATTTCAGATTACCTCTTAAGAGCTATATAATAAGTATATCTTATAATTCCTACTCTTCTTAAGTAGTAATAACCTCCGAGGGTAGGTTTAGTATCTCCTAGCTTAATAATAAGTCGTCCGAGTCCTTAAAGAGTAATTCGAAAGCGAATATATTATATATAGAGGATCTCGGGAGTAAATCTAGCTTATAGGAGTATCTGATCTGAGCTAGAACCTAATATAGCCCTACCTAAAGGCTAGATAGCTTCTTACTTAGCTAGTTATTCTTAAGGTTCCTTATAGAGAGAAATACCTTATCTCCGACTTCCTAGTCGATATTATACTATTTCAGGTCAGTTATAGCGCTTATCCTCTGCTAAGTAGCTAATATATTAGCTTCTATAACCTTAATAGCAGATTTAGTACGTTTAGCTAAGGATCTAGTATTAGTATAATTAAGCTTCTCTTATAGTATTAATATAATAAGTTACTTCTAATCCTAGCTATTCTATAGCAGTATATTATATTTAAAGGTATATAGCGTTATACTAATAGAATCGTAAGGTAGGGTTACTTAAGCGCAGTTTATTATTAGTAGTAGTTTACCTTAGTTACTCTAGTAGTAATTAATAAAAGATCTAAAGCGTTAATTAATATACTAGTTTATAATCTCTATTTATCTATTAGTTTACTAGTAGAAAGCAGTAGAGTACTTAATCTTAACTCTAATTATATAGTAAAACTCTTACTAGAAGGATAAGATAAACTAAGCTCCTTAGTTAGATATAATTAACTTAAGAGTATATCCGAAACGATATATCTATTAGATAAATAATATCGCTATCCCGCGGGTATTAATATTATAATAGTATAATATCGATACGGAGTCCTTCCTTAAGCGATCGATAAATACTAATATCCTATTAAATCCTTAGTTATTAGGCAGGAAGTCCTTAAAATCTATAGCTAAGTACTATATAAGATAGCTAAGTACTAGTAATAAGTAAAGGAATCCTTACTATTTTATCTGTTTCAGATAAGAGTATTAGTAAAAGCAGTAATTATAAGTATACTATTTTATATCCGATACGAGTCCTTTCTAATAGTAATAAATAGAAATTATTTCAGCGGTCTTATAAGTATTTAGATAAGCGGAAGAAACTTAATCGTAAACTTCGCTAATTAAATAAGTATATAGCGGGGTACAGCGCTATACGTATAGATAACTATTATAAAGTAGTAAACTGTTATTAATAGTATAGCTATCTCTTAATATATTCTATTTATTAGAGAATAATTCTTAGTTAAATTAGTATAGTTTCTCGATTAAGTTAAAGGAGTTATATACGGGTTCCGATAATATATTATATAACGACATAAGACTCAAGGCGGTATATAAGCAAGAATAAACAAGTAGAGAGGCTAAGAGCGATCTTATATAGTCTACTACGAAAAAAATAAAAAGATAAGGAAAGAAGAAGGAGAGAGATAGAGTATAAAGCACCTTATATATATATACTAGTACTAGTCCGATACTATACCGGGTCGGATACTAGTTCTACTAGGATACTTATAAACTTAAGCCCTATTATCTATCTTTCTTCTTATATAATATTCAGGTAAGCTATTATTATATTACTCCCCCCCTAAGAAGAGCTTAATCCTAAGCTCGAAAGGTTATAGTTTATACTAGAATTAGTCTTTATTATAACTATTTTCATCGATATTCGCGTAATAAGCGCTAGCCGCTCTTTAGTAGTAGTAAATTCTTTATTAGGTTCTAACTAGTTATATCGCTATAATAGTACTATATTAGTTATAGCTTCTAAATCGGGCGGTAAGTTGTATTTACTTTATCTATTTATAGTAGGAGTCGAGTTTAAGTAGGGCGTAAGGTATATAAAGGAAGGAGTTTATTAATATTAGAGCCTTTCCTTTTTAACTATAATAACTACTTTAACTTATACGTTTATTCTCCTTAGACTACGATATAGCTTCTAGAGTAAGTATTACTACTAACTACTATAGTAATCTATTATAATCTTATATATTAATCGACCTAATTAACTCTTCTCTTAATATAAGTAAGTTTCTTATCTTAGTTTCAGAGATAATCCTTAAGTATAATATAGGAGTTTCACGGATCTATAATACTAACTCCTATAGTACTTTTACTTATTCTTACTAGTACTTTTTTAGTAGTATATCGTATATATTACCTGCGGTATATTCGCGCTTTTCTTAAGATAAAGTATAATAATACTCTTACTTTAGAACTCTTATACTCGTTTAATAAGCTTAACTCTAAGCTTTATAAGTATTATTTAGTATTAAAGAGTAGTTATAAGTATATAAATTACTTAAACCTAAATATAGTTATATATATTAACGCGTTATAATTACCTAACTATATTAATATAGAGTATATTATTTTATCTAGTTTACTTCTTAGTAATAAAGCTAAGGATATAGAGCTAAATCGGGGCAGTATTATAGCTACTTATAAGGCGATTAATCGGATCTATTATCTTACGAAATCTATTACTCCTACTATTACGTTAGAGATTACTACTATATAATTAGTAGAAACTTAAGCTTTAAAGCGTTTTATAGAGAAGGTATTTAAGGAGTTAGAGTTTATTAAAGTAATAAGTTAAGATCTTTAATCCTTAGATACTAATATAATACTAATATAATATAAGATCTAAATCTTTTAATAATAGATTTAGCGAAATCTAGATTAATAATATAAATAGTATTAAAGTAAATAAAGGAATTAAATAGTATTATATAGGAATTTATAAAGAAAGCTATATTTAAAGCTATAATATCTAATACTAAGGGAAAGAGGAATTTATTTTCTAGTTTAAAGATAGCGTCAGATCTAGATACTCTCGGACTTTCTCTAAAGAAGAAACCTTATAAGATTAGCTATTATACTTAGTCTACTACTAGAGCTATATTAGTAGATTTAAGTAAAGAGTTAAATATAATAGTTCTAGTTCTAGATATTCTAAACTTATTAGAAATTCCGAAGAACTTAGGAGAGAAAGCTAGAGAAGTAGAAGTAATAGAGAAAGTAGAGTTTTAGATATAGTATTATTATAAAGTATAATTAGGGAATTATCCTTAATAATAAATCTTAATACTAATAATTATAATAGCTTATTATCTTCTAAGTAATTATAGTTATTTATCTTATCTTTTTAAGCTTTAATCTATTAATTTAGTTTACGCCGAAGTCTAGGTTTACTTAAGTTAATAGTATAGAAGTCTCTAAGCTTATATAAAGTACTTATTAGATCAGAAGCGTTATACTAAGTTAAGTCCGAGTTATAGCTTAACTAATTAACTTAATACTTCAGATTACTTCTTAGGAGCTATATAATAAGTATATCTTATAACTCTTACTCTTCTTAAGTAGTAATAACTTCCGAGGGTAAGTTTAGTAACTCCTAGCTTAATAATAAGTCGTCCGAGTCCTTAAAGAGTAATTCGAAAGCGAATATATTATATATAGAGGATCTCGGGAGTAAATCTAGCTTATAGGAATATCTGATCTTAGCTAGGACTTAGTATAATCCTACCTAGAGGCTAGATAGCTTCTTACTTAGCTAGTGATTCTTAAGGTTTCTTATAAAAAGAAATACCTTATTTTTAATTTCTTAGTCGATATTATACCGTTTCGGGTTAGTTATAGCGCTTATCCTTTACTAAGTAGCTAATATATTAGCTTTTATAATCTCGATAGCGGATTTAGTACGTTTAGCTAAGGATTTAGTATTAGTATAATTAAGCTTCTCTTATAGTATTAATACTATAAGTTACTTCTAATCTTAGCTATTCTGTAGTAGTATACTATATTTAAGGGTATATAGCGCTATATTAATAGAATCATAAGATAAGGTTATTTAGGCGCGGTCTATTATTAGTAGTAGTTCGCTTTAGTTACTTTAGTAATAATTAATAAAAGGTCTAAGGCGTTAGTTAATATACTAGTTTATAATCTCTATTTATTTATTAGTTTATTAGTAGAAGGAGATAGAGAGCTTAACTTTAACTCTAATTATATAGTAAAACTCTTACTAGAAGGATAAGATTAGCTAAGCTCCTTAGTCGGATATAATTAACTTAAGAGTATATCTGAAACGATATATCTATTAGATAAATAATATCGCTATCTTATAAGTATTGATATTATAGTAATATAGTATTAATATAGAGTCTTTCCTTAGGTAGTCGATAAATACTAATATCTTATTAAATCCTTAGTTATTAGGCGGGAAGTTCTTAAAATCTATAGCTAAGTACTATATAAGATAGCTAAGTACTAGTAATAGATAGAGGAATCCTTACTATTTTATCTATTTCAGATAAGAGTACTAATAAGAGTAGTAATTATAAGTATATTATTTTATATCTAATATAAGTCCTTTCTAGTAGTAATAGATAAAAATTATTTTAGTAGTCTTATAAGTATTTAAATAAGCAGAGGAAACTTAATTATAGATTTCGCTAATTAAATAGGTATATAGCGGGGTATAGCGTTATACGTATAGATAACTATTATAAAATAATAAACTATTATTAATAATATAGCTATCTTCTAATATATTTCGTTCCTTAGAGAATAATTCTTAGTTAAATTAGTATAGTTTCTTAGTTAAATTAAAGGAGTTATATACGAGTTCCGGTAGCGTATTAGTCCTTAGTAATATTAGATATATATAACTGATTTAATCGATATAATACTTAGCTAGTTCCGTATTAATCCTAAGATCTAGGTGATCTAGAGATAATAAAACCCGAGATCTATTATTCTATTTCTATTATTCTTATATTCTTAGATCTTATTCCCTATAGCTAAGGATATTAGCTTTAGTATTATCTTTACTAAGCGTATATATAATTTAAAAGTTAAATTCAGAAAGGAATTCTATTTATCTAGCTTACTTATTAGTTAGGACTTTAATAGTTATAAAGTACTCTAAGGATCGATAGTCCGTATATACGCTAGTATAGTATTATAGAGATATAAGTTCTAGTCTCTATTTCTGGAAAGACTTAATAATAGTATATAGCTCCTTATTATAGATCTCTTAGTTTAGTTTATATCTATTAAGAATATAGGAGTAGAATCTAATTAAATACTACTAGTTATCTTTATATAATTAGAAGATAACTCTAGCTATTATACTATTAGAAGTATTAGTTTCTAGTTTAATTTATAATTCAGAGTCGAAATAATATAATTTCTATACTAATAATAGCTATTAATATAAATCGTCGAAAGACTTCTTATAATCGTTAGTAAAATTCTATAGTACTATAGGCCGAGTAAGTACTAAGAGAGGTTTAGCGATAAGGCCGAAATTCCGATTAAATTAATAGTAGAACTTATAGAATCCTAAGAAGGATTTTATAACTATTACTATTTCAGGGTACTTCTAGTCTACTAATAGTATTACTTTCTTAGGATCTAGCTCGATTCTGTTAGTAATAACGATATATCTAAGGTATTTAATCCGAGTAATATAGAATTCGCTTTTCTTAATATCTACTTAGAGTCCGGTATCTATTAAGTATTATAATACTAATTTAATATATTCTTTATATTCTTAGAGCGTTTCTAAGTATATAAGAATATTATCTAGATAAGCTATATAGAAATTATCTAAGTAGTCTAGTAGTATATTATTTATATATCGCTAATACGTACTAAGTCTATTATAGAGCTTAAAAGGTAATACTTTATATTTATAAGATCCGAAGCGAGTTCAGAAGATAATATACTCCTCGGATTCGGGGTTTATATAGATATAGTTAAATACTACTTAGATATTTAGTTTAGTAAAGATTACTACTTTAGATATATAAGTTAAGAGCTTATTAATTCTAAGTATTAAGTAGGAATCCTTTCGAGTGATCGTATTAAGCTTATAATAATCGATATAGAAGCGTAATTCTCTATCGGCCTTCTTAATAAATAATATAAGTAATATAAAGGGACTTTAGCTAGATTCGATAAATCCCTTATCTAGATTCTTTATAAGGTACTCCTTAGTTACTTATAGTTCGTTTATAGATTACTAATATAAGAGCGAATATATATTAAGTAATAGTTCTTTCAGAATAATTTTATAATTATATAAGCGATATAGTAGAAGAATATTAAAATCCCGCTTAGAAAAGGCTTTCTTAAGAGTATAGTACTATTCCGGTAGCTTTTTAGCTATAAGTTATTTAGTATTAGGATCCTTAGGAGAATCGCTATTTAGATAGTCTTATAAGAGGCGGTTTATCTTATAGATACTAATAAAGAATAATTCAGAGCTTTTATATTTTATATTAAAGTAAAAAGCTATAGTATTAATTTAGTAAATTGGAACTAGTTTCTAGATCCTTAGAGGTTAAAAGGAGTACTTATAGTAAAGTTTCGGCGCAGGTACCTTTCTTAATAAATTCGGAGCGGGAAAGAGTTCGGATTCTTTAGTAATAAGTAGAAATAAGTTAAATAGTAAGGATAATATATTAATATACTATATTATTACTATTTAGTATAATCGCTATTAGTCTAGCTAGTTTATAGCTAAGTCCCGCGCGTTAGTATCGATTTAGTAAGATCGATTAATACTAGGTTTATAAGGTAATAGAGTTATAATTATCTCCTTATTGTATTAGAGAGTAGCTAGATAGCGTTCTAATTATAGTAGCTTATAATAGAGCGTATCTAGCTTAACTTAAAATCGTTATATCTATTTAATATTAATAATTATATTTTATTATCCTAAATCGAGGAGAATAAAAGAGTAGTTATTAATACGCCTACTATTAATAGAAAAGTATAAATATATAAAATAAGTAATATAGGTTCTAATAGACTATTAGAAACTACGTATTAGAATAGAATAAGGTAGTAGCTCGATTTTAATACTAAGGGCCTCTAATAGTCGTCTAATAAGAGTATAATTAATAAATAGATAACTATTCGCTCTAGTATTAATTAAGCTATTTATAGAGACTCTTAGCCTATTTATACTAACTATAGTCGAGTATATAAATTACTTACCTCTTATTAGGGAGTTAAAGTCTAGATTAGAGAGATTATACTTATATAAACCTAAGAAGGAGTTTTTACTTAAGCCTTATCGTTTCCCTCTAGTATTAATCTAGATTCGGAGAGTATATTATCTATTACTTCCTTAGTTATTTAATCCTCTTCTAGAAATTCGTCGATTAATTAAACTTTAGATAAGTTAGAGTAGTTTAGCTTAATATAACTAAGCTATCTATAATTATAATACCTAAGGGGGTCTCCGGTCAAGGTAATAGAGCGTTTTAGCGCGAAGGGAGTACTAGACTATACCGGGGTAGAAATACGTATATATAATACGAGAGTAGTTTATCAAGGAGCTAAGCTTAAGGACTAGTAAGAGGTAGAACTAGTAGTAGTTATAGTAGTAATAGTAGGCCTATAGCGCTATACTTAAGTAGTAGCTTTCTCGGGATAAGTATATTCTAAGTTATAATAACGCTTAGTATTAAAAGAAAATAAGGATCTAACTATAGAAGCGTAGTCCTTATTCTATATTAGTTTAATAATAAGAGTTAAAGCGCGTAAGAATAATATAATCTTATCTTATATATAGAAGAACTACTCTTTCTTTTTAACTTTACTTTAGATAATAGTACTTTGAAATCGACTATAAAACTCAGCGAAAGTCTCGCGTATATAGCTAAGTTATTATATTTCTAAGTAATAGAAAGTATTATAATAATTATCTTCCTTTAAACTAGTAAGAAAGTTCTCCTCTAATAAGGAGATTATTTTATTACTAGTTTTAAACTTATTAATAAGATACTAAAGCGTAAGATACTCTTTAGCTAATCTAGTAACTAGCTCTTATATAAGAACACGCTAAGAGAAGTCCGTAGGGTAATAGTTAGCGTTTATAGCTAGCCGGTCTTATATCGATACTCTCTATTAGAGAAAAGTAAAGTCCGATCTATTATCTAAGGGCAGGATCTTCTTAGTAAGATAAGACTTCTTAAGGTATAATTCTACTAATTCGGCGCTAAGAGAAGGAGATAGTTTATTAGGAATAGTATCTTCTCTCTTAGTACTACGTATTAGAATAGAGTTTATTAGCTTATTAAACTCCGCTATACGCGGAGATTATAGTATTAGTTCTAATAGGAGAGTCGAAGATAAGCGAGAGACCCCTAAAAGGAACTTATCTTATATAGAGATTAGTCTATCTATAGTATCTTCTAAAGAGTTATTCTTTTTCTCTTAGTCTATTAATTATTATAAGAAGGAATAAATCAGGTTCGAGTTACTTATAGTAGTAGGAGTACTTAGCGATTATACTTCTAATAAATTTCGCTTTTATTTTCCTTTCTCTCTTAGTTAGTACTTCCTTAATAAGATATTAATATTCTCTAAAGTAAGAGATATTTAGAGTAAGGAAAGATATAATAGATTAAGTTCAGAAGTAAAGTAAGAGAGGTCGCGTTAAGTCCCCTTAGAACTAGAGGAGTCTCTAGTTTATTAGTTAGAAGCTATTTCGATAGCTTAAAAAAAAGTATATTAGGGTTATTTCGATAGCGATATATAGAGGTTAAAGTTCTAGGGTATTTATTATACTTTCTTTAAAATCTATCTATAATTCCTTTATACTAAAGGGGTTATTAAAGAAGCTTTAGCGAAGATCTTCTCTATTATACTATTTATAATAAGCTAAATTAAATCCTGATTTATAGTTATCTAAGAGATCTCTAGTATCTTAGCTATATATAAGTAGTTATCGAATAACTAACTTAGTAGTAAGATATTATAGTAAGCTATCTCTAGCTATCTTGATCTTTTTATTTAATATAATAATATAAGACTTAAAGTAATATATAAGTAAGAATAAATAAGTAAGGAAGCTAAGAGCGATCTTATATAGTCTATTATAAAGGAAACAAAAAGATAAGAAAAGAAGAAGAAGAGAGATAAAATATAAAGCACTTTATATATATATACCGGTACTAGTCTGATATTATATCAGGTCGGATACTAGTTCTGCCGGGATACCTATAAACTTAGGCCTTATTATCTATCCTTCTTCTCATATGATATTCAGGTGAGCTATCGTCACATATTAGTTCTTAGCGATATTAAGTATATATAACTAATTTAATTAATATAATATTCAGCTAGTTCCGCGTTAATCCTAAGGTTTAAGTAGTCTAGAGATAATAAAACCCGAGATCTATTATCTTATTTCTATTATTCTTATATCTTTAGATCTTATTCTCTATAGCTAAAGATATTAGCTTTAGCGTTATCTTTACTAAGCGTATATATAATTTAAAAGTTAAATTCGGAAAGGAATTCTATTTATCTAGCTTACTTACTAGTTAGAACCTTAGTAGTTATAAAGTATTCTAAGGATTAGTAATCTATATATATATTAATATAGTATTATAGAGATATAAGTTTAAGTCTCTATTTCCGGAAAGACTTAATAATAGCGTATAATTCCTTATTATAGATTTCCTAGTTAAGTTCGTATCTATTAAGAATATAAGAGTAGAATCTAATTAGATAGTACTAGTTATCTTCATATAATTAGAAGATAATTCTAACTATTATACTATAGAAGATATTAGTTTCTAGTTTAGTCTATAATTTAAGGTCAAAATAGTATAATTTCTACACTAATAGTAGCTATTAATATAAATTATCGAATAACTTCTTATAATTATTAGTAAAATTCTATAGTACTATAGGCCTAGTAAGTATTAAGAGAGGTTTAGTAATAAGGCCGAAATTCCAAATAAATTAATAATAGAAACTACAGAATCCTAAGAAAGATTTCATAGCTATTACTATTTCGGGGTACTTCTAGTCTACTAATAGTACTACCTTCTCAGGATCTAGCTCGATTCTATTAATAGTAATAATATATCCGAGGTATTTAGTCTAAGTAATATAGAACTCGCTTTTCTTAATATCTACTTAGAGTCCGGTATCTATTAAGTATCGTAATACTAATTTAATATATTCCTTATATTCCTAGAGTATTTCCGAGTATATAAGGATATTATCTAAATAAGCTATATAGAAGTCGTCTAGATAATCTAGTAGTATATTATTTATATATTATTAGTATATACTAGGTTTATTATAGAGCTTAAAAAGTAATACTTTATATTTATAAGATCTGAAGCAAGTTCGGAAGATAATATACTCCTCTGATTCGGGGTCTATATAAATATAGTTAAATACTACTCGGATATCTAGTTTAGTAAAAATCACTACTTTAGATATATAAGTTAAGAGCTTATCGATCCTAAGTATTAAGTAGGAATCCTTTCGAGTGATTATATTAAGCTTACGATAGTTAATATAGAAGCGTAATCCTCTATTAGCCTTCTTAATAAATAGTATAAGTAATATAAAGGGACTTTAGCTAGATTCGATAAATCCCTTATTATAAGAGGCGAGCCCCAGGATTAAGCACCGGCGATGCCTGTGCTTACTAAGCCTAGCGGCACCTGCATGTTTTCCTTTAGAGCTAAGCTAGAACCTGACTCTCTCTAGTATCGAACTTCTTAAATATTATACTTAACTATTTATATATATATTACTTATCTATAATATTAAGTTCGATTAAATAACTAGCTCTTATAGCTTTTATATCAGAATCCGAATAATTATAATTAAGGAATGAAGTCTTTAATAAATTATTAATAATAAGATAGTAAAAGTATAAGAGTAATAGAAGCCGAATCGATACTAATAATACCTAGAGAAAAGCTCTAGGAACGCGAGAAAAGATAAAGATTCGATAGATTCTATTATTCTTAAGCTAGAATATACTTAATTTATCTCTTAAACTTATAAGATAAGAGTAGAAAAGTAACTAAAAATTTTTTATAAGAGTAGAAAAGTAAGAAGTAATTTAAGGTATAAACTACTCCCGAATAGATAAGGAAAGTAATAATAATTAGTTAGTCGCTACTTACGAATAAGTAAATAATAGAAGCTATTCGATAGCTTAAGTAAAATATATACCTAAAAGATATAAGAAGCGACTATCGCTAGCTAGTAGCTACTTAGGAACGCGCGGATAATAAGAACCCTTCGATAATATCTAAAATAAAGGAAAAAGGTTTATCTTACCTTAAATAGGAAAGTAGTAGCTACTTAATAATAGCTACTATAAAGATATCAGAAGATAATAGTATAAGTAAGCTATAATAAAGAACTACTCCGGAGATAGCTATATATATACTAGTCTCCGGACTCTGAAGAAGTGCTTTAGTAAGCTAGAGATAGAAGACAGAAGACGCTTAAAGTAGATAATATAAAAAGGAGTTATAACGAAAGACTACTCTAGGAGCAGATAGCTGCGTAAGCGCTAGCCTCCGGAAGCTTAAAGAAGAGCTCTGCGATATTAGAAGTAGAAGAAGGTTTATCTTACCTTAAATAAGGAAGTAGTAGCTATATAATAGTAGCTACTATAAAGACGCCGGAAGACGATAATATAAAAGGGGCTATAATAAAAGACTACTCCGGGAGTAGAGAAGCTATATAGGCGCTAGCCTCCGGAAGCTTAAGGAAGGGCTCCGCGATATTAGAAGCGAAAGGAGGTTTATCTTACCTTAAATAAGAAAGCGGCAGCTATATAATAGTAGCCGCTATAAAGACGCCGGAAGACGATAATATAAAAGGGACTATAACGAAAGACTACTCCGAGGGTAGATAGCTACGTAAGCGCTAGCCTCCGGAAGCTTAAGGCTCCGCGATATTAGAAGCGAAAGGAGGTTTATCCTATCTTAAATAGAGAGGCGGCAGTTATATAATAGTAGCTATAATAAAAACGCCGGAAGATAATAATATAAAGGGGGCCTTAACGAAAGACTACCCCGGGAGTAGATAACTACGTAAGCACTAGCCTCCGGAAGCTTAAGGAAGGGCTCTGCGATATTAGAAGTAAAAGGAAACGCTAGATATTAATAATAAGTATGACGACAGCTCACCTGAATATCACATGAGAAGAAGGATAGATAATAGGGCCTAAGTTCATAGGTATCCCGGCAGAACTAGTATCCGACCCGGTATAGTATTAGACTAGTACCGGTATATATATATAAAGTGCTTTATACTCTATCTCTCTTCTTCTTCTTTCCTTATCTTTTTATTTCCTTTATACTAGACTATATAAGATCGCTCTTAGTCTCTTTACTTATTTATTCTTACTCATATACTACTTTAAGTCTTATATTATTATATTAAATAAAAAGATTAAGATAGCTAGAGATAGCTTATTATAATATCTTACTATTAAGTTAGTTATTTAATAACTACTCGTATATAGCTAAGATACTAGAGATCTCTCAGATAACTATAAATTAGGGTTTAATTTAGCTTATTATAAATAGTATAATAGAGAAGGTTTTCGCTAATACTCCTTTAATAACTCTCTTAATATAAAGGAATTATAAATAGATTTTAAAGAAAGTATAATAAATACCTCAGAACTTTAACCTCTACGTATTACTACTAAAATAGCTCTAATATACTCCTTTTTAAGCTATTAGAATAGCTCCTAACTAATAAACTAGAGACTCCTCTAATTCTAAGGGGACTTAACGCGACCCTTTCTGCTCTACTTCCGAACCTAATCTATTATATCTTTCCTTACTCTAAACTTCTCTTACCTTAAAGAATATTAATACTTTATTAAGGAAGTATTAACTAAGAAGGAAAGGAAAATAAAAGCGAAATTCACTAGAAGTATAATCGCTAAGTACTCTTATTACTATAGGTAACTCGAACCTGATATATTCTCTTTTATAATAATTAGTAGACTAAGAGAAGAAGAATAATTCTCTAGAAGATACTATAGATAGACTAATCTCCGCATAAGATAAGTTCCTTATAAGGGTCCCTCGCTTATCTTCGACTCTTCTATTAGAACTAATACTATAATCTCCGCGTATAGCGGAGTTTAATAAGCTAATAAACTCTATTCCGATATATAGTACTAAGAGAGAGGATACTATTCCTAATAAACTATCTCCCTCCCCCGGCGCCGAATCAGTAGAGTTACGCCCTAAGAAGTCTTATCTTACTAAGAAGATCCTGCCTTTAGATAATAGATTAGACTCTACTTTCCTCTAATAAAGAATATTAATACGAGACTAGCTAGCTATAAATACTAACTATTACCCTACGGACTTCTCCCGGCGCGTTCTCGTATAAGAGCTAGTTATTAGATTAGCTAAAGAGTATCTTATGCTTTAGTACTTTACTAACGAGTTTAAAACTAGTAATAAAATAATCTTCTTATTAGAGGAGAACTTTCTTACTAGTTTAGAGGAAGACAATTATTATAACGCTTTCTACTACTTAGAAATATAATAACCTAGCTATATACGTAAGACTTTCGCCGAGTTTCGTAATCGATTTTAAAGCGTTATTATCTAAAGTAAAATTAAAAAGAAGAAGTAATTCTTCTATATATAGAATAAGATTATATTATTCTTATACGCTTTAACTCTTATTATTAAACTAATATAGAATAAGAATTATACTTCTATAGTTAGATTCTTACTTTCTTTTAATACTAAGTATTATTATAACTTAGAATATATTTATCCCGAGAAAGCTACTGCCTAAGTATAGCGCTATAAGCTTACTATTACTATTAAGATTACTACTAGTTCTACCTCTTACTAGTTCTTAAGCTTAGCTCCTTAATAAACTACTCTTATATTATATATACGTACTTCTACCCCGGTATAATCTAATACTCCCTCTGCGCTAAAACGCCTTGCTACCTCGACTGGAGAACTCTCTAGGTATTATAGTTATAGATAGCTCGATTATATTAAGCTAGATTACCCTAACTTACTTAAGGTTTAATTAATTAACGAATTTCCGGAAGAGGATTAAGTAACTAAGGAAGTAATAGAAAATATACTCTCCGAATCTGGACTAATATTAGAGGGAAATAATAAGACTTAAGTAAAAACTTTTTCCTAGGTTTATATAAGTATAATCTCTCTAATCTGGACTTTAACTCCCTAATAAGAAGTAAGTAATTCATATACTCGACTATAGTTAGTATAAACGAGCTAGGAGTCTCTATAAATAGCTTAATTAATACCGGAGCGAATAGTTATCTGTTTATTAATCGCACTCTTACCAGATAACTATTAGAGGCCCTTAGTATTAAAATTAAGCTACTACTTTATTCTATTCTAATATATAATTTCTAATAATCTATTAGAACTTATATTACTTATTTTATATATTTATACTTTTCTATTAATAATAAGCGTATTTATAATTACTCTTTTATTCTTCTCGATTTAGAATAATAAGATATAATTATTAGTATTAAATAGATATAATAATTTTAAGTTAAGCTAGATACGCTCTATTATAAGCTACTATAGTCGGAACGCTATCTAGCTACCTTTTAATATAATAAGAAGATAATTATAACTCTATTACTTTATAAACTTAGTATTAATCGATCTTACTAAATTAATACTAATACGCGGGACTTAGTTACTAACTAGCTAGACTAATAGTAATTATACTAAATAGTAGCGATATAATATATTAATATATTATTTTTATTATTTAACTTATTTCCGCTTATCGCTAAGGAATCCGAACTCTTTCTTACTCTAAATTTATCGAGAAAAGTACTTATACCGAAACTCTATTATAAGTGCTCCTCTTAACTTCCGAGGATCTAGAAACTAGTTCTGATTTATTAAATTAGTACTATAGCTTTTTATTTTAATTTAAAATATAAAAGCTCCGAATTATTCTTTATTAGTATCTACGAGATAGACTACTTCTTATAAGACTATCTAAATAGTAATTCTCCTAAGGATCCTGATATCGAACGACTCGTAGCTGAAAAGCTACTAGAATAATACTATACTCTTAAGGAAGCTTTTTCTAAGTAGGATTCTAATATTCTTCTATTATATTACTTATATAATTATAAAATTATTCTAGAAGAACTATTACCTAATATATATTCGCCCTTATATTAGTAATCTATAGACGAACTATAAGTAACTAAGGAGTACTTTATAGAGAACTTAGATAAGGGATTTATCGAATCTAGCTAAAGTCCCTTTATATTACTTATACTATTCGTTAAGAAAGCCGATAGAGGATTACGTTTCTATATTAATTATTATAAGCTTAATACGATTACTCGAAAGGATTCCTATCTAATACTTAAAATCGATAAGCTCTTAACTTATATATCTAAAGTAGTAATCTTTATTAAACTAGATATCCGAGTAGTATTTAATTATATTTATATAGACTCCGAATCCGAGGAGTATATTACTTTCTGAACCCGCTTCAGATCCTATAAATATAAAGTACTACCTTTTAGCCTTTATAATACACCTAGTATATACTAGCGATATATAAATAATATACTATTAGACTACTTAGATAATTTCTATATAGCTTATCTAGATAATATTCTTATATACTCGGAAATACTTTAGGAATATAAAGAATATATTAAATTAATACTATAATACTTAATAGATACTAGACTCTAAGTAGATATTAAGAAAAGTGAATTCTATATTACTCGGACTAAATACCTTAGATATATTATTATTATTAATAGAATCGAGCCAGATCTTAAGAAAGTAGTACTATTAGTAAACTAGAAGTACTCCGAAACGATAATAGCTATAAAATCCTTCCTAGGATTCTATAGGTTTTACTATTAATTTATTCAGAATTTCGGCCTTATCGCTAAACCTCTCTTAGTACTTACTTAGCTTATAGTACTATAGAATTTCACTAATAATTATAAGAAGTCCTTTAACGATTTATATTAATAGCTACTATCGATATAGAAACTATATTATTTCGACCCTAAATTATAAACTAAACTAGAAACTAATACCTCTAATAGTATAATAGCTAGAGTTATCTTCTAATTATATAAAGATAACTAGTAGTATCTAATTAGATTCTACTCTTATATTCTTAATAGATATGAACTAAACTAGAAGATCTACGATAAGGAGCTATATATTATTATTAAGTCTTTCCGGAAATAGAGACTAGAACTTATATCTCTATAATACTATACTAGTATATATACGGACTATCGATCCTTAGAGTACTTTATAACTACTAAGGTCCTAACTAGTAAGTAAGCTAGATAGATAGAATTCCTTTTCGAATTCAACTTTTAAATTATATATACGCTTAGTAAAGATAACGCTAAAGCTAATATCCTTAGCTATAGGGAATAAGATCTAAAGATATAAGAATAATAGAAATAGGATAATAGATCTCGAGTTTTATTACCTCTAGACTACTTAGACCTTAAGATTAACGCAGAACTAGCTAAGTATTATATTAATTAAATTAGTTATATATACCTAATATCGCTAAAGATTAATACGCTATCGGAACTTATACGTAACTCTTTTGATTTAATTAAGAAACTATACTAATTTAACTAAGAATTATTCTCTAAGGAATAAAATATATTAAGAGATAGCTATACTATTAATAATAGTTTACTACTTTATAATAGTTATCTATACGTATAGCGCTATACCCCGCTATATACTTATTTAATTAGCGAAGTTTACAATTAAGTTTCTTCCGCTTATCTAAATACTTATAAGACCGCTGAAATAATTTCTATTTATTACTATTAGAAAGGACTTATATTAGATATAAAATAGTATACTTATAATTACTACTCTTACTAGTACTCTTATCTGAAATAGATAAAATAATAAGGATTCCTCTACTTATTACTAGTACTTAGCTATCTTATATAGTACTTAGCTATAGATTTTAAGGACTTCCCGCCTAATAACTAAGGATTTAATAAGATATTAGTATTTATTAACTACTTAGAGAAAGACTCTATATCGATATTATACTATTATAATATCGATACTCGTAGGATAGTAATATTATTTATCTAATAGATATATCGTTTCAGATATACCCTTAAGTTAATTATATCTGACTAAGGAGCTTAGCTAGTCTTATCTTTCTAGTAAGAGTTTTACTATATAATTAGAGTTAAGGTTAAGCTCTTTACTTCTTTCTACTAGTAAACTAATAGATAAACGGAGATTATAAACTAGTATATTAACTAACGCTTTAGACTTTTCGTTAATTATTACTAGAGTAACTAGAGCGAACTACTACTAATAATAGACCGCGCTTAAGTAACTCTGCCTTACGATTCTATTAGTATAGCGTTATATACTCTTAAATATAGTATACTACTATAGAATAGCTAGGATTAGAAGTAATTTATAGTATTAATACCGTAAGAGAAGCTTAATTATACTAATATTAAATCCTTAGCTAAATATACTAAATCCGCTATTAAGGTTATAAAAGCTAATATATTAGCTACTTAATAGAGGATAAGCGCTATAACTAACCCGAAACGATATAGTATTAACTAGGAAGTTAGAAATAAAGTATTTCTCTTTATAAGGAACCTTAAGAATTATTAGCTAAGTAAGAATCTATCTAGCCTCTAAGTAGGACTATACTAGGTCCTAGCTAAGATCAGATACTCTTATAAGCTAGATTTACTCCCGGGATCCTCTATATATAATATATTCGCTCCCGAATTACTTTTTAAGGACCTAGATAACCTATTACTAAGCTAAGAGTTACTAAACCTATCCTCGGAGGTTATTATTACTTAAGAAGAGTAGGAGTTATAAGATATACTTACTATATAGCTCTTAAGAGGTAATCTAAAGTATTAAGTTAGTTAGCTAAGCTATAACTCGGACTTAACTTAGTATAACGCTTCTAATCTAATAAGTATTCTATATAAGCTTAGAGACTTCTATATTACTAACTTAAGTAAACTTAGACCTTTATATAAACTAGATTAGTAGATTAAGGCCTAGGAAAACGAAATAGATAATTATAATTACTTAGAGGATAATAAGCTATTATAATTACTAGTATTAGAATTTATTACTAAAGATAATCCCTTAATTATACTCTATAATAATACTATATCTAAAACTCTACTTCTTTAACTACTTCTACTTTATTAGCTTTCTTCCTTAAGTTCTCCGGAACTTCTAGTAAGTCTAGAATATCTAGAACTAGAACTATTATATCTAACTCCTTACTTAAATCTACTAATATAGCCCTAGTAGTAGACTAAGTATAATAGCTAATCCTATGAGGTTTCTTCTTTAGAGAAGGTCCGGGAGTATCTAGATCTAATACTATCTCTGAACTAGAAGGCAAATTTCTCTTTCCCTTAGTATTAGATATCGTAGCCTTAAATATAGCTTTCTTTATAAATTCCCGTATAATATTATTTAACTTCTTTATCTACTTTAATACTATTTATACTATTAACCTAGATTTCACTGAATCTATTATTAAAAGATCTAGATCCTATATTACGTTAGTATTATACTAGTATCTAAGGATTTAAGATCTTAACTTATTACCTTAATAAACTCTAACTCCTTAAATACTTTCTCTATAGAACGCCTTAAAGCTTAAGTCTCTGCTAATTATATAATAATAATCTCTAATATAGTAGTAAGAGTAGTAGATTTCGTAAGATAATAGATCCGATTAATTGCCTTATAAGTAGCTATAATACCGCCCTGATTTAGCTCTATATCCTTAGTTTCGCCGCTAAGAAGTAAACCGGATAAAATTATATACTCTATATTAATATAGTTAAGTAACTATAACGCGTTAGTATATATAACTACGTTTAGGTTTAAGTAACTTATATACTTATAACTACTCTTTAATACTAAATAATACTTATAAAGCTTAGAGTTAAGCTTATTAAATAAGTATAGGAGTTCTAAAGTAAGAGTATTATTATACTTTATCTTAAGGAAAGCGCGAATATACCGCAGGTAATATATATGATACGCTACTAAAAGAGTATTAGTAGGAATAAGTAAAAGCACTATAGGAGTTAGCGTTATAGATCCGTGAAACTCCTGTATTATACTTAAGGATTATCCCTAAAACTAAAATAAGAAACTTACTTATATTAAGAGAAGAGTTAATTAAGTCGATTAATATATAAGATTATAATAGACTACTATAGTAGTTAGTAGTAATACTTACTCTAGAAGCTATATCGTAGTCTAAGGAGAATAAACTTATAAGTTAAAGTAGTTATTATTGTGACGACAGCTCACCTGAATGTCACATGAGAAGAAGGATAGATAACAGGGCCCAAGTTCACAGGTATCCCGGCAGAACTAGTATCCGACCCGGTACAGTATCGGACTAGTACCGGCGCATATATATAAGGTGCTTTGCACTCTATCTCTCTTCTTCTTCCTTCCTTATCTTTTTGTTTCCTTCGTAGTAGACTATATAAGATCGCTCTTGGCCTCCCTACTCGTTTATTCTTGCTTGTATACCGCCTTGAGTCTTGTGTCGTTACAATTATAGTTAAAAAGGAAAGGCTCTAATATTAATAAACTCCTTCCTTTATATACCTTACGCCCTACTTAAACTCGACTCCTACTATAAATAGATAAAGTAAATACCGCTTACCGCCCGATTTAGAAGCTATAACTAATATAGTACTATTATAGCGATATAACTAGTTAGAACCTAATAAAGAATTTACTACTACTAAAGAGCGGCTAGCGCTTATTACGCGAATATCAACGAAAATAGTTATAATAAAGACTAATTCTAGTATAAACTATAACCTT